>JAWWMS010000208.1:70260019-70277426 GCA_035048045.1 Chlorospingus semifuscus
CCATTTTCCCTTCCCTTTTTTCTTCCCTTTTCCCCCATTTTTCCCCCCACCTTTTTTCCCCCTTTTTTCCCTTTCCCCCCCTTTTTCCCTTTTCCCTTATCTTTTCCCTTTTTTCCCCTTCCCCCTCCCCCTCATTTTTTCCCTTTCTTTCCCTTTTTTTTCCCATTTTCCCCTTTTTTTTTTTGCTTTTTCTCCCCTTTTTTCCCCCCATGAACCCCCCCTGCTCTCCCTGCAGGTGGACACCTCCTCTCTGCGCTCTCACCTGGTGCACCTGGGGAACCTCCCGGCCGAGGGTTACCGGGAGCTGGAGCTGGTGTGCGCGGGGCTGCGCTTCGGCAAGGTGGAGCACTACGCCGTGCTCAGCAACCGGCACCGGGTACAGCAGGGGAGAAATGGGGGAAAATCGGAGAAAATGGGGTTTTTTTGGGGGATTTTGGGGGATTTTGGCAGAGGGATTCGGGGATTGGAGCTGGTCTGTGCCGGGTTGTGCTTGGCAAGGTGGAGCACTACGCTGTGCTCAGCAACCGACACTGGGTACGGCCTGGGCCAAATCAGGGCTTGCAGGGGAAAAAATGGGGGAAAATGGGGTTTTTTTGGGAAATTTTGGGGGATTTTGGATGAGGGATTCGGGGATTGGCGCTGGTGTGTGTGCGGGGCTGCGCTTCGGCAAGGTGTAGCACTGCACCGTGCTCAGCAACCGACACCGGGTATGGCCCTGGGCCTGGGGGGAATCAGGGTTTGAAGGGGAAAAAATGGGGCAAAATGGGGTTTTTTGGGAAATTTTGGGGGATTTTTGGCAGAGGGATTTGGGGATTGGCGCTGGTGTGTGCCGGGCTGCGCTTCGGCAAGGTGGAGCACTGCACCGTGCTCAGCAACCGGCACCGGGTACAGCAGGGGAAAAATGGGGGGAAATCAGGGAAAATGGGGCTTTTTTGGGGGATTTTTGGCAGAGGGGTTCTGGGAAGTGGAGCTGGTTTGTGCCAGGTTGTGCTTGGCAAGGTGGAGCACTGCGCTGTGCTCAGCAACCGGCACCGGGTACAGCAGGGGAAAAATGGGGGAAAATGGCGGAAAATGGGGCTTTTTTGGGGGATTTTGGGGGATTTTTGGATGAGGGATTCGGGAGCTGGAGCTGGTGTGTGCGGGGCTGCGCTTCGGCAAGGTGCAGCACTGCACTGTGCTCAGCAACTGACACTGGGTACGGCCCTGGGCCTGGGGGAAATCAGGGTTTGAAGGGGAAAAAATGGGGCAAAATGGGGTTTTTTGGGAAATTTTAGGGGATTTTTGGCAGAGGGGTTTCAGGAACTGGAGCTGGTCTGTGCTGGGTTGTGCTTGGCAAGTTGGAGCACTGTGCCGTGCTCAGCAGCTGACACAGGGTAAAGCAGGGCTTGCAGGGAAAAAATGGAGGAAAATGGGATTTTTGGGGGATTTTTGGAGATTTTTGGGGAATTTTTGGAACATTCTTGGGGTTTTTTTAATTTATTGGAAATTTTGGGGATATTTTGCGGGGATTTTGGAGGATTTTTTTTTATTTTTCTCTATATTCCCATTTTTTCCTTCCCCCCTTCCTTTCCCCATCCTTTCCATTTTCCCCTTTTTGCCCCTGTTTCCTCTTTCCCACCTTATTCCCCCTTTTCCCCTTCCCTTTTTCCCCTTCCCCCTTTCCCTCATTTCCTTCTTTCCCTTTTCCCCTCCTTTTCTGCCCTTTCCTCCCTTTGCCATTTTTCTTTGGAATTTTTTGGACATTTTTGGTAGATTTTATTTGGGAATTTATTTGGGAATTTTAGGGGATTATTTCAGAATTATTTTTAATTTTGGGGGATTTTTGTGGAAATGTGGGGGATTTTTTTTTAATTTTTGTGGATTTTTGGGGATTTCTTGCGATTTTTTGGGGTTTTTTTTTTAATTTTTGGGGGAGTTATTGGTGGATCTGGGGGATTTATTTTTAATTTTTGGGAAGGTTCTAGTGGATTTTTGGTAGATCTTTTGGGGGAATTTTGGGGACTTGGGGATGAGCAGGTTGGGAATTTTTGGGAATTGGAAAGAATGGGAATGGCAGAATTGCTGGGGGTTTTGTGGGATTCTCTAGGTTTTAGATCCCAAAGAAACAAGGACATGGTCTTTAAATAAGAAAAAAAACCTGAGGAAAGTGTTTTTAAATCCCAAAAAAACAAGGAAAATATCCTTTGAATCACAGAAAAACCAAGAAAATGTTTTTAAAGTCCCAAAAACAAAAAGAAAAAACCCATGGAAATATTCTTGAAAATCCAAGGCAAATGTCCCTTAAATCCCCAAAAAACAAGGAAAATGCCCTTTAAATCCCAAAATCCATTGAAAATGTTTTTTAAATCCTAAAAATCCAAGGAAGTATTTTTTAAATCCCAAAAAACCCCAAAAAAAATCCCCCCAAAAATTAAAAAAACCCAGAATATATTTTTTAAATTGCCAAATCCAGGAAAAATACCTTTTAAATCCCAAAAAACCCAAGTTAGTTCCACCTTTAGGACCCAAATTGAGCCATTTTAAAGTGACTTTTAACCCTTTTTACGCCTGGAAAATGGCAGGGGAAAAAGCGAGGCATTCCAGCAGGTTTAAGAATTCTCATTTTATCCATAAATTAAGGAATTACCAAGATTTTTTTCCCTCAGGCGATCCTGCACCTGGACAGCCCCAAATCCGCGCGCTCCATGCACAGTTTCCTGCAGCAGTATCCATATTCCATAGGAGAACACACACTCACCTGCTCCTTGTCCTCCCACGGAGACATTCCTGAGGTAAAAATTCTGTATTTTCCACCATCTGGGTTTTTTTTGGGATGGGAGAACCTTCCTGCAGAGAGCTGTGGGATGGGATTTCCTTCAGGGTTGGGATTTTACCCTCAGGGCCAAGATCTTCCCTCATGGTTGGAATTTTTCCTCAGGGTTTGGAATTTTTTTCCCTCGAGGCTGGGATTTTCCCCCTCAGGGCTGGGATTTTCCCCCTCAGGATTTGGATTTTTCCCTCAGGGTTTGGGATTTTTCCCTCAGGGTTTGGGATTTTTCCCTCAGGGTTTGGGATTTTTCCCTCAAGAATGAGATTTCCCTCACAGTCAGAATTTTTTTCCCTCAGGGTTGGAATTTTTCCCTCAGGATTGGGATTTCACCCTCAGAGTCGGGATTTCCCCCTCAGGATTGGGTTTTTCCCTCATGATTGGGATTTTTCTGTCAGGGTTGGAATTTTCCCCCCCAGGGTCAAGATTTTCCCTCAAGGCTGGGATATTTTCCCGTCAAGGTTTGGGATATTCTTCTCAGAGTTTGGGATTTCCCTCAGGGATTGGGATTTTTCCCTTCAAGGATGGTATTTTTCTCTCAGGATTGGGATTTCCCCCTCAGGGTTGGGATTTCTACTCAGAGGTTGGGATATTTTCTCTCAAGGATAGGATTTTCCTCAGGATCATGGTTTTTCCCTCAGGGTTTGGGATTTTTTCTCTCAAGGATGAGATTTTCTTCAGGATCATGATTTTTCCCTCAGGGTTGGGAGATTTTCTCTCAAGGATGGGATTTCCCTCAGGATTGGGATTTTTCCCTCAGAGTTTAAGTTTTTTTCCTTCAAGGATGTATTTTTCCCTTAGGATCGTGATTTTCCTGTCAGGATCATGATTTTCTTGTCAGGGTTGGAATTTTTCCTCAGGATTTGGGACTTTTTTCCCTCTGGGTTGGAATTCTTCCCTCATGATTGGGATTTCCCCCTCATGGTTAGAATTTTCCCTTAGGGTTTGGGACTTTTCCCTCAGGATTTGGGATTTTTTCCCTCAAGGATGGGATTTCCCTCAGGACCAGGATTTTCTCTCAGGTTGGGATTTTCTCCCTCAGAGCCTGATTTTTTGCTTCAGGGTTGGGATTTTTCCCTCACAGTTTGAGATTTTTTCCCACAAGGATAGGATTTCCTTCAGGATTGGGATTTTCTCCTCAGGGTTGGGATTTTCCCCTTGAAGGATGGTATTTTTTCCTCAGGACTGGGATTTCCCCCTCAGAGCTGGGATTTCCCTCTCAGGATTGGGTTTTTCCCTCATGATAAGGATTTTCCCTGAGGATTGGGATTTTTTCCCCCACAGGGTCAGGACTTTCCCCTCAGGGTCGGGATTTTTCCCTCAGGGTCGGGATTTTTCCCTCAGGGTTGGGATTTTTCCCTCAGAGTTTGAGATTTTTTCCCTCAGGGTTGGAATTGCCCCCTCAGGTTGGGATTTCTCCCTTCAGGGTTGGGATTTTCCCCCTCAGGTTTGGGATTTTTCTCTCAAGGTTGGGATTTTCTTCGAGGATGAAACTTTTCCCTCAGGGTTGGGATTTTTCCCTCAGAGTTTGGGATTTTTTCCTCGAGGATAGGATTTCCCTCAGGATCGTGGTTTTTCCCTCATGGCTGGGATTTCACCCTCAGGGTTTGGGATTTTTGTTTTCCAGGCTGAAACCGGGAAAAAGGAAGTGAAGAGAGAGGATGGGAGCAAAGGAAGGTACAACCTGCGAGGATTTTTGGGAATTTTATCCATTTCTTTTCCCTCTTGGAATGTTCATCCACGATTAGGGATTGCTGAACCTCCCTCCAGCTGTGTCCTGCTGCTCCTCCTTTCCGCTCCCTGTCCTCCAGAGCCAAAATATTTGGGATTCATTAAAAAAATCATGATAAAATGGTGTGAAATCCCAATTTCTGTGGAGTTTTTCCTTGGTTTTTTTTTCCCCTGCTCAGGTCCTGGCTCCTCCTGTTGCTTTTATTCCATCCTGCAGCTCTTCCCTCCATCCCTGCCTCTGGAATGCCTTTTCCCAACTGTTGAATTCCCAATGCTGAATTCCCAGAAATTTTTAGGAATTTTTGTTAAATATGGCTTCAATCCCTTTTTTTCTGTGATTCCAACTTACATTTTTGGATGAGTTTTGTTGTTAAAACCTCAAAATTGTGTAGGGATCATCCTCAAATTTAAGGAATTCCATCATGGAAAAGCTCTGTATTCCCAGATCCCATTTCTTTCCTTGTCATTCCATGAAACTGCTGAATTTTGGGAACATTAATTCCCGAATTAATGGAAATCTCTTCCTCACAGCCACTTCTTGATTCCAGACAAGTGGAATTAAAAATTAAAATTAAAATGTGACTTTTCCATGAATCCCAGCTCCTGAAAAGTTGGAAAGTTGACATTTGTCCCTGCTCCACATGTTTTCCACACAATTAATTTATTCCATTTCTTAGGGAGCAGAAAAGACCAGAATTATTATTTTAATTGTTAATGATTTTTCTGAAACTTCAATTAATTAAACTTCACTCCTGGGCTCTGCTTTTCCCAGGTCACATTTTCCATGAATCTGGGGCGGGGGGGTTTCCATTTAATCCCAGGAGTTTTCCATGAATCCCAGTAGAAACAAAGTGAGCACAGCCGTAAGTGTTGAATTGATGGGAAAATCCCTTTGGAGGATGATCCCAAATCCCGCTCTCCTGGACAATCCTGATTTTTCCAGATTTTGGAGTAGAAATTCCCTGCTGGAATTCTGCTGGAATGGGTGCTCCAGCCACAGACATTGCAACACTTCCCCAGCTCATGTGGGATTCTTTCCTTCAGTGAAGAGTCTCTGAAATTCCCTGGAAAGCTCCATCCTGTGGCACCTTGGGCTGTGTTATCCTAGAGAGTTTTCCATGGAAATCAGGGATTTTAAACCCAAACCAAAACCTGATCCCAAATCCAAACCTGCTCTCTCAGGACTGGGAGCTGCAGACAGAGCAAAGCTCCTGTAATTCCCTTATCCAGGAGCATCCTTTTGGTGGGATATTCCCAATTTTCCCTCTGTGGGACAGAAATTTTCCAAGGCCTGAGGTCTCCAAAATGTGAATTACTCACCTCAAGTGTCGCCTTTTCCCACAGAATTCCCAATCCCATTTCCTCATGCTCCAGGAAAAACTCCCACCGGTGGCATCCGGAGCTTTCTGAGACTTCTGGAATTCTCTCCCCATGGTTTGATTTTTGTTTCTTTTAAATGCTTTTAGCTCTGGCTTGAAAAAAATCCCAGAGGGATCAGGAACGGTGCAAAAGCCAGCTGGGAATCCATCGGGAGAGGCCAAGAAAGGCCAAATTCCCACCCCAAATGTCCCAGAGGAGATTCCAGCGGGACAGCTGGAGATTCCCGAGTCGCAGGCAGGAGGAGCAGCGAGGGAATCACCCGCGGGGATGGATGTGGAGGGGTTGGATCCTGGAATTCCTGTGGATCCTGCTGGCAGCAAATCGCCCGGAGCGGGGTCGGAGGAGAAACCGGCGCCGCTTTCCGGAGCGGGGACGGACAAATCTCGGGATGAGCCAGAGCTGGAAATCCAAAAGGAAGGTGAGGAACCCTCTGCTCCCGCCGTGGAACCTCTGGAATCATCCAGCAAGGCCACCCCAGCAGCAGGAGGAACGCCAGGAGCCATCCCTGGAGTGTCCCCGAGCTCGGAGGAGGCTCCCGCGGTGTCACCCGGTGTCACCCAGCCCAGCACGGAGCCGGCTGCTCCGGAGAAAACTCCCGTTCCCGAGGCTGGGAAAAGCAGCCAGGAAACGTCCACGGAGAGGAAAGCTGTCCCAAAAACTCTGGATGCTCCAGGGAAAAAACTGGATGTGGCTGGAGCAGAGAGAGAGGCGACAGCGGAGGAATCCGCGCCCAAAATTGGGGAAAATCCAGGGAAGACTGGGGGCAAGGCTGGGACAGAACTGGAGAAAACACCGGGAAAAACATCCTCCAGGGGTGGGGAGAACTCTGGGAATGCTGTTGGTGAGACGCACGGGGGAAGTTCGGTCAAAATCCCACAGAATAAAGGGATGGGAGCTGCAAAATCCGAAGAAAACCACGCGGCCGCTCCGGTAAATCCCGCTGCGTCCCTGAAGGAATCTTGCATTGGGAAAACCCTTCTGAAGGCAGTGGTGTCTGTCCCGGACATCCTGAAACAGAAAATTCCCGTCAGGATCACCGAGCCTTCCCTGGGAAGAGCTGGGGAGCAGAAAGTTCCCCCCAAAGCAGGACTGGAGAAGAAAATCCCACCCAAAACCACGGCTCAGCCAGGAGGTGGGAACAGCCAATGGAAAGGGAACGGAAATTCCGGAGTGGAAGCACAGGGAGACGGAGGGAAGAGCTCATCCCAGCAGGAAAAGGATTCCCAGCTGGAATCTCCAACGAGTTCAAAGCAGAGCCAGCAGGGAGAGAGCGGAACAACTGGCACGAAGGAAAATCCTGGTGGGAATCAGGTGAGGAGGGCAGGAGTGCCCAGGTGTTCCCTGGGCTTCTCCCACTCTGGGTTTCTGGGATCACCCCTTTTCCATAAATCCTGGGGCCACCAGAGGAGCTTCTGGGTAACCTGTTCCTTTTAGCTGCACCAGGAGGGTGGAACTGGTTGGAAAATCCTATGGAAGTTGTTTTGGAAGCAAATCCAAATTGAATTCCTTGGAGCAGCTCCAAGTGGGAATAAACCCTGTGTCCTCTGGGGAGCTGGAATTTGCTTTTCCAAGCCCTGCACAGATGGAAAAGAGGCTCCTGAGCCAGGTGTCACCTGTTGGTGGCAAATCCCCGGAGCTGTGGGGACATCCCAGAGCAGCTCCTTGATCCAAACAAAGGATTGGGATTTCATGGAATTTCATGGAATTTTTTGTCCCATTTTGCAGGCTCCTGGTGGGGGCGGTGCTGCAGCTTTGAAAAGCAGCGCTGGCAGCACTGGAAAACAGAAGGAGGTAAGGATGGAAAACCATGGGATTAAAAGGATGGAGTGTATGGAAATGGGGATTTTTGATGTTCCAGGGGGTAGGATTGGATGGGATTTAGGATCTTCTCCAACCCAAACCATTCCAGGATTCCATGACGTTCCTGCTCTCAGGAATCTTTCCCCTCTTCCCAAAATGGGATCACCAAATTCCTGCCCTTTTTCCTTCTGGTGTCCGTGGATCCCATGGGCTCTGGGATGCTGGAATCCCTTTGCATCCATTCCCTTCGGATCTCTCCAGTCCCTATTTCCAGGCTCACAGAGCCGGGACCACCAGGAAACCCCAGCTGGGATCAGATCCCATAAATCCATCCCCAAATCCCAGTTTCACAGTTTGTGTTAAATATCCATGAAAACGTGAGGGTAGGACGGAATAATTCGGCAGAAAAAGTAACAAAAATTCAGAATTCTCAATGGAAGGAATCAGAGGCATCATTTGGGGTGGGACACCCGTTCCTTTGGACCCAGAACTTTGAATTGGCAGGAATTTTATCCGTTGACTTTTATCTGTTGAACTTTACCCAATGAATTTTATCCAGTAAGTTTTGTCCCTTCAATTTTATCCACTGGCCTTTCTCCACTCAATTTCATCCATTGAATTTTTTCCATTGATTTTTTTCCACTGAATTTTATCCGTTGAATTTTGTCCCTTGAACTTTATCCACTGAATTTTATCCCTTCAATTTTATCCTTTGGCCTTTCTCCACTGAAATTCATCCACTGAATTTTATCTGTTGGATTTCATCCCTTTAACTTTATCTGCTGGATTTTATCCAACTAATTTTGTCCCTTTAATTTTATCAGCTGTATTTTATCCATTGAATTTTGTCCATTGACCTTTATCCCACTGGATTTTACCCATTGATTTTTATCTGCTGAATTTCATCCATTGAATTTTACCCATGGAATTTTATCCCCTATTGACGTGCTGCGATTTTTCCAGAGGACTTTGGCTTCCTGAACTAAACCTGAGTTAATTTAAATTAATTGCTCAGAAATTCAACATTTCTGAGTAATTAATTTAAATTAACTCAAGTTTAAGCTGCGATTTAAGCCCTGACCACTTTTTTTTTATTTTTGTTTTGTCACTCAAATTAAATTTGGGGTTATTTTTTGGATCCTGCTGGTGATGACAGTTAACTATTCCATTCCCAGGAGGAAGAGCTCTTCCCGTTTAACCTGGATGAGTTCGTCACGGTGGACGAGGTTAAACCTGAGTTAATTTAAATTAATTACTCAGAAATGTTGAATTTCTCAGTAATTAATTTAAATTAACTCAGGTTTAAGCTGCAATTTAAGCCCTGACCACTTTTTGTTTTGTTTTTCCACTCAAATTAAATTTGGGGTCATTTTTTGGATCCAGCATGTGTGGATGTTCCTCCTGGAGATGACAGTTAACTATTCCATCCCCAGGAGGAAGAGCTCTTCCCGTTTAACCTGGACGAGTTCGTCACGGTGGATGAGGTGCTGGAGGAAGCCGAGTCTCCGGTGGTGCCGCGGCGGAACCCCCCGAGGGGGAAGAGAAAAGAAGCCCCCAAAGCCAACCCTTCGGAGCCGGCGCCCAAGAAGAGGAAAGGGAAGAGTTGCGGAGCCGAAGGTGAGCTGTCCTTTGTCACCTTGGATGAGATCGGGGAGGAGGAGGAGGCCCCGGTGCCGCTGCCGGGCGTCGACCCCCAGGGCCTGGTGGTGGTGGATGAGGTGGTGGAAGAGGAGGAGCTGTCGGAAGCGGTGAAGGATCCGCAGGCGCTGCTGACGCTGGATGAGATCTCGGAGCAGGAGGAGCCGGGCTCCCATGGGAACGGGCCCCGGGCGGAGTTTGAGGAGCGGGATCTGAAGGCCGAGCCCTTGGTGACCGTGGATGAGATTGGGGAGGTGGAGGAGCTGCCCCTCAACGAGCCCGCGGAGCTGAGCGCCGCCGAGGAGGGGAAAACCAATCCCGGGGATGGCGCGGCCTCCCAGGTGCCCGACGATCCCAACGCCTTGGTGACCGTGGATGAAATCCAGGAGGACAACGAGGACAATCCTCTGGTGACTCTGGATGAGGTTAACGAGGATGAGGATGATTTCCTGGCCGACTTCAATCACCTCAAAGAGGAACTAAACTTTGTTACAGTCGACGAAGTCGGCGATGAAGAAGAAGAAAGCACTTTCCCAGGGAAGAACCCACCCGAGGATGAAGATGATGAAGATATTGTTGCTGTTGCAGGACCAGAAGAAATGGGAATTCTAGGAGATACAAATCCAGAGGATGAAATGGCTGAAATCTCCAAGCCAAAAGGTGAGGAACATCAAGGCCAGCTTGGACGAGGCTTGGAGCCACGTGGGCTGGCGGAAGGTGTCCCTGTCCATGTCTCTTAGATGCCTCCCAACCCAAACCATGCCATGGTTCCATTCCATCATTCCGTGATTCTGTTCCATGCTTCCATTCCATCACTCCATGATTCCATGATTCCATCCCAACATGCATTTCTGTCTCCAGCAGCTCAGCTGGGATCAGAAGATGCAGAACCAAAGCCTCAGCAGAAGAAAACGACTTTTCCAGGCGTCCCCAAGACACAGAGCACTCCCAAAGGTAAATCCAAAGGAATTCCCCCAAAATGCCCTGGGTTTTCCTGGCTGGATTTTCTTGGCTCCTCCAAATCCGTGTTTAACTAGTTGGTTAAACTCAGAAGCCTCTCATGGAAAGTTTTTTCCGGAAATTTCCAAATCGAGGTGGAATTATTGATTATTAGTGGGGTGCGGTGTGGTGTCTCCTGAGGGTTCCCATCCTGTGGCGAGTTTTATTCCCAACATTCAGTGTCTGGAAAGGAGGAGATTGCTGCCAGGGCTGTGGAATGAGGATGTAGGGATATACTGAATTCCGTGGGGTCAGGAATTGTTCCAGCTTCCTTGGGGCCAGTCCTTCAGGAGCTGCTCCAACGTGAGTCACTTCCATGAAGTCTTTCTTTCAGGAGCTGCTCTGTTGTGGGTCCCTTTTTCCGTGGGATCAATCCTTCAGGAATTAATCAGGTCCCTGCTCCAACTTCTGTGGGGTCAGTCCTTCAGGAACTTCCTGAATTTCCATGGAGTCAGTCCTTCAGGAACTGCTCCAACATGGGTCGCTTTTCCATGGAGTCTTTCCTTCAGGAACTGCTCCAATGTGGGTCATTCTTCCATGGGATCAACCGGTCCTTCAGGAACAGACTGCTCCAACACGGGTCGCTTTTCCATGGGGTCAGTCCTTCAGGAATTGTTCCTATTTCTGTGAGCTCAGTTCTTCAGGAACTGGTCCAGCTTCCATGGGGTCAGTCCCTCAGGAGCTGCTCCAACATGAGTCACTTTTCCATGGAGTCAGTCCTTCAGGAATTGTTCCATGGAGTCAGTCCTTCAGGAATTGTTCCAACTTCCATGGGGTCAGTCCTTCAGGAATTGTTCCAACTTCCATGGGGTCAATCCTTCAGGAACAGACTCCAACATGGGTCACTTTTCCATGGGATCAGTTCTTCAGGAACTGCTCCAACTTCCATGGGGTCATTTTTTCAGGAACTGCTCCAATGTGGGTCACTCTTCCCTTGGATTAATCCTTCAGGAAGGTGGGTCATTTTTCCATGGGGTCAACCCTTCAGGAACTGCTCCAACAGGGATCATGTTTCCATGGGGTCAGTTCTTCAGGAACTGCTCCAACTTCCATGGGGTCAGTCCTTCAGGAACTGCTCCAGCAGGGATCATTTTTCCATGGGTCAGTTCTTCAGGAACTGCTTCAACTTCCATGGGATTGGTTGTTTTATTCCCAGAAAATGGAGTGTTTATTGGAAATGGAGATGACCTGGGGATTGAAATGGGTCAGGGACCAGCTTGGGTGAAAAGCCTGATTTTTTGGAATGTTAAAGAACTGTAATTTCCCCTTGAGGAATCACAGATTCCCCAGATTTGGCTTGAGGAAGGTTGGAATATTTCTGGGAGCTGTGTGTGGTGACTGTCGTGTATCCTCAGCTCTGGACATCCTGGTCCCCAAGGCCGGATTCTTCTGCCAGATCTGCTCCCTCTTCTACGCCGACGAGCCCTCCATGATCAACCACTGCAGGACCCCCCTGCACCGGCAGAACATGGAGGTACCACCAGAAAAATGGGAATATCTCCCCAAATCCTTGGATTCAGGGGTGCCAAGGATTCCCTGGGAGTTCACGTGTGGCGGGGTTTGGGAATACAGTGGGAATATGGAATATTTTTATTCCATGCCCAGATTGCGGGGAATCCTGACCCCTGAGATTTGGCCACATTCCCCTCAGGAGCTTCCCATGTGGAATTTGGGGGCTTTTATGGGACAAATCCCACCTTGGCTGTGGGAGGAGCTGACTGAACCTGGCCCAGATGTTCTGGCCCAGGTTTTAGGGGATAATCCTGGGATGTCCCTGCAGCACCATCTCTTCTCCCTCCTCCACAGAAATTCATGGCCAAGCAGCAGGAAAGCGGCGGGGAGGAGCCGAGCTCCAGGTGATGGAGCTGCCCAGGAACCACACTTCGGGGCCAGTCAGTTCTGTGTGTCCGGATTTCCTTTGTCATTCGGGGTCGGGAAGGAGCATCCACGGTGTAAAAAATCGGAGCTGGGAACAGACCAAACCCAAAGCAGGAGAGGGTTGGAATTGTGTCTCCGATCATCCGACGTGGGAGAGACTGTTGCAGGTGTCTCCAGGAAATAAATGTTCTTACTGTATAGTTAGCCCAGGGCTCATTGAGTTTGGGGTCATTCCTTGGGGTTTGGTGGCTCTGGATGGACATTGGAGATCCAGGGGATCAATGGAGAGAGTCAAGGGAAGGGGCTGGAGCTCCAGGAGCAGCTGGGGGAGCTGGGAAAGGGGCGCAGCCTGGAGAAAAGGGGGATCAGCGGGAACTCGTGGCTCTGCACAACTCCCTGAATTCCTGGAGCCAGGTGGGAGTTGGGATCTGGTCCCAGGGAACAGGGACAGGAGGAGAGGGAACGGCCTCAGGCTGGGCCAGGTTGGATTTTGGGAAAATTCCTTCTTGGAAAGGGCTGTCCAGCCCTGGCAGGGGTGGAGTGCCCATCCCTGGGAGATTTAGCCCTGTGCATGTGGCACTTGGGGACACGGTCAGTGCTGGGAATTCAGGGGTGTCCGAGGGCTTTTCCAGCCTGAATTATTCCATGATTCCACTGCAGCATCCAAAGCAGAGAGCGAGGAAGGGTCCACTCCAAAACAGAGAGCAAGGAAGAGTCCATTCCGTTTTTCCCAACTAACTTTACCTCCTATTTCCTTGTAGAGGAGAAATCCCTCCCACAACCAACACCCACCGCCCCCAGCCCACCCCGAGCCGCCAATCCCGACGCCACAAACGCTTCCCACAGGGAGCTCCCGGCTTGGCACACGGAGCCGCGCCAGCAGCCAAGGCAGGAAGCTGGCAGAGCCCCCTCCGGCAGCTCCGGGATCCCGCAGCGCCCGGGGAAAACATTCCCGACAAAGCCGAGCTCACAGGGAGGGAGGGAAGCCCGGCTGGGATCACTGCCAGGGACGGCGGGTGTGCGAAAAGCGGGAGGAACGCTCAGTCCCTGCCCCGGGGGAACGGGCACGGCGAAGGGCGGGACACGGGGATGCTCCAGTTCCACTGGGATGGGCAATGCCACCGGCTCAGAGCACTGCAGTGACCACGGGGAAATATTCCATGGTTTGCCCCTTCCTTCAGGATTTCCCACCTTTCCAGGAAGGATTCCCACTCCTCCAAGGGAGATTTCCCCTATGTACAGGAAGGATTTCCCATCTCACCTGGGAAGGACTTCCCACCTCTGTAGGAGATATTTCCAATCTCTCCAGGAAGGATTCCCAACCCTCCAGAAGACATTTCCTGTCTCCTCAGGAAGGATTCCCAACCCTCCAAAAGAGATTTCCCTTCTCTACAGGAAGGATTCCCAATCCCTCCAGAAGAAATTTCCTGTCTCCTCAGGAAGGATTCTCAACCCCTCCAAGTGAGATTTCCCTTCTCTACAGGAAGGATTCCCAATACCTCTAGGAGAAATTTCCTGTCTTTCAGCAAGGATTCCCAACCCCTCCAAGAGAGATTTCCCTTCTCTGCAGGAAGAATTTCCCATCCCACCTGGGAGGGACTTCCCATCTCTCCAGGAAGGATTCCCATTTATTCAGGAAGGATTCCCACTCCCCCAAGAGAAATTTCCCATTTATTCAGGAGGGATTCCCAATCCCTCCAGGAGAAATTTCCTGTCCTTCCAGGAAGGATCCCATCTTTCCAGGAAGGATTCCCACTCCTCCAAGGGAGATTTCCAGTCTCTCCAGGAAGGATTCCCACTCCTCCAAAAGAAATTTCCCGTCTCTACGGGAAGGATTCCCACTCCTCCATGAGAGATTTCCTATCTTTCCAGGAAGGATTTCCCATCCCACCTGGGAAGGACTTCCCACCTCTGCAGGAGGGATTTCCCATTTCTTCAGGAAGGATTCCCACTCCTCCATTTCCCATTTCTTCAGGAAGGATTCCCACTCCTCCAAGAGAGGTTCCCCCTCTCTACAGGACAGATTCCCACCCAACCAAGGGAGATTTCCAATCTCTCCAGAAAGGACTTCCTGTCTTTCCAGGAAGGATACCCACTCTTCCAAGAGAGATTTCCCATTTCTCCAGGAAGGATTCCCAATCCCCCAAGAGAGATTTCCCTTCTCTACAGGAATGATTTCCCATCCCACCTGGGAAGGACTTCCCACCTCTGCAGGAGGGATTTCCCATCTCTCCAGGAGGGATTCCCACTCCTCCAAGGGAGATTTCCCATTTCTCCAGGAAGGATTCCCAATCCCCCAAGAGAGATTTCTCATTTATTCAGGAAGGATTCCCAGCCTTCCAAGTGAAATTTCCAATCTCTCCAGGAAGGATTCCCACTCCTCCAAGGGAGATTTCCTTTCTCTCTAGGAAGGATTCTCAACCCCTCCAGGAGAAATTTCCTGCCTTTCAGGAAGGATTCCCAACCCCTCCAAGAGAGATTTCCCTTCTTTCTAGGCAGGATTTCCCATCCCAGCTGGGAAGGACTTCCCACCTCTGCAGGAGGGATTTCCAATCTTTCCAGGAAGGATTCCCACCCTTCCAAGGGAAATTTCCCATTTATTCAGCAAGGATTCCCACTCCTCCAAGGGAGATTTCCTTTCTCTCCTGGAAGAATTCCCATCCTTCCAAGGGAGATTTCCCATCTCTCCAGGAAAGATTCCCAACCCCTCCAAGAGACATTTCCCTTCTCTACAGGAAGGATTTCCCATCTCACTTGGGAAGGACTTCCCATCTCTGCAGGAGGGATTCCCAATCTTTCCAGGAAGGATTCTCACTGCTCCAAGAGAAATTTCCCATTTTTTGAGGAAGGATGCCCACTCCTCCAAGGGAGATTTCCCCTCTCTGGAGGAAGGATTTCCCACCTCTGCAGCAGGGATTTGCCATCACTCCAGGAAGGATTCCCAACCCTTCCAAGGGAGATTTCCCCAGTTATTCAGGAAGGATTCCCCATCCCTCCAGGAGAGATTTCCTGTCTTTCCAGGAAGGATTCCCAACCTCTCCAAGAAGAGATTTCCAATCTTTCCAGGAAGGATTCCTAACCCCTCCAGGAGAGATTTCCCTTCTCTCCAGGAAGGATTTCCCATCTCACTTGGGAAGGACTTCCCACCTCTGCAGGAGGGATTTCCCATCTCTCCAGGAGGGATTCCCACTCCTCCAAAAGAAATTTCCCACTTATTCAGGAGGGATTCCCACTCCTCCAAGGGAGATTTCCAATCTTTCCAGGAAGGATTTCTACTCCTCCAAGAGAGATTTTCTTTCTCTCCAGGCAGACTTTCCCATCCCACCTGGGAAGGACTTCCCACCTCTGCAGGAGGGATTTCCCATTTATTCAGGAAGGATTCTCAACCCCTCCAAGAGAGATTTCCCCCTATGTACAGGAAGGATTTCCCATCCCACCTGGGAAGGACTTCCCACCTCTGCAGGAGGGATTTCCATTCTCTCCAGCAAGGATTCCAAACCCCTCCAGGAGAAATTTCCCTTCTCTCCAGGAAGGATTCCCACCCTTCCAAGGGAGATTTCCCATTTCTTCAGGAAGGATTCCCAACGCCCCCAAGAGAGATTTTCCCCTTTCTACAGGAAGAATGATTTCCCATCCCATCTGGGAAAGATTTCCCATCTCTGCAGGAAGGGTTCCCACATTTTCAGGAAGGATTCCCACCCTTCCAAGGGAGATTTCCCCTTTCTACAGGAAGAATTTCCCATCCCACCTGGGAAGGACTTCCCACCTCTGTAGGAGAGATTTCCAGTCTCTCCAGGAAGGATTCCCAACCCTCCAGGAGAAATTTCTTGTCTTTCCAGGAAGGATTCCCACTGCTCCAATCTCCAAATCTCCAATGGGAGATTTCCCATTTATTCAGGAAGGATTCCCAACCCCTCCAAGGGAGATTTCTCTTCTCTCCAGGAAGGATTCCCACTCCTCCAGGAGAGATTTCCCATTTTTTCAGGAAGGATTTCCACACTTCCAGGAGGGATTTCACACTCCTCCAGGAGGGATTCCCCATCCCCTTCAAGAATAATTTCCCATCCCCTCCACCAAGGATTCCCCACCTCTCTGGGAAGGATTCCCACCTCTCTGGGAAGGATTTCCCAGCTGGATCATACCTCTCTTAGGGACCTTCATGGCAGCAGATTCTGGGGTTTCTGGGGATGTTGTGTCCGCTCCATCCTCAAACACCTGGATCTGTTAAAAACACAACGAAAATCCTTGCCCAAAATTCCCAAACTGGGAGACCAGGGAACAGATCCCTCTGGGAGTGGGTTCAGCAGAGCAGCTCCCATGGTTCTCACACAGATTTTTAATTTTATCTTTCTGGCTTTTCCATCAACCCTTCTGAAACAGCCACACACTCCTTATTTTCATTGGGAACACGGAATATTCACCCAGGCAATGAGGAAAGTCAAAGCTCTGCGTTTGACAGCCTGAAACATCCACAGCAGATTCAGAGATTTTTCTTTTGAACTATTTTTAGCTGCATTTTTGCTGGATAAACATGGAAAATGAGGTTGGGGGGATTAGATCCCTGAGAGAGAATCATCCCTGTGCCTCAGATCAGCACCCCCCAAATTGCTGCTGCAGGAATTTGCCTTTTCCATCACACCTCCCACCTGCGAGCTCAGCTTAAAAATCAAAATAACCTGGGAAGCTGTCAGACAGGAATTCCATTTTGGGAAGGTTCCCTACACCAGGAATAATAAAATTTGAATTAAAAGCCACAAAGAGACCAAGGAAAAGATGATGCCAAGGAAATCATGACACCTGCAGCCATGCAGGGTGGGAATTCTGAGTGGTCTGGGGGTTTCCCAGCAGGAACAGCCCAGGAGGGAATTCCAGAGCTGCTGGAGAGGCTGGGGACAGGGACACAGAGGGGCTGGATCTGGGGTGACACTGGGAACTGCCAGCACAGACTGGGGACACGGTGGCCATCGAGCTCCTCTGCCAAAGCAGCTCCAGGTGGTGCCAAAATCAGGGATTTCCACACACCAGGAAAGGAACAGCCATGCTTGGAATTGCCAGCCTGGGTAGAATCAGGGAATCCTGGAATGGCTTGGGTGGGAAAGGAGTTTAAATGCCACCCAGTGCCACCCTCAGGGACACCTCCCACTGTCCCAGGCTGCTCCAAGCCCTGTCCCTGTC
>JAWWMS010000208.1:70354187-70364548 GCA_035048045.1 Chlorospingus semifuscus
ACCTGGGGCTGCTGCAGAGCTTCCCCTGCATCGTGCTCAGCTCCTCCAACTTCCTCCTCTCCTGCGGTCTGACACGGGGTTTTGGGCTTTGGGGTTTTATTTGGGGTTTTTTGGGATTTTTTGGGGTTTTTTGGGGATTTTTTGGGGATTTTTTGGGGATTTTTTGGGGATTTTTCAGCAATTTTTGAGAATTTTTTGGGCTTTTTTTTGGATTTTTTTCAGGATTTTTCATAAGAATTTTGAGGGAATTTTTGGGTGGGATTTGGGGGAATTTTTACAGGATTTTTTTAGGAATTTTTGGGATTCTCTGAGTGTCCCAAAAAGCTCAGAATGTCCCAGGAATTTGGGGTTCCTGGTGTACCTGGGGCTGCTGCAGAGCTTCCCCTGCATCGTGCTCAGCTCCTCCAACTTCCTCCTCTCCTGCGGTCTGACACGGCCTTTGGCCTTTGGGGTTTTATTTGGGGTTTTTTGGGATTTTTTGGGGATTTTTTGGGGGTTTTTCGGGGATTTTTCGGGGATTTTTTGGGGTTTTTTTGGGGATTTTTCAGCAATTTTTGAGAATTTTTTGGGCTTTTTTTTGGATTTTTTTCAGGATTTTTAGTAAAAATTTTGAGGGAATTATTGGGGATTTTTAGGGGGTGGATTTGGGGGAATTTTTACAGGATTTTTTTAGGAATTTTTGGGATTCTCTGAGTGCCCCAAAAAGCTCAGAATGTCCCAGGAATTTGGGGTTCCTGGTTTTGGTGATTTATTGGTGATTTTTGGTGATTTTTTGTGATTTTTTTTTGTATTTTTGGGGAACATTTTTGGTGAATTTACTGGGGAATTTTGAGGATTTTTGGGTTTTTTCTTTCAGAACTTTTGGGGGAGGGATTTAGGGGATTTGGGGAATTTTTGGGGAATTTTGGGGTAATTTTCAGGGATTTATTGGGATTTTTTGCAGATTTGTAGGAATTTTTGGGAGAATTTAGGGGGATTTTCTTATGGGAGTTTTTGGGGATTTTTCTGGGATTTTGTGGGATTTTTTGGGGGATTTTTGGGGATTTTTTGTGGAACTTTTGGGAGAATTTTGAAGGAATTTTTTGAGCATTTTGGCAACTATTTGGGGAATTTTAAATAATTTTTTGAGGATTTTTGGGGGATTTTTTGGAGAATTTTTTAATTTTTTGAAGAATTTTTGGTATTTTTTGAGGAATTTTGAGGGAGTTATTTGGTTTTTTTTTCAGGAATTTTCAAGAATTTTTTGGGGTTTTTTGAGGAATTTGGAGCGAATTTTTGGGGAATTTTTGGGGATTTTTTTAGGGATTTTTCAGTAATTTTTGAGAATTTTTTTGGCTTTTTTTTGGATTTTTTTCAAGATTTTTGGTAAGAATTTTGAGGGAATTTTTGGGATTTTTTGGGGATTTTTTAAGGAATTTTGAGGGATTTATTAGTTTTTTTTCTGGGAATTTTTGGGGATTTTTTGGTGATTTTTGGGGGTTTTTTGGTGATTTTTTGGCGTTTTTTTGGTGATTTTTTTTTATTTTGGGGGGATTTTTTTTTGTGAATTTATTGGGGAATTTTGGGGATTATTGGTTTTTTTCTTTCGGATTTTTTTGGACGTTTTGGGGGGGATTTTGGGGTAATTTTCAGGGATTGATTAGGATTTTTTGCAGATGTTTAGGAATTTTTTGGAGAATACAGGGGGAAATTTTTTATTTTTTGGGGGAAGTTTTTTATTTTTTGGGGGGAATTTTTAAGGGATTTTTTTGAGGATTTTTTTGTAATTTTTAAAATATTTTTTTAGGATGTATTTTGATTTTTTGGGGGAATTTTGGAGGATTTCTTGGGGGAATTTTTTAGGATTTTTTTTTGATTTTTGGGTGATTTGGGGGGATTTTTGGGGATTTTTTTGAGGATTTTTTGATTTTTGAAGACTTTTGTTGGGATTTTTTGAGGAGGAATTTTGAGAGAATTATTGGGGAATTCTGGGGAATTCCTGGGAGGATCTTTGGGGATTTTGGTGAAAATTTGGGGAACTTCTTCGAATTTTGGGGGAATTTTTTGGGGGATTTTTGAGGAATTTGGGCAGAATTATTGGGAATTTTGGGGGATATTTTGGGGGAATTTCTGGGGATATTTGGGGAATTTTGGGGGATTTTTTTGGCGTTATTTGGAAATTTTGGGGGGATTTTTGGAATTTTGGAGGCGATTTTGAGAGTTTTTTTGAGCTTTGGGATCTCAAATTTTGGGATCCTTGAGCGCTCCAAACCCCCAAAAAATCCCCAAAATCCCCCAAATTTCCAGCCCCGCCTCAAAATTCCCAAACATTTGGGGCTGGGGCATAATTCCAGATTTGGGATTGACCTGGGGGGAATGGGGGAGCTCCAAAATTTGGGATTTTCCCTCTGGAATGTTCTGATCCCGTTGTTTTTCCCCTACAGTTCTGGTCGTGGTCAATCACTACCTGGCATTCCAATATTTTGCTGAGGAATTTTACCTCTTCTCTGAGGTAAGATCCCAAAAATTTTGGGATTTTTTCCCCATTTTCCCCATTGGAAAAATGCCAATTTTTGGGTTGGGTAGCTCTGAATTTCTTCAAAATAAAATTAATTTTTTTTTCCCGATTTTTTGGGGTCTCTTGAGGTTCTGAAATTCCCTGGGAGTTGCAGATTTGGGGTTTTCCCAAGAAATTCTAGAAATGTGGAATGTTCATCCTAATTTATCCCTAAAATGTGAAAAATGTTAGGAATTATAGGAAATTTTAGGAGAAACAGGAAATAAATTATTGAAATTCCATTTTTTTTACCATTTAACCCCAAATCTTTTCCCATTGGGAATTCCATGACAAAAATCCCTAGAGGCCAAAATTCCATAAAAAGTGAGGAAAATCCAATGTTTCCATGAAGTTTTTGGGGTTTTTTCATTAATTTAATTTTTCGATATTAAAATCTTAATTAAATTAATCCTTAATGAAAATCGGGGAATTCAAAACCAGGAAGAGCAAAAAATTCAGGAACACCTCAAGGGAACTTTTTTATCCCACAAAAAAGGGGATGAGGTTGGAATTTTTCCTTAGGAATTCTTGGAATTTTGGGGGTTTGGGGTTGGAATTTTGGGATTTCCGGGCTGGAATTTTAGGGAATTCTGCAAGTCCTGGCTGGAAATTTTCCATAGGAATTCTTGAAATTTTGGGATTTCTGGGTTGGAATTTTGGGGTTTCTGGTTGGAAACTTGGGAATTCTGCAGGTCTTGGTTTGAAATTTTCCATAGGAATTTTTGGAATTTTGGGGTTTTGAGGTTGGAATTTTGAGATTTCCAGCTGGAATTTTGGGAATTCTGGGTTGGAATTTTGGGAATTCTGGCTTCTTTCAAGAAAGAGCAAAAAATTTGAGAACACCTCGAGGAAACTTTTTTATCCAACAAAAAAGGGGTGAGGTGGAATTTTTCATAGGAATTCTTGGAATTTTGGGGTTTTTGGGTTGGAATTTTGGGATTTCCAGGCTAGAATTTTAGGGAATTCTGCAGGTCTTGGCTGGAAATTTCCCATCGGAATTCTTGGAATTTTGGGAGTTCTGGGCTGGAATTTTGGGAGTTCTGGGCTGGAATTTTGGGAGTTCTGGCATCTTTCAAGGAAGAGCAAAAAATTTGGGAACAACTCAAGGAAACTTTTCCCCCACAAAAAAAAGGGGTGAGATGGACGCTTTTTCTTAGGGATTCTTGGAATTTTGGGGTTTTTGGGTTGGAAATTCAGGAATTCAGGTTGGAATTTTGGGAATTCTGCAGGTCCTGGCTTATTTCACCTTCTGCCTGTGGTTGATTCCCTTCGCCTTCTTCGTGTCGCTGTCGGCCGGGGAGAACGTGCTGCCCTCCACGGTGCAGCCCGGAGGTGGGAACGGGGTCGGGAATGGGATTGGGAATGGGAATGGGAATGGGGTTGGGAATGGGAATGGGAATGGGAATGGGGTTGGGGTTGGGAATGGGAATGGGAATGGGGTTGGGAATGGGAATGGGATCGGGAATGGGAATGGGAGTGGGGTTGGGAATGGGAGTGGGGTTGGGAATGGGAATGGGTGAGAAAGGATTTTGAGTTCATCCAGTTTCGATCCCACTCAGAACGTCCCAGGAATTTGGGATTTTTGGGGTCATCAAGGGTGATAATGCTGTGGAAATTTGGGATTTTGGGGGTCCTTGAGGCCTGGGAGAATCCCAGAAATTCGGGATTCCTGGGGCTTCCCCAAGGGTTCAGAATGTCCCAGAAATTTGGGGTTCCTGAGCCTTCAGAGAATCCCAGAAATTTGGGATTCCTGGGGATTCCCAATGGTCAGAATGTCCCAGAAATTTGGGATTTTTGGGGGTCACCAAGGGCTTGGAATGTCCTAGAAATTTGGGGTTTCTGAGGCCTTGGAGAATCCCAAGGATTGAACATCCTGTCCTCCACGGTGCAGCCCAGAGATGGGAACGGGAATGGGATCGGGAATGGGAATGGGAGTGGGGTTGGGAATGGGACTGGGTGGGAAAGGATTTTGAGTTCATCCGGTTTCGATCCCACTCAGAACGTCCCAGGAATTTGGGATTTTTGGGGTCCTCAAGGGTGATAATGCTGTGGAAATTTGGGATTTTGGGGGTCCTTGAGGCCTTGGAGAATCCCAGAAATTTGGGATTTTGGGGATCCCTGAACCCTTGGAGAATCCCAAGGATTGAACGTCCTGCCCTCCACGGTGCAGCCCGGAGGTGGGAACGGGCTCAGGGATTGGGATTGGGATTGGGATTGGGATTGGGATTGGGATTGGGAATGGGAATGGGGACAGGAATGGGATTGGGAATGGGAATGGGGTTGGGAATGGGAACAGGAATGGGAATGGGGTTGGGAATGGGGTCGGGAATGGGGTCAGGAGTGGGGTTGGGAATGGGAATGGGTGGGAAAGGATTTCAAGCTTGTCCAGTTCTGATCCTGCTCAGAATGTCCTGAAAATTTGGGATTTTTGAGGTCCCTAAGCCTTTGGAGAATCCCAAGGATTGGGAGTGCCAAGGCCTCAGAGAATCCCAGAAATCTGGGAGTTTTGGGGGTCCTTGAGGCCTGGGAGAATCCCAGAAATTCGGGATTCCTGGGGTTCCCCAAGGGTTCAGAATGTCCCAGAAATTTGGGGTTCCTGAGCCTTCAGAGAATCCCAAAAATTTGGGATTCCTGGGATTACCTAAGGGTCCAGAATGTCCTGGAAGTTTGGGATTTTTGGGGGTCACCAAAGGCTCAGAATGTCCTGGAAATTTGGGATCCCAAAGGCTCAAAGAACCTCAGAAATTTGGGATCCTTGGAGGTCCCTGAAATCCTGGAGAGTCACAGAATTTGGGATTCCTGGGGCTTCTTAAAGGCTCAAAATGTCCCCAAAATTTTGGTATTTTTGGGGTCCCCAAAGGCTCAGAATATATCAGAAATCTGGGATCCCAAAAGCTCAAAGAATCTCAGAAATCTGGGATTTTTTGGGGTCCCCAAATTCTCTGAATGTCCCAGAAATTTGGGATCCCTGGGGGTCCCTGGAGTCTCGGAGAATCCCAGAAATTTGGGATTCCTGAGGCTTCCTAAAGGCTCAGAATGTCCCAAAAATTCGGGATTTTTAGGGGTCACCAAGGGTCAGAATGTCCCAGAAATTGGGAGTCCCAAAGACTCAAAAACCCCAGAAATTTTGGGATTCCTGGGTGCCCCCAGTTCTCCGAACGTCCCAGAAATTTGGGATTCCTGAGCTTCCTGTGGACTCAGAATATCCCAAAATTTTGGGATTTTTAGGGATCACCAATGGTCAAAATGTCCCAGAAATCTGGGATCCCAAAAATTTTGGATTCCTGACCCTTTGGAGAATCCCAGAAATTTGAGATCCCTGATAACCCCAAAACTCCAATCCCACATTCCCAGTGGGATCCAGGAGCCAGCACAACTCCTTTGAGAATTCCATCCCACTCCCAAAAATCCCAAAATCTCCCAAAAATTCCCCTCTGGAATTCTGATCCCGTTGCCCGTTTTCCGCAGACGACGTCGTCTCCAATTATTTCACCAAGGGGAAAAGAGGGAAACGCTCCGGGATTCTCCTGATTTTCTCCTTCATCAAGGAAGCCATCCTGCCCAGCAGGCAGAAAATTTACTGAAATTCGGGAATATTTGGGAATATTTGGGAATATCCAGAAGATCCCCAGCCGGAATATCCCAAATTTTGCCACTTTTTGGGAATTTTTTGGGAATTCAGAGACTTGGACACTCCTGGAGGTGCCGACCACGCTTGGGGTTTTTCCTGCTGATTCCTTGGGAATGTTTTTTTGGGAATTTTGGGCATTTCCCAGTTCCCTGAGGAAGCTGCTCCTGGATTTTCCTGAGGGTTCCACAGAGCCATGAATTAAAGGAAAAAAAAAAAAGGGAAAAATCGGGATAAATCCAGAGGATTCCACATTTTTCCAGAAGGAATGATCCCCAAAAAAAATCAGGATTTGGGTGGTTTAAATCCTGAAAATTATCATTTTTCCCTTCAGCAAAGCCTTGGGAAGGAGTTGATGGGAAGGGATTTTCCATGGAAATCTCAGTTTTCCAAGGAATTCCCAGAATTCTGGATTTTTCTGACCTGCAGACGAGGGGGAATGTTGAGAATTCCCGGATTTTTCCTTCCTCCTTTTCCAAAGGGTGAAAGTCCTCCGAGGGAGCCACAAATTTCTACTTTCCCATCAAAAAAATTCCCATTTTTTATGGATTTTTCCATTCCCACCCCAGCCAGGCTTGGGAATTCCCGATCCAGAAGATTTCTTGAGGAATTCCCCAAAAAAATTCCTTTGGAAAAACTGGAATTTTGCTCTGAGACCTCTTGGATTGGGATTTTTTGTTGATTTTTCTTTTTTTCCCCCTCTGGATTGGCTGGAAAATTCCAGGATGGGAATGAGGAAAATCAGGAATTCCTGATTCCTTTGAATCCCGATTTTCCTGGGATTTTTTTCCAGCTGTTTTTCCATATTTTTCCAGCCTGGATTTCCAGGAGCTGAATCAGATTTTAGAGAAATTGTGGAAATCCATAAATATTTAACCAGGAAAAGGAAATTTGGGATGAAACCCCTGGAAATTTGGGAAAAACATTCCCAGAAACACCGAGAATGAGAGAAATTGATGAATAAAGTGGAAAAATCCTGGATTTTCCTTGGGGTTTTGAGGGTTTTTATTGGGATTGGGATTTTTCCGGCTCCATGGAAGTGTCCAAGGCCGGGTTGTGGAATTTGGGTGGAATTTTGCCACAGGAATTCCAGGATTTTGGGGGAAATTCATGGATTCAGATCCCATCCCTCCTCCTGTGGGATTGTGGATTTTCCTGGATCTGGAAAGGGCAGGAAAAGGAAATTCCCAAGCTCTGGAATTTTCCTGGAAGCAGCAGGGAGAGCTCAAAAAAAGCTGGATTGGGAAAAATCCAGGGAAAAACTCCAGGATTTGGGAAAAATCAGGGAAGGAACTCCAGGATTTGAAGAAATCCGGGAAAAAACTGCAGGAAAGTTCCAGGATTTGAAGAAATCTGGGAAAAATCTCCAGGATTTGGGAAAAATCCATGAAAAACTCCAGGATTTGGAAAAATCTGGGAAAAATCTCCAGGATTTGGAAAAAATTGGGAAAAAGCTCCAGGAAAGTTCCAGGATTTGAGAAAATCTAGGCAAAAACCAGAAGGATTTGGGAAAAATCTGGGAAAAAGCTCCAGGAAAGTTCCAGGATTTGGAGAAGTCCAGGAAAAAACTCCAGGATTTGGAAAAATCTGGAAAAAACACCAGGAAACTTCCAAGATTTGGGAAAAATCTGGGGAAAAACTCCAGGAAAATTCCAGGAATTGGAGAAATGTGGGGAAAAACTCCAGGATTTGGGAAATTCTGGGAAAAATCTCCGGGGTTTGGAAAGATCCAGGAAAAAGCTCCAGGAAAGTTCCAGGATTTGGGAAAAATCTGGGGGAAAACCGCAGGAAAATTCCAGGATTTGGAGAAATCTGGGAAAAATCTCCAAGAAAATTCCAGGATTTGGGAAAAATCCAGGAAAATTTATTGCTTCTTTTCCATCAGGAATTTCCCTTTTCCAGGTTTTTTTTTTGTGCTTCTCCTTCCCAGTTTTCCTCCAGGAAAAGGAGCAGGAATTCAGGGAAATTTGGGGAAAATCCCTCCCAGCCTTAAATCTTTGAGTTCCAGCTGGAAAAGGAGGGAAAAAAATCTGGGAAAAAAAACCAAATCCAAGGGAATTCCCAAGGGATGGAGGATTTGGGATTCCTGGGAAAGGAGCTTTGGAATAATTCCAGGTGGTCTCAAATCCGAGGGAAATAAAGGATTTTATTTGGATGTTGTAGGAAAGGAGGAGCTGCCAGAGGTTCTGTGGGATTTTGGGGAAGGAATTCCTGAATTTTGGGGGAATTTGGAGGGTGGGATGGAATTCCATGGGGGGTTGGGTCATTCCCGAGGCAAAGCAATGTGGAATTCCAGGGGATCCCAGTTTTCCAGGGATTCCCAGGAGAGTGGGAAATTCTGGGAATGGAGGGTGGGAAATTCTGGGATTAAGGGTGGAAAATCCCAGGAAATGAGGGTGGAAAATCTTGGGAATGGAGGCAGGAAAATTCTGGGAATTGAGGGGGGAAGATCCTGGAAAAATCTTGAGAAAGGAGTCTGGAAAATCTGGGAGAAAAGGGTGGAAAATCCTGGGAATTGAGGGTGGAAAATCTTGGGAAAATCGTTGGAATGGAGGGGGGAAAATCCTGGGAAATAAGGCTGGAAAATCCCAGGAAATGAGGGCAGGAAATCCTGGAAAAATCTTGGGGAAAAGGGGTGGAAAATCCTGGGAAATGAGGGCAGGAAATCCTGGGAATTGAGGGTGGGAAATCCTGGAAAGGAGGCAGGAAAATCTTGGGGAAAAAGGGCAGGAAATCCTTGGAAATTAGGGTGGGAAATCTTGGGAAATGAGGGTGGAAAATCTTGGGAATTGTGGGTGGAAAGTCTTGGGAAAATCTTGGTAATGGAGGGTGGGAAATCCTGGGAAATGAGGCAGGAAAATCCCAGGAAATGAGGGCGGGAAATCCTGGAAAGGAGGGCAGGAAATCCTCGGAAAATCCTGGGAGAGGAGGGTGGGAAATTCTGGGAATTGAGGGTGAAAAACGGTGGGAAAAAAGAGTGGAAAATCCTGGGACATTGGGTGGAAAATCGTGGAAAAATCTTGGGAAAAAGGGGTGGAAAATCCCAGGAAAGGAGGGTGGGAAATTTTGGGAAAAAAAGGATGGAAATTCCTGGGAAAGGAGGCAGGAAAATCCTGGGAATTGAGGGTGGGAAAATCCTGGGAATGGAGGGTGGAAAATCTTATGAAAAAGGGGTGGGAAATCCTGGGAAAGGAGGGTGAAAAATCTTGGGGGAAAAGGGTGGAAATTCCTGGGAAAGGAGGCAGAAAAATCCCAGGAATTGAGGGTGGGAAAATCCTGGAAAGGAGGGCGGGAAACCCTGGGAAAAAAGGGTGGAAAATACTGGGAAATGAGCATGGAAATTCCCAGGAAATGAGGGCAGGAAGTTCTGGGAAAAAAGGGTGGGAAATTCTGGGAATTGAGGCTGGCAAGTCCTGGATAGGAGGCAGGAAAATCTTGGGAATGGAGGGCGGGGAATCCACTAAAGTAGGGCAGGAAATCCCTGGAAAGGAGGCAGGAAAATCTTGGGGTAAAAGGGTGGAAGACCCTGGGAATTGATGGTGGGAAAATCCCGGAAAATGAAGGTGGAGAATCCCGGGAAAGGAGGGCAGGAATTCCCAGGAAGCGGCTCCTAGGCGTTGTCCCAAGCCCAGCGGGGACGGGGACGCGTCCTGGGGAGGCCACCAAGGCCCCGGGGCCGGAAGGGGACAGCGGCCGTGTCCGTGTCCTTGTCCTTATCCATGTCCTTGTCCTTGTCCTTGTCCTTATCCGTGTCCTTGTCGCGGTTTCCTGGGAAGAGCCATGACACAGGGATGGCACTGGGGACAGGAGGGGACAGGGGGTGGCAGCTGCCGGTGTCACCTCCGCGCCCTCCTTGGGGACATTCCCAGCTCCGTACCCGCGTCCGGCTCCGTCCCGGCTCCGTCGCGCTCCTGTGCTCCCGTGGAATTCCTCGTGGAGTTGGTGGCCGTGGAATTCCCCATGGAGTTGTTGCCCATGGAGTTGGTGCCCATGGATGTGGTGCCCATGGAACTGGTGCCCATGGAATTCCCGCCCATGGAACTGGTGCCCATGGAATTCCTGCCCATGGAACTGGTGCCCATGGAATTCCCGCCCATGGAACTGGTGCCCATGGAATTCCTGCCCATGGAACTGGTGCCCATGGAATTCCCGCCCATGGAACTGGTGCCCATGGAATTCCTGCCCATGGAACTGGTG
>JAWWMS010000208.1:70370490-70380624 GCA_035048045.1 Chlorospingus semifuscus
CTCTTCCGATCTGAAAAGGAGAAGGGAAAAGGAGAAGGGAAAAGGAGAAGGGAAAAGAGAGAGGGAAGAGAAGGAGAAAGAAAGAGAAAAAAGAGGAGGAGGGAGAAGGAGAGGAAGAGGAAGAGGAGGAGGAGGCAGGGCTGTGCCTCACGTGGGGTCGTTGGCCAGGTTGAGGAAGAGGCAGACGTTCTCCATGGAGCCGTTCTGCTCGAAGTCCGACTTGAAGAACCGCGCGGTCTCCATGTTCACCTGTGGGGGTGGGACACGCGGTCAGCCAGTGGGGACATGGGGACACAGGGAAAGGGTCGTTCTGGGGTCACCTGGGATGATCTGACTCACCCCCATGGCCGCAAAGACGATGGCAAAGTTGTCCTCATGGAAATCCACCACATCCTTGGATTTCTTCACCAGCCCGGCCTGGCGGCAGATCTGCGCCGCGATCTGAGGGAGGGGACAGGGACAGAGGTAGCAGCAGGGACAGGGACAGGGGTGGCAGCAGGGGCACCCTGGAGCAGCCATGGCCCCTGTGGGACCGGGACATGGCCCCACGGGTTGGGGGCCAGTGGGGTGTCCCCCTCTTGCTGCGTCCTGCCTTGCCTGTGGTCACTCCTGACTGGTCAGGGATGGTTCCCATCACATCCCACCCTATGGATCCTATCCCATGCCATCCCATGGATCCTATCCCATGAATCCTGTCCCATCCCATCCCATCCCATCCCAATCCTATCCCATGCCAAGGATCCCATGCCATGGATCCCATGCCATGGATCCCATGCCATCCCATGCCATCCCATGCCATCCCATCCCCATCCCCCTCTGGAATTCCCAGCCCCTCCTGCTGTCCCACACTCATGGGGACATGAGAAGGGTCTGGAGCCCCCCAATCCCTGGATTTAGGGGGATCCCTAAACCATCCCAGATCCTCCCGCACAGCACACAGCGATTGCTGTGCCAACAGGGAAACTGAGGCACGAGTTGACAGCAGCTTCCCAACTCCAGGAGCGGGGATCCGACCTTCCCAACCCCTCCATCCTCCTCCTCCCCCAATCCCACCTCGTTGTGGGGCAGCCCGGCAGCAGAGAAGATGGGAATTTTCTGTCCGCGGGCGATGCTGTTCATGACGTCGATGGGAGAGATCCCGGTCTGGATCATCTCCTCGGGATAGATCCGCCCATGGGGGTTGATGGGCTGGCCTGGAGCGGGACATGGAGGGATCATGGAACGGTGGGGTTGGAGGCGGCCTTGAACCCATCCAGTCCCACCCAGGGACAATTCCCACTATCCCGGGGTGCTCCAAGCCCTGTCCAGCCTGGCTTGGGACACTTCCAGGGATGGGGGGGGTGGAGGATGCAGGGATGGCCCGGGTTGGTGGTGAAAACTGGGAAGGAAGTTCTGGAGGTGAGCAGGGAGCAGTTCTGGGGTGGGACAGGAACCATCCCAGCAGTTGGACACCCTCCTGGAGCATCCTGGTGGGGATGGATGGATGGATGGATGGATGGATGGATGGATGGATGGATGGATGGATGATGATGATGGATGGATGGATGGATGGATGGATGGGTGGGTGGAAGGATCCATGTATGGATGCAGGGATGTGGTGACACCACAGGGCACAGTGACACCATCAGGGCACGCTGTCACCCCATTTCCAGCCCATCCCAAGCCCCTCCCGCATTCCCTCAGAGCCGTCACCGTTGATGTCCAGGAAGTCCTCGGCCATCACCGGGGGGCCGCTGTCGATGGGTTTGGCGGAGCCGTTGAACACCCGGCCTGTGGGGACACAGGGACTGTCCCTGACTGAGGCCACCAGCTGGGGGTGGCACCTGCTGGTCCCATGGCCCTGGGGCACGGTCCCCATCCCGATCCCGGGATATGCCTCCCACCCCAGAGGGGACACGGGACTGGGGGGCAGTAGGGCAGGAAGTGTCACCCGTGGGCTGGGTGACACCTCAGCTCCTGTGGCAGGAAGGTGCCAGCACATGGGGACAAAACCCCCATGTCCCCACCATGTCCCCAGCCACACCCATCACCCTGTCCCCATGCCCCCGTGCCCCCGGCCACCTCCATCACTCTGTCTCCGTGTGCCCATGCCCCTGGCCACCCCTGTCACATGGTCCCCATGTCCCCGGCCACTCCTGTTACCTCCCCCTTGGGGTCCTGGGTTCCCAGGCAGGCAGGTGACACTGAGACCCCCATAAAGGCACAGAGGACAGGACCTTGTCCCCATCATCCTTTCCATGTCCCCGTGTCCCCATGACCCCCATCACTCTGTCCCTATGTCCTTGTGTCCCCATCACCCCTATTACCCTGTTCCCATGACCCACATCACCTCCATTACCCTGTCCCTGTGTCCCTGTGTCCCCATGACCCCCATCACCCTGTCCCCGTGTCCCCATCACCCTGCGCCTGTGTCCCCATGTCCCTACCACCCTGTCCCTGTGTCCCCACAACCCCATCACTCTGTCTCTGTGTCCCCACATCCCCATCACTCTGTCCCTGTGTCCCCATGATCCCATCACTCCTGTTACCCTGTCCCTGTGTCCCCATCACCCCCACCACCCTATCCCTGTGTCCCCATGTCTCCATGTCCCCCACCACCCTGTCCCTGTGTCCCCACATCCCTGTCACTCTGTCCCCGTGTCCCCACATCCCCAGTCACTCCCCTCTCGCAGTCCCCATGTCGCCATCACCCTCACCACCCTGTCCCTGTGTCCCCCTATCCCCATCACCCCCATCACTCTGTCCCCGTGTCCCCACGTCCCCATCACTCCCCTCTCTCAGTCCCCAGCTCAGTGGGGTGACACCAACCCCCCCCAAACCGTCCCCAGGGAGGGGACGCGGCCTCACCGCTCCCTCTCAGCCTCATCGACCGCCTCGGAGCCGCGGTGGCATCGATCGCGACAAAGCCACGGTTCCCTGACCTCGCCTCGGTGGCTGCCACCCCCTGCCCGCCCCCCCTGTCCCCCACGGGACGCGGTGGCGGTGCGGGGACACGGCAGCGGTGTCACAGCGCATCAGGGTGATGGCAGCGCCGAGCGCCGAGCACGAAAGGTCAGCGGCCACGGCAGCGGCGACTCCCGGGGGACACCGAGAGCGGCAGGGGGGGTGACACCGGGGGGGCTACACGGGGGAGGTGACACCGCCCCCTGCCCTTTGCGGGAGCGCGACGGGAGCGCGGGGGACACGCGGCCCCCGTGGGTGAGGGGACAGAGCAGGGACAGAGCAGGGACAGGGCCACCCCCCGGCCCGACCCCGAGTGACCCCCGGGGGGAAGTTGGGGGGCTCGGGGGACATGAGGGGACAGGGGGGGCTCAGAGCCGGACCCCAGAGAGGTTTGGGGGGGAAGGGACCTTAAATCGCATCGATGTCACCTCCTTGCCATGGGGACACCCTCCACTGTGCCAGGTGGCTTCAGGTGCTGGCCAGCCCGGGCTGGGACACTGCCAGGGGTGGGGTGACACCGCCAGGGACGGGGTGACACTGCCAGGGGTGGGGTGATGCTTTCAGGGATCGGGTGACACTCGCAGGGACAGGGTGCCACCGCCAGGGACGGGGTGACACTTATAGGGACGAGGTGACACTAGCAGAGATGTGGTGACACCGCCAGGGATAGGGTGACACCTCCAGGGACAGGGTGATGCTTTCAGGGATCGGGTGACACTTGCAGGGACCAGGTGACAGCTCCAGGAGTGGGGTGACACTTATAGGGACGAGGTGATACCAGCAGAGATGCGGTGACACAGCCAGGGACAGGGTGGCACCTCCAGGGATAGGGTGGCACTTCCAGGGACTGGGTGACACCGCCAGGGACGGGGTGACATACCAGGGATGCGGTGACACTTGCGGGTACTCGGTGACACCGCCAGGGACGGGGTGATGCTTTCAGGGATCGGGTGACACTTGCAGGGACGGGGTGACAGCTCCAGGAGTGGGGTGACACTTACAGGGACGAGGTGACACCAGCAGAGATGCGGTAACACCGCCAGGGATAGGGTGACACCTCCAGGGACGGGGTGACACCGCCAGGGATGCGGTGACACTTCCAGGGACTCAGTGACACCGCCAGGAACAGGATGACTCCTCCAAGGATGCGGTGGCACTTGCAAGAACGCGGTAACACCACCAGGGACGGGGTGATGTTTTCAGGGATGGGGTGACACCTCCAGGGACGAGGTGACACTTCCAGGGACGGGGTGACACTTCCAGGAACCTGGTGTCACCTCACCTGGCCTCATTTCCCAGCCCACCCCTCGCGTTTCCCGGGATCACCGCGCACAGAGGACGCGGGGACGGGTCCCGCCCTGTCCCAGGTGGCTGTCACAGCTCGGAGGTGACCCGGGGAGGTTCTCAGCCTCAGAGCTGAACCCCAAACCCCCGAACCCCCAAATCTCGGTGCCAGCCGTGCCCGGGCTCACCCAGCATGTCCTCGGACACCGGCGTGCGCAGGATGTCCCCCGTGAACTCGCATGTTGTCGCCTTGGCATCGATGCCCGATGTGCCCTCAAACACCTGCGGGGTGCCCGGCGAGGGCAATTAACCAGGATTAATTAACGCTTTGTGGGGCGTGAGGTGATCCGCGCTCACCCCAACCCCCCCGGGAGGGGACATAAAAAAGGGACAAAGTTTGGGGTTAAAAATCCTTCTTGAGGGGATTTGGGGGGAATTTTTTTGGGGTGGACGGTGAATGCGGCACCCGCGGGAAAAGCCTTTTGATCCGGATAATATTTGACATCATTTGCGTTAATTAACCCCCGGCTAGCCGCTTTAATTAGAGCCAGGTGGCCCCTGGGAGCAGGGGGAGCTGGGGACGGTGACAGATGACACTCGGAGCCCCCCAGGTGGTTGCGGGTCACCCCCAACAACGTTGAGGCTGCAAAAATCCCCTTTTCTCGCTTTTTTTCCTTCCTTTCATCCCTTTTCCCCCCTTTTTTCCCCCTGCCCGAGCCTGACTCCCTAATAGGATTAAAAGGGCAGCCCCGAGGCGCAGGTGGCATCAGAGCCGCGATTTTGGGGCAGCTGCACGACCCCCCCGGGCCATCTGGGGGGGATCCGGGCTAATTAGGGGGGATTTGACCCCAAACAGCCCCCGCGGCTTTGGGGACACCCCTGTGGCCACTGGTGTCCCAGGGTTGGTGGCTTTGGGGACAACCCGGCAGCCCCTGTGATCCCAGGGCTGGTGGCTTTGGGGACATCCTGACAGCCCCTGCAGTCCTAGAGCTGGTGGCTTTGGGGACACCCCGGCGGCCACTGTGGTCCGAGGGCTGGTGGCTTTGGGGACACCCTGGCAAGGGCTGGTGGCTTTGGGGACACCCCGGCAGACCCTGCGGTCCCAGGGATGGTGGCTTTGGGGACAATGGCCTGGCTGTCCCAGGGTTGGTGGCTTTGGGGGGTGGTGGCAGCGCGGTCCTGGGATGGAGCAGGGGGTCAGTGGGGGGTTGTGGGGTGAGGGAGGGGACACGGCCTGTCCCAGGACACCCCTGGCCATCCCAGGACATCACTACCAGTCCCAGGACACTGTCCCCTGTCCCAGGTTACCCTTGACCATCCCAGACATCCCTGACCATCCCAGGACACTGTCCCCCATCCAAGGGCATTTGTCCCAGGACAGTGTCCATCACAGAACCCCACTATCTGTCCAAGGACACTGTCACCTCTCCCAGGACACTGCCCATCCCAGGACACCCCTGGCCATCCTACGACATTGTCACCTATCCCAGGACATTGCCAATCCTAGGACACCCCTGACTATCCCACGACACTGTCACCTGTGCCAGGACCACTCTCAGGACACCCCTGGCCATCCCACGACACTGTCACCTGTCCCAGGACATTGCCCATCCCAAGACACTCCTGGCCATCCCAGGACATCAGTCCCACCCCTAAAGAGCACAGGGACACGAGCCCGACAGCCACCACTGGAGGGGGACAGAGCCACGGGACAGAGCCCTGGGACAGGGACAGAGTCTTGGGACAGGGACCCGGGACAGGGACAGAGCTCCGGGACAGGGACTGAGCCCTGGGACAGAGCTCTGGGACAGGGACCCGGGACAGGGACAGAGCCCGGGGACAGAGACAGAACCCTGGCCCGCGTAGCCCCCGCGTGTCGCCATGTGGCGGTGTCGCCGTGTCCCCGCGGTGTCGCCGTGTCCCCGCGCTCACCTGCACGATGGCCTTGGCGCCCATCACCTCCAGCACCTGCCCGCTGCGGGTGGTGCCGTTGGGCAGGGTGAAGTTCACGATCTCGGCGTACTGGGCGAACTGTGGGGACAGCGACACGGGCAAACGGGGTGGCGGTGTCCCCTCTGTCCCCTAACCCTAACCCTGTCACCCCAGCCCAGCCTGGTCCGCTGGTGCTGCCTCAGTTTCCCCTCCTTTGGTCCTGAAGCCACCAAACTCTGAAGTGGGGACACACCGGGTGGCAAAGGGGTGGCGCTGCCTGTCCCTGTCACTGTCCCATCCTGGAGCTGTCCCCGGGCTGTGGCACCTCTCCGTGCCTCAGTTTCCCCGATGTCGAGGGTATTTTCCACTCCCGAGGAGGTGACACCAAATACTGTCACAGCCAGAGCCACCACCAGGGTGCCACCACCTCCAAGGCAGAGGTGTCCCCATGAGGCACCAGTGGCACTCATGGGGGCACTGCAGGGTGCAGGGAGGGGACGTTTCTGTTGAGGGGACATGTCCTGCTCTGGGGACAATGGCCGATGTCAGGGCTCTCCTCCTCCTCCTCCTCCTTTGATTAGCTGATTAATAAAATAAATGACAGGGCCTTGGAAATGCGACACCGGGTGACAAAATCCTCTGGGTGTCACCCAGGTGGCCCCAGCCCAGACAGGAGAGCGGGACAAGGGACAGGGAGGGTGACAGCAAGGGGACATGGGGGTTGTGGAGTGGCCCCGCTCAGAGCAGGGGTCATGTGGGAGATGGGGCTGGGACAGGGGACAAGGGACAGGGGACAAGGGATAGAGGACAGAGCTGGGAAAGGGAGCCATGGATGGGGTAGAGGGGACAGGAGCCAGAGCTGGGAAAGGCGACAGGGGACAAAGGACAGGTGACGAGGGACAGGGGACAAGGGACAGAGCTGGGAAAGGGAACAGGGGATGGGGGACAGGTGACAAGGGACAGAGCTGGGAAAGGGGACAGGAGATGGGGGACAGGGGACAAAGGATAGAGGACAGAGCTGGGAAAGGGGACAGGGGACAGAACTCAGGCAGGTGCACAGGACACGGGGACAGGAGGCAGAGCTTGGTCAGGGACACAGGGGACAGGGCACAAGGACTCAGGGGACAGGGGCTGAGCTCGGGCAGGGACACGGGGACATAGGGGACAGGATGCCCTGACCGAGCGCACACACTTTCCACGGAATGTCCCCCGTGTCCCCAGTGTCCCCCCTGTGGGCGCACACGCCACTCGCAGGGGGACATGAGGACACCGGGACACCGGGACATGGGAACACGGGGACACGGGACACGCCACCCGCGAGGGCAGGCGGGGACAGGGCTCTGCTGCCGAGCGCGTCCAGAGGAGGGAGCTCGGACCCCGGAGAGGAGGGGACAGCCCAGGGGACAGCCCAGGGGACAAGGGACAGGAGAGATGGCACAGGGAAAGGGGACAGCATAGGGGACAGCCCAGGGGACAGGTGACAGGAGGGATGGCACAGGGGAATGGGACAGCCCAGAGGACAGCCCAGGGGACAAGAGATGGAGAAGAAGGGACAGGGGACAGCCCAGGGATCAGGAGGGAGGGGACAGAGGACAGGAGACAGGGGACTGGGGACACACTCCCCCCATCGCACCCTCAGCGCTGCAGTCCCCGCACAGCCCCAGGTGCCACCACCAAGCTGTCCCCGTGTCACCCAGGGTCCTACCTTGACGTTGTCCAGCACCACCAGGGGCCCGTTGACACCGCACACTGTCCTGTAGGCTGGGGGAGGTGACACCGTCAGTCCCCAGGGCCACGGGGCCACCCGGGCGGCGCCACCCCCACGTCGTGTCCCTTCCTGTGTCCCTTTCCCTGTGCCGGTGACACCCCGAGTGACCGGTGGTGGCCTGACTGGACACTCTGTCACTTAGTGGTGACACGGCACTCGGGGGTTGTGTCACTTTCTGGAGGTGTCCCCAGAAAGTGTCCTGGTGTCCTGGTGGCTGGGAATGCCACCAGGGCCAGCAGGGAAGTGTCCCCTTGTCCCCTCCCTGTCACGCCTTGCCCGAGGATCCTGCCTGGCCCGGTGGGATGTGGGGACACTTCCCAAAGTCCCCGCGGTGCTGGGGGGACCCTGGGGGCACCCCGAGGTGACATTGGGGTGGGGAAATGAGGGTGTGACCCCGCGGGGACAGCCCTGGGGACAGGGGGTGACAAACGGGGACAGGGGACAAGGGTGACAAACGGGGGTGAAGCTGGATAGGAACACAGGGAGAGACAGCGGATCCCGGGAATTTCGGGATTGGGATTCTGGGAATGCCGGGATTGGGATGGGATCCCGGGACTGGGATGGGATCCTGGGAATAATGGGATTTGGATGGGATCCCTTGGAATGCCAGGGTTGGAATGGGAACCCAGGACTGGGATGGGATCCCGGGAAATTCCAGGATTGGATCCCAGGAATAATGAGTTTGGGATGGGATCCTGGGAATGCCGGGGTTGGGATGGGATCCCAGGAATAATGGGATTTGGATTGGGTCCCCAGGAATGCCAGAGATTGGGTCCTGGGAATAATGGGATTGGGATGGGATCTTGAGAACGGCGGGATTAGGATCAGCTCCTGGGAACCCTGGGACTGGCTCCCAGGAGTGCCGGGTTTGGGATCAGCTCCAGGGAGTGCTGGGATTGGGATGGGATCCTGGGACCACCAGAATTGGGATCGGGTCCCAGGAGTGCCGGGAGTGGGATCAGCTCCGGGGAATGCCAGGATTTGGATCAGCTCCTGGAAGTGCCAGGTTTAAGATCAATTCCCGGGAATGCCAGGATCAGGATCAGCTCCCGGGAATGCTGGGACTGGGATCGGCTCCCGGGAACACCGGGTTTAGGATCAATTTCCGGGAAAGCCAGGATTTGGGATCAGCTCCCGAGAACGCCGGGGTTTGGGATCGGCTCTGGGGAATGCCGGGATTTGGATGGGCTCCCAGGAACGCCGGAGTTTGGGATCGGCTCCCAGGAACGCCGGGGTTTGGGATCGGCTCTCGGGAACGCCAGGGTTTGAATCAGCTCCCGGCAGTGCCGGGTTTGGGATCTCCGGGGTTTGGGATCGGCTCCCGGGAACGCCGGGGTTTGGATCAGCTCCCGGGAGTGCCGGATTTAGGATCAATTCCCGGGAACGCCGGGACTGGGATCAGCTCCCGGGAATGCCGAGACTGGGATCGGCTCCCGGGAACGCCGGGGTTTAGGATCAATTCCCGGGAACGCCGGGGTTTGGGATCAGCTCTGGGGAACGCCAGGGTTTGGGATCAGCTCTGGGGAACGCCAGGGTTTGGATCAGCTCCCGGGAATGCCGGGTTTGGGATCTCCGGGGTTTGGGCTCGGCCCCCGGCGGGTGCAGGTGCGGGGGAGCTGATCCGGCTCTAAGCCGCGCCTTGATCATCGCGGGAAGTGTCAAAGCCCCGAGCGCTGCCCCGGCCCCGCTGACCCCGCCGGGCCCTTTCATGCCCTGCCCCCGCTCCCACACCGGGCTCCGGCATTCCCACCTGATCCTAATAGGATCGGAGAGGCCGGGCCAGCTGCAGGGCGTCCCGCGGGGACGGGGGTCCCTGATGTCCCCGTGCTGAGAGTGGCATTGTCCCCCGGCTGGGACAGCCCAGGGAATTCATGGGTCCCGTTTCTCCCGCTGGTCACAGCCCAATCCTGGACACCCCACGGGGCACTGTGGGGTCACCCTGGTGGCACAACGGGACCCTCAGTGTCCCCTCCCCTCAGCCAGGGCAGTGCCAGCGATCCCAGACATTCCAGCTATGGGATCATGGAATTCCAGACTGGTTTGGGTTGGGAATTCCTTAAAGCCCAGGAATTCCACCCCTGGCACCTTCCACTGTCCCAGATTGATCCAAGCCCAATATACAACCCTGCCTTGGACACTGCCAGGGATCCAGGGGCAGCCACAGCAAATCTGGGAATTCCAGCCCAGCCCCTGCCCACCCTCCCAGC
>JAWWMS010000208.1:70411992-70441457 GCA_035048045.1 Chlorospingus semifuscus
CGAGCGGCCCCGGGATGGGAACGAGCGGCCCGGGATGGGAACGAGCTATTCCGGGATGGGAACGAGCGGCCGCGGCGGAGAGAGAGGGGCGGGATGGAGCGGGAGCGATGGAGCTGGAGGGATGGAGCTGGAGGGATGGAGCAGGGGATGCAGCGGGAAGGACGGAGCCTCGGGGAGCAGGGGAAGCAGCCCCAGCCGTCCCGGGAGAGCAGGGGAAGCAGCCCCAGCCGTCCCGGGAGAGCAGGGGAAGCAGCCCCAGCCGTCCCGGGAGAGCAGGGGCAGCTGGCCCCGCTGCCTCGGGGAGCCGAGGGAGGCAGCCCCTCCGTTCCTCCGCCTCTGCGGTGCTGGAGCTGCTGCCGAGGTCAGCCCTGGGCACGGCTCGGGGCTGCAGGAGGATCCCCGGTGTGCCCTGCCTGGCATCCTGTGCCCGGGCAGCCTCTGGCCAGGCCCGGCAGAACTGTCCCGGCAAGGGCAGGTGGGGATGGGTCCCGAGCCAAGCTGAGGGTGGCTGTCTGCCTTGGAGCTGGGATAGCCCGGCTTCCCCGGGATGGCAGAGCTGCAGAAGCAGATCCTGCTGCCTCTGCCTTCACCCACCTCCTGATCTCTGAGACTGTTCCAGTCTGGAACATCTGCTTTTCCTCCAAGTCCTTTTGCTGATGACCAGGGCCAAGATCCGGATGCATGCATGATGCTCCAGATATCTCCCCAGTGGCCTGGGAGCCACTTCGGGCAATAAACTTCTTTAAGGCAGAAAAGCTTTATTTAGCTCATTTCCTTCAGCCTTAAGCGCAGAGGGATGTTGTGTTTTGTTTAGTCTTTCCCATGAAAACTTGAAGCCCTCTTGGCTTCCCTCCCAGCATGCCCTTTTGGTACAAAATGTTTCGACTGTGATAAAAGCCAGGCAAGCTCTAAAACATGGATGTGTAGGAGAAGGGGGCGGCCGGAGCTGAATTCTTTGGAGTGGAACATCCCCAAGTGTTAACAACCGCTGCTGCTGACCAAAGATGGTTGGGTTCCTTCAGTCGCTGGAATTTTTTTCCTCTCTCCCTGGCAGGCTCTGTGCGGTTGTAGGAGGAGTTTGCGGTCACCTCCCCCCTCCGAGGCGCTGCGGCCACATTCCCCCGCCGAGGTGAGCCCCTTAATTCCCCTGGGAAAACAGCAAACTCCGGCCAGGACAGTTCTGCTGGCTGCCCGAGGCCAAGGGGACTTGTGCCTGTGGTGCCTTTCCCGGCCTCCCCGGGCATGGGAAGGGGCTGGGTGCTCTGCACACCGAGGTGTCTGTGCCAGGGCTTCTCCTGGGGGCTGCAGAACCTGAGCTTTGGAGGGGTGTGTGTGTGTGTGTGTGTGTGTGTGTCACACGGTGAGCTCCTGGTCTCCTGCCCTTGGTGGGAAGCAACGAGTGCAGAACCATCTGCTGAACTTGCAGCTGAGCCCCACAGCTGTGCGTGGACCTGGCCATGTCCCCAGTGGCCGGTGGGAGCTGGGGAGGGCTGGGATGAGCTCGGCTCCCCGGGGCTCGCTGCACACTTTGCTCTGACTGGTGCTGCCCTGGCCCTTCCTCCCTGGCATCAGTGCTGGTGGCTGCGGCTGGGCTGGAGACACAGCCCAGGGCTCAGGGTCTGCTTTCCTCTCACCTCCAGGCTCCCTTTCCCACATCTCTAATAAGGCCATAAAAGGAGCAGAATGGCAGCTGCCTGCATTCCTGCAGTGGCCAGTGGGCTGAGGAGTCCTCCTGCAGCTCCTGCTGCCTCTGGCTGGCAGTGGGGCTCCCCTGGCGCCAGAAACCCTCCTTGGCGAAGCTGAGCAATGCCACATCCCACAGGCATCCTGTGCAGGGCTGTGCTGGAGGAAAGGGCTGGTTTAACAACAAAAGAAGCAGGGAAGATGAGCTGCTCCCTGCTCCCTCCCCCAGTGTGACAGCCGGTGAGCAGTCCCGGGGCTGCGAGAGGTGCCTGCGGCTGGCAAAGCTTTAGGGTGGAAGGAGGTTCAGGATGTTCCCCCTCCTGTACCAGGGGCATGCACAGGGCACCAGCTCACCCCGATGTTCCCCCTCCTGTGCCAGGGGCATGCACAGGGCACCAGCTCACCCTGCTGGCCCTGTGCCACCCCGGGCTGCCGGGGGCTGCATGTGCTGGGGCCAGCGCTTGCCCACAGTGAACGTGGCTGCTCAAGGCTCGCTGGTACTCACAGATCTCCTTGAGGAGCGGCCCTGGGCAGAGGTTTGAGCACAGTGCCCCCTGAGGAGCCGATGTTTGCCCTGCAGGAGTGTCCCTCGGCCCTGGGCGGAGGTTTGAGCACCGTGCCCCCTGAGGAGCCGATGCTTGCCCTGCAGGAGTGTCCCTCGGGACAGCCCAGGCTGCTGGAATCGCTCTTTGCTCCCTGACCCAAAGCATCCAGCTTTGGGCACATGGTGCCGGGATCCTGGGGAGGAGCTGCTGGAGCAGATGGCCCTGGAGCAGATGTCCCTGCCGGCTGTGACAGGGACGGCAGGGCAGTCCCACTGCAGCCTCCTCAGCGCATTCAGAGGTGGCTCCTGCTGGAGCAGCTTCTGAGCAGCCCCCCTGGGAAACCCTTAGCAGCATATCCTGGGAGATTACAGCTTCAGGATCCGTGTGAACACCCCGGGGACTGGGGACAGGCTGCTGCCACCTCTGCCCTGTCCCCTGCCTGCTGCTCCTCCTGTGTGCCCCCCGGGCTGTCACAGCGCCCTCAGCCCAGCGTGAGCTCCGGCCGGGACAGGCAGCACGGCAGGAGCTGCAGGGGAGGCTGGGAGCAGGCAGGAGGGGAAGGATGGGGCTGGGACAGGCTGCCTGCCCTGGTGGCACTGCCTTTGGTGTCCCTTTGGCTTGTCCCACCCTCCCCAGCACAGCCAGGAAGCAGCACCAGGATGGGGTTGCTTGCTTGGTTTTTACCAAGGAGGAAACACATGGCAGTTTGTATTTCTGATAACTGCGGGTCCTTTCCTCTTTCAAACTAAACTATTTACTAATTTATGAGCTCTTTAGGTCAGCCCATGGTCCCTTGGGCCTGGATCTCAGGTGGGGAGGCACAAGCCTGGCAAGAGATCATTTTGCCTCCACTGCATGAGGCTGGGAAATTGTTTTGGCAGGAGCAGTGGCAGAGGGACAAGGGAACAAGGGCAGCTGTGACAGGGTGAGCTGGGGACCAGGTCAGTGTGTGGCTGTCACCCAGCACTGACCTCCTTGGCTTTGCTGCCCAGGATCCACAGTTCTGGGCTGGGGCAGTGCTGGGACGGGAGCAGGACCTGTGTCCATGTGTGTCCCTCCTGCTGAGGGGACGCTGGACCTTTGGGGGCTGCACCATTTGTCTGAGCTGAGGCCAGCCCAGCTTGCAGGGTGTCATGGCCAGGCATTCCCTGCAGTGCTCCTGGAGCTGGGTTTTTGGGAATCCCAGAAAGAGTGGCTGCCAGGGGAGCGTGGCCATCAAGCCCTTGTGCAGAACAGGGACTGCTCCAGCTGAATCAGCTCTGGCTGCAGATCCCTGCACAGAATCCATGCACAGGAACCTCTCCCCACACTGACCCAAAAATCTCTTCCCAAGTCCCAGCCAGCCCAAGGCAGCTGTCAAACAGCACAGATAGAATGACTGAGCTGGACCTTGGGACTGAGCATCTTTCCAGGGCACATTTTGGATCAAACTGCAGATCCATGTGCTGTCAAAATTGTACTTCATCCTGCTGAAGAGCACTGTCTCTGTGGAGATGGTGCCAAGCTGTGATGCTGCTGGTCACAGTCAGGGCAGGGTAAATATTTGGATAATGTTAATTCATGTGGTGAGAGCAAAATTCCTGCTTATTTCTATAGTCTTCTGCTAATAATTCTGCTAATAATTGGATGTGTTTTGAAAGCTGAGCCTGGTGCCATGGGCCAGCAGCAGAGCTTTTATTTCTGGCTCTGACTCTGCCTGGTGGTGTTGTGGTGTTGAACTGAGCTTCTCATGCTGCTGCCATGGGATGTCACCGGCCCTTTCCACCTTGGGGTGTCCCTGGTGCCACCTGGGGGTGTCCCTGGTGCTTGGTGGTGCCTGGCAGGGCACACAGAGAGGGGCTGGCCTCCTGCAAAGAGCTCTGTGGGGCTGGAGGAAGCAGCAGGCAGAGATGGACTGGGGGATGAGGTCTCTGCTCACCCAGGGTGGGCTCCCAGTCCTGCTGCCCCCTTGACTGGCTGGTGACAAACATCTCTTCCCTGCTGGGCACTGGGAAAGGAGGGAGAGTTCAGGGGATGTGGGAGGGTTTGGTGGCTGCTGTCAGGTGTGAAGTCAGCACAAGGGAGGGGCTGAGGGAGGTGTCCCAGCCTGTCCCACAGGACTGTCCCAGCCTGTCCCAGTGTCCCACAGGACCATTCCAGCCTGTCCCACAGGACCATCCCAGCCTGTCCCACAGGATCATCCCAGCCTGTCCCAGCCTGTCCCACAGGACCATCCCAGCCTGTCCCAGCCTGTCCCACAGGACCATCCCAGCCTGTCCCACAGGCCAGGCTGGGCTTTGCTGCCATCCTGCTGGGCTGAGCCTGGCAGGATTCCCCTGGGAGGTTCCTGAGCATCCTCCTCTCATGCAGAGCCATTGGAGCAGGGTGCTCCAAGGCCTGGGTGCATCCCCCAGCCTGGCAGCGTGGGGACACCTCCAGCCCCTGCTGGGAGCCCCAGGGGGCCTGGATGCCATCCCGGGCCGGGAGTGGGCTCTGCTCCAGCCCTGCTCCTGCTGGGGGCCCCAGTTCCAGCTGGGCACAGCAACCCCACCTTGGAAGGACCAGGTTTTCCTGCTGTCATCCTGCCTCAGTGGTGCTTGGGGTCTGCATGGTCCCTGTGCCATTCCCCATGGGACACACACTGCCCCAGCCATGTCCCCACAGGTGGCTCTGTCCCACTGCTGCCCTCCCTTCTCCTGGCATTCATTACCTGGAACAACAGCACCATCCTCAGCGCCCTGGGCTCCTGGCTCCTCTCCTGCCTCTGCAGCCCTCTGAGGTCCATGGTCCCCTCTCCCCTCAGCCTCCTCCCGTGGCTCCCTGGGCAGGGTGGGGGGCACCGGGACAGGGAGGGCAGCAGCAAGAAGTGGGATGGATGGATGGATGGATGGATGGATGGATGGATGGATGGATGGATGATGGATGGATGGATGGATAATGAATGGATGGATGGATGGTGGATGGATGGATGGATGGATGGATGATGGATGGATGGATGGATGGATGATGGATGGATGGATGGATGATGAATGGATGGATGGATGATGGATGGATGGATGGATGGATGGATGATGAATGGATGGATGGTGGATGGATGGATGGATGGATGGATGATGGATGGATGGATGGATGGATGGATGATGGACGGATGGATGGATGATGGATGGATGATGGACAGATGGATGGATGATGGATGGATGATGGATGGATGGATGGATGATGGATGGATGGATGATGAATGGATGGATGGATGGATGGTGGATGGATGGATGGATGGATGGATGGATGGATGATGAATGGATGGATGGATGATGGATGGATGGATGATGAATGGATGGATGGATGGATGGATGGATGGATGGATGGAGGATGGATGGATGGATGGATGGATGGATGATGGACGGATGATGGATGATGGATGGATGGACGGATGGATGCATGGATGGATGGATGATGGATGATGGATGGATGGATGATGGATGGATGATGGATGATGGATGGATGGATGGATGGATGGATGGATGGATGGATGGATGGATGGATGGATGGAGGGAAGGATGGATCCATGGATCCATGGATCCATGGATGGACAGACAGATGGGAGATGGAGGGATGACCAAGGAGAAAGCAATAGGGAAGCATTGGAGGCAGGTGGACAGACAGGGAAGGCCAGCCCAGCCAAGAGGGGACAGAGGGACAGGGACAGGGCAGGAGAGCCAAAGGGCAGGTGGGCAGTCCCAGGAAGACAGGAGGGGGACAAGGAGAGGGGAGCATTGGGGACATGGATGGGGCACCCCGGTGGGGCGGGACAGGGGACAGGGGGACAGAGAGAAGTGTTCAAAGAGATGGCCCAGCACGGGGACAGAGGAGTGGGTGACCCTGAGGACAGAACTGTCCCCATCACCCTGGGGGGACACACTTTGCCCAGGTGCCACCGGGATCCCCCCAATATCCCCACCCCGCTCTGAGCCCTGCACCCCAACCCCACCCGAGGTCCCTGTGTCCCCAGGTCCCTGTCACCCTCTGAACACCCCTGTGCCCCCTGACCCCCATTCCTGAGTGCCCTGATGTGTCCCCATGTCCTTGTCACCCCCACAGCCCCGTGTGTCCCCATGTCCCCTTCCCCACGCACATCCCCGTGTCCCCAAGCCCACATTGTCCCCAAGCCCTGACACAGGAGGACACTGAGGGTGGGTGGGGACCCACGGGTGGCTCTGCACCCCCAGGAGGGTTCTGCACCCCAGGCCCCCCCACAGGAACTCACCAAAAACCTCGTCCGTGTCCTGCAGCTTGGAGACCGACATGGTGGGACAGGGCTGGGGGCAGAGGGGACATCAGGGAAGGGACCAGCCCCTCTGTGCCTCCCGCGGGACGGGGGCTGGGGATCCCCGCTGCAGAGCGGCCGGGAAGGGGTTAAACCCCCCCCGCCCCCGGTGCTCGGGGAGTCTCGGGAGGGGCGGGGGCTCCTCGGGGCTCGGAGGCATCGGGAAAGGGGGGACCAGCCCCGGGAGGGACCGGTACCGGCGGGGGTGCGGGAGGCTGGACCGGGAATGGTGTCCCTGGGCGGGGCTGGACCGGGAATGCCGGACCGGGAATGAGTCTGGACCGGCAATACCGAACCGAGGGGATGGGGCTGTCCCGGGGGACGGTAACTACCGGGAACGTACCGAGGCTGAGGCTGTACCGGGGCTGTACCGGGGCTGGGGTTATACCGGGGCTGTACCGAGACTATACTGGGGCTGTACCGGGGCTATACCGGGGGCTGTACCGAGGCTGGGGCTGTGACGAGGCTGTACCGGGGCTCTACCGAGTCTATACCGGGGCTGTACCGGGGCTATATCGGGACTGTACCGAGGCTGTACCGGGGCCGTACCGGGGCTGGGGCTGTACCGTGACTATACCGAGGCTGTACCGGGGCCGCTGTCCGGGGTGACGCCCTGCCCGATCCCCCCCTCCCCACTCACCCGCGCTCCTCGGGCATCCTGCTCGGCCCCGCTCGCCTCCCGCCGGGCCGGGCTCGGGGCCGGGCTCGGGGCCGGGCCGGTGTCGGGGCCCGTGGGAGCGGAGGGCGCTGCCGAGCCGCCCCGCCGGGCCGGGGGCCGCGGGGGGGGCACAGGAACCCGGAAACGGCGGGGGCGGCGGGGGCGGGGTCTGCCCCGCCCGGAACGAGCCCGGGGCTGAACGGACACCGGGGATGGGCGTGGGGGGGACACCGGGACCCGAGGGACCGCGAACACACCGGGGTGCTGAACCGACACCGGGGATGGGGACACCGGGACCCGGGGGACCGCGAACACGAGCCCGGTGCTGAACGGACACCGGGCATGGGGACACCGGGACCCGGGGGACCGCGAACACGAGCCCGGTGCTGAACGGACAGCGCCGGGGGGCACCGAGGGCACGGCCACACCGGGCACGGAGGGACGGACGCGTGGCGGTGCTGAAGGGACAGCGACCGGCGGGACACGGGCACGGCCACAGCGCTGCCACCAGCGTCCCCATCGTCTCCAGTGTCCCCAAGTGTCCCCCAGTGCCCGCCAGCCCAGGGGATCCTCCCAGTGCGCGCCCGCACCGTGCCCATCTCTCCCAGTGCCCACCAGTCCTTCCCAGCCCTCCCAGTGCCTCCCATCCTGCCCACTCCCCTCTGGCCCCCACCCCAAATCACTCCCAGTGCCCTCCCAGTGTCCCCCATCCTGCCCATTCCCCATGCCCCCCACTTCTTCCCACCACCCCAAATCACTCCCAGTCCTTCCCAACCCTCCCAGTGCCTCCCAGTTCCCCCCATCCTTCCCGGTCCCCCAATTCTCCTCACTCTCCCCAGTGCCCCCCACCCCTTCCTACGACCCCAAATAATTCCCCACATCCCCCCCACCCTTCCCGGTGCCCCCCGGGCCCATCCGCCGGCAGGAGGAGGCGGGGGGCGAAGTCGAGCCCGCGTTTTTGGGGCGGGGGTCCCATTTATGGGGCGGGGGTCTCGTTTATGGGGCGAGGGTCTCATTTATGGGGCGGGGGCCGCGTTTTTGGGGCGGGGGCGGCGTCGGGCGCGGAGAGCGGGAGCGGTGCTACATAGGTACATTATATATAGTATATACACCCACAGGTACACGTGTGAGATTAAATAACCCCGGCCCCCCCCGGGGCTCGGCTCACCCCCATGGCCGGGGACCGCCGGGGGCCGCCGCCTGTCGCCTGTCGCCCTCTCCCAACCGGGGGCCCGGCATTTAAAGCGCACCCCCCCTCCCCGCCCCGCCGGCCGGGGGTGGTACCGGGGGTGGGGGGAACCCGTCGGGGCGTCCCGAGAGGGTGCGAGGCCGGGGGGGAGAAGGAGTTTCAAACTTTGACAGGCGGCCGAGCCCCCCCCGCCGCGCCCCCTCCCCAGCTCCACCTCCCGCGGCACCTCGCTCCGGGCAAACTTCAGGCGCTCCGGCCGCCGCCGCTGCCCTTCCATGGAGCGCCGGTAGCGGTGCCGGTCCCGCTGTCGGTGCCGGTACCGGCGGGAGCGGGCGGCGGGAGAGCCGCCGGCGGTGCCAGGGCTCGCCGCGCCGCTCTCGGGATTCGCGTGCGGGGGAAATCAATACCGGGAGATTGGGGGCGATGATTTTAGGGGGGTGGTGGGGAGGGAGGTGGGGTGGGGGGGACGGGAGGGGAAAGGGAGGCCGAGGGGAGGGAGCTGCGGAGGAAGCGGCCGGGGGTGGGACCGGCGAAGAAGCCGGGTCCTTATTCCTCCGGCCCGGCCCTCCCCCGCCGCCGCCGCGCTCCGCTGCGCATCCCCCGGCGGCCGCCGCTGTCGGAGCCGGCAGCGGGGAGCGGGCGGCCGAGCCCCCGCCGCACCGGGGAGCGGCTAGGGGCGAGCGGGGGGCGAGGAAAGAGCCGGTTTTAAATTAACGGCTCGGTACAGACGCAATTTCCTGCCCTCCCGTTCTGTGACACCGATTGGTAAACAAAGAGCCCCTCGGCGGCCGCTGCCCGGCTCCGACAGCGGCGGCAGCGGCGGCGGCTCCGGTTCCCGGTTCCTTCTCGGGGGGCTCACCCTGGGGACCCCCGCCCTGCAAGGTGGCAACGAATAAAGAAATCCCCCGGCCCCGGCGGGCGCTACCCCTCCCCGGGCCGGGCGGGGGTCGGGGGGCTCCGGTCCCGCTTCCCCGCGCTGCCCCGCAGCTACCGGAGAGTCCCCGCTGCTACCGGGGTTACCCCACTGCCGCCCCGGGATGGGGCAGCGGGGGAGCCCCGAAATTCCCTGATCCGGCACAGCCGCTCCCGGGCACCGGCACCGACACCGGCACCGAGCGGGGCGGCTCCCGATTTCCAGCTGGGAGTTCCGGACCCGGTGTGTGCGGGGGTGTCCCGAGGGTCTCCCCCGCCTCGGGGGGCTCCGTTCCGTCCCTGTCGTTACAACGGGGGCAAAACCGCGCGGAAAAAGCGGCGGCGGGGGCCGCGGTGCTTCCTCGGGGGCGGCCGCCCCCCCTGCCCGGTACTGCCTCGAATCGGAACGGTTCTAACGGCGGCGGATTAAAAATAAATAAATTAAATTTAAACACAAGCAACCCCGAGATTTCGCAGCCCCTGCGCTACGTTGAACCCACGGCCCGGTACCGGGCACCGTCCCGGTCTCGGGGGTCCACAGGGGTCTGGGTACGGCCCGGGCACCGGGTAGAGCCCGGTAGAGGCGGGAGGTGCCCGGTTCGGGCTCTGGAGGGCACCGGGAGTTCAAGGCCTTGGGCTGCAGTGGCCGCTGGATGTCCGAGCCTGCCGCGGCCTGGGCCCGTCCCTGAAATAACCGGGACAGCGCGGGGAAAACAGCAGGAAAAAAATAAAATTCGAAAGGAAAAAATAAAAATAAAAGGAGAACTAAAACTGTAGGGATAAGGAGAGTAAAAGGAAAGAAATCAAGAGGGTGAAAAGGAGAAGGAAATAAAGGGAACGAAAAGGGCCCAGCGGGGAGAGCGCAGGGGACGGGCCCTGCTCAAGGCCGGCGGCCCCGGGCCGCAGCCCCGGTTCTGCGGGGCCCGGAGGGTCGAGCGGGGACCGAGCCGCCGCTCCGAGGAAGGTGTTGGCGGTCGGAAACGATTCCCGGTTCCCCGCTCCCCGTTCCCGGTTCCCCGGTGCCGCTTCTCCACTGCCGGGGCTGCGGCAGGGCCGGACCGGACAGCCGGACAACCGGACAGCCGGACAGCCGGGCTCCGCCGTGCCCCGCCACCGGGCCCGCTGGTGAATGCGCCACCAACCAACGATTTTTAACGAAAACGAGGAAAATTACCCCAAACCCAGCCCGCCCTGCGGCCTCAGCCCCTCGGGGCCGCGGGGAGAGGTTGCGGGCCGGTCCCACCGGGGAGACGGAGGGCGGCGATCGCCCGGGAGCTGCTGGAACGAAAATTCCTCCTTTCGCCGAGCCCCGGCCCCGAGCGGCGGCTGAGGCTGCGGAACGAGCGGCGGAGAAGCCGCCCCAGTGCCCTCTAAGCCGCCGGTGCCCGCTCAGCCCCCGCCGCCTCCTCACGGCTCCCGCTCCTCTCCTGCTGTTGTTTTTGTTTGTTTTGTTTTGGTTTGTTTTGGTTTTTTCCCCGTTATCCCCACGATTAACATGAATAATAACGAGAAGATTTGCTCCGGGAGAAGGGGAAACGGGGAAAACGGGGAAATACCGGGTGCGAGCTGCCGGGAAGGGAAAGCGAGGAAATCCGCGAGTACCCAGATCCTCAAAAACAACAATATTATAAAAACAACCCTAATTTAAAAATCCCATTTTTTGCTGTCTGGTTGTTGTTGTTTTCGGGGCGGGTTTAGCGCTGTTGTTGTTGTTTTAATTAGCGTTAATATTAGCGGTATTAGTGTCACTATTAGCCTTGCTATTATTAGTGCCGTTCCTATTCCTATTATTAGTCCTATTAACGCCATAATTAGTCCTTATCAGCACCATTTATCGGTGTTTTTATTATCGATATTCCCGTTTTTTCTCGTTGCCGAGCACACCCAGCCCAGCCAAGGCCGGCCCGGGGTGGGAGCGGCCGCGCTCTCCCGGTGCATCCCCGTTCCCGCCGAGCCTCCGGGCCCGCCCCGCCGCATCGTCCGTTTCTCGCCGCTCCGGGAGCGAAAAAACCCTGCGGAATTCCTGGATTTTCCCGGTTTAGAGCCGGATCCGCACCCTCCCGGTTTTCCCGGTGCCCCGGAGATGGAGGTAAGGCCAGGCTCGGTGGGCTCGGCTTGGCCCCGGGCCTGGCTGCGGAGAGGGTGCGGGAGCGGAGCCGGGGCTTCCCCCGGTACCGAAGCGGCTGCTCCCGGTGGATCCCGGCCTCGGAGGGCACCGGGAGTTGGGGAGGGGACATTTCTGCTTGTCCCCGCCAAGGAACGGCTGCCCCGGGGACAGCCCCGGGTGGGGACCCCGCCGAGGGACCCCCGGGCCGGGCTGGGCTGGGCCGGGAGAGAGCGGCGGAGGCCGGGAACGGTGCGGGGCCTCGGAGGGAGCGGTGACAGTGTGGGGACACCGGGGGACAGTGTGGGGACACCGTGGGGACGGTGTGGGGACACCGGGGGAGTGTGAAAACACGAGGGGACACTAAGGGAACCCGAGACTATGAAGAGACACGGGGGGAATGTGCAGGGACACGGGGGGACTGTGGGGGGACATCGGGGACTGTGAAAACACGGGGGAACACGGAGGGGACACCGGGGACTGCATTGGGACGCGGGGGGATACGGGGGGACACTGAGGGGACACCGGGCACTGCGTGGGGACACGGGGGGACACCGGGCACTGCGTGGGGACACGCGGGGACCGTGGAGGGACACGGGGGAACTGTGAAAACACGGGGGGACACTGAGGGGACACCCGGGACAGTGAAAGGACACAGGAGGACTGTGAAAACACGAGGGGACACTGAGGGGACACGGGGAACTGTGAAAACACGAGGGACCGTGAGGGGACACCGGGGACTTTGAGGGGACACCGGGAACTGTGAAAACGCGGGGAACCGTGAGGTGACACCGGGGACTGTGAGGGGACACGGGGAATTTTGTGGGGATACCGGGGGACAGTGAAGGGACACGGAGGGACTGTGAAAACACGGGGGAACACTGAGGGGACACCGAGGGCTGTGAGGGGACACGGAAGGACACTCAGAGGACACGGGGGGACTGCACGGGGACACGGGACTATGAGGGGACACGAGGCACTGTGAACGGACACGGGGGAACTGTGAAAACGCGGGGGGACTGTGAGGGGACACCGGGGGACTGCATGGGCACACGGGGGAATTTTGTGGGGACACGGAGGGACCGTGAAGGGACACGGAGGGACTGTGAAAACACGAGGAGACTGTGAGGGGACACCGGGGCACAGCGTGGGACGCCGGGGGAGTGTGAAAACACGGGGGGACACTGAGGGGACACAGGACTATGAGGGGACACGGGTGGAATGTGCAGGGACACTCTGGGACCGTGGAGGGACACGGGGTAACTGTGAAAACACGGGGGGACACTGAGGGGACACCGGGGACAGTGAAAGGACACAGGGGGACTGTGAAAACACGAGGGGACACTGAGGGGACACTGGAGAACCGTGAGGGGACACCGGGAACTGTGAAAACATGGGGAACCGTGAGGGGGGCACCGGGGACTGCATGGGGACACGGGGGGATAGGGGGAGACACTGAGGGGACACCGGGGACTGTGAGAGAACACCTGGGGACTGCGTGGGGACACGGCGGGGACACAGGGGAATCTTGTGGGGACACAGGACTCTGAAGGGATACTGGGGAACTGTGGAAACGCGGGGGGACACTGAGGGGACACCGGGGACCGTGGGGGGACACGGGGGAATCTTGTGGGGGTATAGGACTGTGAAGAGACACGGAGGGACTGTGAAAACACGGGGGACAGTGAAGGGACACCGGGCACTGCGAGGGGACACGAGGGACGGTGAAAGAACACTGGGGGGACCGTGAAGGGACGCGGGGAGACTGTGAAAACACGGAGGGACACTGAGGGGACACCGGGAACTGTGAGGGGACAGGGGGGAACCGTGAAGGGGACACGGGGGGACTGTGAAAACGCGGGGGACACTGAAGTGACACTGAGGACTGTGAGGGGACACGGGGGAACCATGAAGGGACACGGGGGGACTGTGAAAACACGGGGGACCGTTAGGGGAGACCGGGGACTGTTAGGGGAAACGGGAGAATTTTGTGGGGACACGGAGGGACTGTGAAAACACGAGGGGACACTGAGGGGACAGCGAGGACTGTGAGGGGACACGGAAGGACACTGAGAAGACACGGGGAGACTGCGTGGGGACACAGGACTGTGAGGGGACACGGCGGGACTGTGAAGGGACACGAGGGACTGTGAGAAAACATTTGGGGAATTTTGTGGGGACACGGGGGGACCGTGAAGGGACAGGGGGAGACTGTGCAGGGACAGAAAGACAGCGTGGGGACACGGGGGAGCTGTGAGGGGACACGGGGAGAAGTTCAGGGCTATGGGGGAGCCGTGAAAAACACGGGGGAACGGTGCGAGGACACCTGGAGCTTTGTGGGGACACAGGGGGACAGTGTGGGGACACGGAGGGAGTGGGGACAACACGGAGGAGCGGTGAAAAACACCGGGGGGCTGTACGGGGACACCGGGAGCTATTTGAGGACACCCAGAACTGTTTGGGGACACAGGGGGACTGTGTGGGACTGGGCACGGATACGAGGGGACTGCGTGGGGACACGCGGGGCACGAAAACACGAGGGGACAAAGCAGAAACACGGGGGGACCCTGAGGGGACACGGGGACAAGTTCCAGGACATGGTGGAGCCGTGTGGAAACACGGGGGGACGGTGCAGGGACACGGGAGCTGTGTGGGGACGCCAGCAATTGTGTGGGGACACGGGAATTGTGTGGGGACACGGGAATTATGTGGGGACACGGGAGCTGTGTGGGGACACCGGGAGCTGTGTGGGGACACCGGGAACTGTGTGGGGACACCGGGAATTGTGTGGGGACACCGGGAGCTGTGTGGGGACACCGGGAGCTGTGTGGGGTGTGTGGGGACACGGGAATTGTGTGGGGACACAGGAGCTGTGAGGGGACACCGGGGACACTGTGAGGGGACACGGAGGGGACTGTGAGGGGACATCGGGCAAAAACCCAGGGGGCTGTGAGGGGACACGAGGGGACGGGGACACTGCACGACAAACACAGACGGTGCGGGGACACGGACAAACGAGAGGGGACAATGGGGACTGGGCAGGGACACAAGGGGACACTAGGGCAATGGCCACGGGTGCCGTGGACGGTGTCCGGCTGGAGTGAGTGGACAGGGCCACACGGCCACGGGGCAACCACGTGGGCAGAGCATGACCGGCCACCCCTCCCCTGGGTCCCTAGGGTGGCGGGTTTGGGGACATCAGGGTGGCCGCACCCGCGCTCACACACGGCTGGGTGCGAGTGGCACCGTGTGACCGTGCAGGGACACTCGAGCAGTGTGACCCTCCCGCAGTGTCCGTGCGGTGTCCCATGGGTGCCTTTTGTCACCCTCGGGGACATCTCCGTGTGTCCCCAGCCCCGTCGGGCCGGCACTGAGCCCGGGCAGCGCCGGTTTCGTTACCGGAGCGGCCGCGCCCGGGGATTCCGGGGTGTCCCCGGTGCGGGAGGGTTGGGGACACCCCCCCAGGCCTTGGGGACACCCCAGCCCCGGGCCTGGTTGTCCCCAACCCCGCCAAGGTCTCCTGAGAGCGGGCGCGCTCCTCCCGGCCCGGCCCCGCCGCGCCCGCTCTGATAAAAAGGAATTAAACGAAATTAAAAGGAATTAAACGAAATCGGGGGGTCCTGGTCCCGCAGCCCCCCCGGGAGCCCCTACCCCGACACCGAGCCCGGGGCCGAGCCCGCCCGCACCGGGGGGACCCGGCCAGCGCTGCCACCCGCGGTGTCCCCACCCCAAACGGGAGCGGAGCGGCGGGGCCGGGCAGCCCCGATCCCCCCGCGATCCGGGGATCCTAAACCGGGATCCTAAATCGGGATCCTAAACGGGGATCCTAAACCGGGATCCTAAACCCGGAGTCCTAAACACGGAGTCCTAAATCCGGAGTCCTAAACCCGGGGTCCTAAACCGGGGATCCTAAACCCGGGGTCCTGTTCCTGGGATCCTAAACCCGGGATCCTAAACCGGAGATCCTAAATCGGGGATCCTGCTCCTGGGATCCTAAACTTGGGATCCTAAACCTGGGATCCCAAACCTGAGATCCTAAACCTGGGATCCTAAACCTGAGATCCCGATCCTGGGATCCTAAACCTGGGATCTCCTCTTCTGCCATCCCTGTTTCTGAGCTCTCTCTTTTGGGATCCTGCCCCTGGGATTTCTTCCTCTGGCATCCCAATCCTGGGATCCCCTTCCTGGAATTTCCTTTCCTGGCACTCCTACTCATCGGATCCTGCTCCGGGGATCCAAAACCTGGGATCCAGCTCCTGGGACCCTAAACCGGGGATCTTAAATCTGGGATCCAAAACCTGGCATCCAGCTCCTGGGATATCCTAAACCTGGGGTCCCGTTCCTGGGATCCCCCCCACAGCACCCCGATTCCCGGGATCCCCTCTCCCTCCCGATCTCCACGATCCCTCAGGGATCCCAGCTCCAGGATCCCTCTCCGGTCCCTCGTGTCCTCCCCTTGTCCTCCCCGTGTCCCCTCCCACGGCGGGGGTGACACCAGGGTCCCCAAGAGCAGGGACGCCAAAGGAGAGGATAAACCGAGGGGTAAACTGAGGCACACACACAGCAGATTTAGGGGGATTTGGGGAGGCAAAACCATGGGACACACACCCCCCCAATTTGGGTTTTGGGGTGACCACGGGCAGAGAAGGGAGAGGGGGACAGCGGCACGGGGGGGTCTGGAGTGGGTGACAGGGACACCTTGACCCACCTGGGGACACCCCGACCCCACTGGGGACACCTCGAGCCCATTGGGAACACCCCGACCCCACTGGGGGCACCCCACTGGGGACACCCCGACCCCATTGGGGACACCCCGACCCTACTTGGGACACCCTGACCCCGACAGGGATGCCCCGACCCCATTGGGGCACCCCGACCCCATTGGGGGCACCCCGACCCCACTGGGGACATCCTGACCCTACTGGGGACACCCCGACCCTATTGGGGACACCCCGACCCTGTTGGGGACACCCCGACCCCACTGGGGACACCCCGACCCCATTGGGGACACCCCGACCCTACTGGGGACACCTCGACAGGGACACCCCAACCCCACTGGGGACACCCCCTGGCAGAAGGGGACTCGAGGGGCAGCCACGTGTGACAAGGGGACAGGGAGCTGGTGGCCTGTCCTGTCACCGCTGTCACTGCCACCCACAGAGGGGTGACAGAGGAGAGGGGATGTCCCCATACAGAGTCCCCAACAGGGCCACCAAGCTGTGCTGTCCCCAGGTCACGGGTGACGAGGTGGGGTGGATTTAGCGGGTGTGGCGTGGGGACACTGCTGGGGACACTCAGGGGACACTGCTGGGGACATGCAGGGGACACTGCTGGGGACACTCAGGGGACACTGCTGGGGACACCCGGGTGGGCTGTGGTGGCAGAGAGAGTCCTGGGAATCCTGGGGGATCCTAAAGGGGACAATGGGGCTGTCCCAGGATGTCCCCAGAGAGTTCCCACACCCTGCCCTGCTGGGATCGGAGGGGGCCAGGGAGGGACACGGGTGTCACGTCGGGGTGGGGACGCTGCTCACAGGGGTCACATCTGCATGGGGACAATGTGACACCACTCACAGAGGAGTCGCACTTGCATGGGGACACAGTGACGCCATTCACAGGGATGTCACCCTGCATGGAGACACCAAAACAAGGCTCTCAAGGGTGTCACACCTGCATGGGGACACTGTGACATCATTCATAGAGGGGTCACTGTGCGTGGGAACACTGGCACTGCTCACAGGATGTCACACCTACATAGGGACAATGTGACACTGCTCATAGAGGTGCCACCCTGCATGGGGACACTGTGACACCATTCACAGGAGTGTCACTCCTGCATGGGGACACCGTGACCCCGCTTACACGTGTGTCACCCTCCATGTCACCACCACACACAGGCATCTCAACCAACACCTCCCACCCCCCCAGCGCGGTGACAACCCCACCAGGAGCCACCAGCCCCTCTGTCCCCTCCTGTCCCCAACCCCACCAGGAGCCACCAGCCCCTCTGTCCCCAGCCCCACCAGGAGCCACCAGCCCCTCTGTCCCCAACCCCACCAGGAGCTCCTCTGTCCCCTCGTGTCCCCAACCGCACCAGGAGCCACCGGCCCCTCTGTCCCCCCCTGTCCCCTCCTGTCCCCAGCCCCAGCAGGAGCTCCTCTGTCCCTCCTGTCCCCTCCTGTCCCCTCCGGGCCGGGATTAGGGCCGGGCAGCCAATCCGGGCCCCGCCGGCCGCCCCGGGCAGCGCCGCGCACGTTCCTGGCCCCGGTGGCCGCTCCGTGACCTCCCGTTCACCTCCCGGGCTGGCCCCGTTCCGCCCGGCACGGCCCCACGTGACCGGGGGATTTGGCTCAACGTGCCAGGCAGGGAGGGAGGGGGGGCACGGGGGGAGCTCAGAGAGAGCCCCGAGGGCATCGCGGGCACCGTGCCCGCCGCACGGGCAGCGCTGGCACGGGTTAAGGGAGGCTGGCACCGGTTACAGCGGCTTGGCACGGGTTACAGCGGCTTGGCATGGGTTAGAGCAGCCTGGCACGGGTTAGAGCAGCCTGGCACTGAGATTCCTGCAGGGTTGGCATGGGTTAAGGGAGCCGGGCGCTGCAATTCCTGCAGTGCTGGCATGGGTTAAAGCAGCCTGGCACCTCAGTTCCTGCAGCTCTGGCACAGGTTAAACCATCCAGGCACCCCAATTTCTGCAGGGCTGGCACAGGTTAGAGCGGCCTGGCACGGATTAGAGCAGCCTGGCACGGGTTAGAGCAGTCTAGCATGGGTTAGAGCAGCCTGGCATGGGTTACAGCAGCCTGGCATGGGTTAGAACCGCCTGGCATAGGTTAGAGCAGCCTGGCACCACGGTTCCTGCAGCACTGGCATGGGTTAGAGAAGCCTGGCACGGGTTAGAGGAGCCTGGCACCACGATTCCTGCAGCGCTGACACGGGTTACAGCAGCCTGGCACGGGTTAGAGCAGCCTGGCACCGCAGTTCCTGCAGGGCTGGCACGGGTTAGAGCTGCCTGGCATGGGTTACAGCAGCCCTGGCACGGGTTAAACCATCCAGGCACCCCAATTCCTGCAACGCTGGCACGGGTTATAGCAGCCTGGCACGGGTTATAGCAGCCTGGCACGGGTTAGAGCATGGCTCCAGGTGGGACGGAGACCTCAGAACAGCTGGGATCACCCCCAAAGCCCCTCCCTGAGCCCCCCAAATCCCGGGATACCCCCTGCCCTGCTGGGAACAGCCGGGATCCCTTCCCGCTCCCGGTGCGGGCTCAGGGAGCCGATCCTGATCCCGATCCCAATCCCAATCCCAATCCCAATCCCAATCCCAATCCCAATCCCAATCCCAATCCCAATCCCAATCCCAATCCCACTCCTGCTCCCCATTCCACTTCTGATCCTGATCCCAATTCTGCTCCTGATCCCAATCCTGCCCCTGATCCTAATCCTGATCCCACTGACGGTGTGGGCTCAGGGAGCTGATCCCAATCCCAATGCCACTCCTGATTCCAATCCCGCTCCTGCTCCCCATTCCGCTCCAATCCTGATCCCAATCCTACTGCCGATCCCGACCCCAATCCCGCTCCTGATCTTGATCCCGAACCCGCTCCAGCTTCCCATTCCCGATCCCGATCTGATCCCAACCCCAATCCCAATCCCGATCTCGCTCCTGATCTTGATCCCGACCCCACTCCCGACCCCGATCCTAATTCCAACCCCTATTCCGACCCCAATCTCGACCCCGATCCGATCCCAATCCCAATCCCAATCCCAATCCCAATCCCAATCCCAATCCCAATCCCAATCCCAATCCCAATCCTGACCCCGATCCCGCTCCTGATCTTGATCCCGATCCCGCTACCGCTCCCCATTCCTGATCCCGCTCCCAACCCTGATCCTAATCCCAATCCCGATTCTGACCCCAATCCCGACCCCGATCCCAATCCCAATCCCAATCCCAGTCCCAATCCCAATCCCGATCCTGCTCCACGGGGAATCCAGGCTGGAATTCCCGAGCTCCGGGACGGAAAAACGGGAGGAGGAGGAGGAGGAGGAGGAGGAGGAGGTGGAGGAGGAGGAGGAGGAGGACCCCGGCGGGTGCAGGTGGCCGAGGAGGACACGGGGTGGTGGCGCTGGGGGTGGTGGCACTGGGGTGGTGGCACTGGGGTGGTGGCGCTGGGGGTGGTGGCACTGGGGGCGGTGGCACTGGGGGCGGTGGCGCTGGAGCGGAGGGTCCTTGGAAAGGTGAGCGCCAGCCCGAGGGCGGGAGCGGCCGGGTCACCTCTGTCACCAGCTGGGCGCAGGTGACAAAGTTTGACCCCGGTGCCCCTCGGTGCCCGCGGGGACCGCGGGGAGGAGGCGGCGCTGGCGGGGGGGGCAGGGGTGGTGACACCGCCCTGTCGCCTCCGCGCTGTCACCACCCCGCCAGAGGGCTGTCACCGCGCTGCCACCCTGCTCGTGACCCTGCCACCCTGCTCGTGACCCTGCCACCACCCTGATGGCCGTGGGCAGGGGACGGAGTGGGGGCAGGAGTGGGGACACAGGTGGGGACACGGGGTGGAGGCGCAGGTGGGGAAAATGAGAGAAGAGGGGACAGAAATGGGGACAGAGATGGGGCTGGAGACGGGGACAGGGACAGGGATGGGGACAAGGATGGGGATGGGGAGAGGAATGGAGATGGGGATGGGGATGGGGATGGGGATGGGGATGGGGATGGGGATGGGGATGGGGACACGGATGGAGACAGGGATGGGACTGGAAATGGGGATGGGGACAAGGACCAGGGCTGGCACGGGAGCAGGACTGAGGACCGGGATGGGGACACAGACACGGACAAGAGCAGTGACAGGGATGGGGACACAGACAGGGACAAGAGCAGTGACAGGGATGGGGACACAGACAGGGACAAGAACAGTGACAGGGATGGGGACAGCCCAGCACGTGCTCTGGCAGCAGAACGGGCACAGAGCGGGGGATTAAACATCCACGGGAGCCTCCGATCCCAAATTCCCCCCCGATCCCAAATCCCCCCCCCCATTCCCGGGAAGCTCCAGCGCCAATCCCAAAGCCACATCCCCGAGGCCGAGGCCAGGTCTGGTGGCCGCACAGTGACCTCTAACGGCAGCGAGGACGCAGCCAGAGGTGACACGGCCAGAGGGGACACGGTCAGAGGGGACACTGCCCCGCTGCCACCTGTTCCCACCCCCAGGTCCCCTCATCCCAGGCACCGAGGGGACACGGGTGGCTTGGGGACCCCAGTGTCCCCTCCCTCTCCAAGGGGCCACCGAGATGGATGGCAGGGAAAGGGGACAGGGGGTGACAAACAGGACGTTCCCAGCACCGGGAGGTTGGGTTTTATTCTTGTCCCGGGGTTTCCCAGCCCGGCGGTGTCACCTGGTGGTGACAAGGATCCATGGGGAAGGGAAGAGGGGCTGGAATGGGGCCGGGGGATCCCTGGGGGAGTCCCTGAGTCCAGCCAGGATCGGGAAATTCCAGCGGCCACGGCTGGCCTGGGGTCCAAGATGCACCGGGTCAGGATGTTCCATCCATCTGGAAAAGGTTGGGAGTGGCTGGGGACACCCTGTCTGTGGCTGGGGACATCCTGTCCTTGGCTGGGGACACCCTATCTATGACTGGGGACACCCTGTCTGTGTCTGGGGACACCCTTTGCTTGGCTGGGGACACTCTGTCTATGGCTGGGGACATTCTGTCCTTGTCTGGGGACACTGCTCATGATTGGGGACACCCTGTCTATGGGTGGGGACATCCTGTCTGTGTCTGGGGACACACTGTCCTTGTCTGGGGACACTCTGTCTATGTCTGGGGATGCCCTGCCAATGGCTGGGGACTCCGGTCATGGCTGGGGACACCCTGTTCTTGGCTGGGGACATCCTGTCCATGTCTAGGGACACCCTGCCCTTATCAGGGGACACTCTGCCCAGGGTTGGGGACATTGCTCATGACTGGGGACAGACACCCTGTCCTTAGCTGGGGACACTCTATCTATGCCTGGGAACACCCTGTTTGTGGCTGCGGACACCCTGTCCTTGTCTAGGGACACCCTGTCCATGTCTGGATGGTGCCCATGGTTGGGGACACCCTGTCCTTGACTGGGGACACACTGTCCATGGCTGGGGACACATTGTCTGTGTGTGGGGACATTCTGTCCGTGTCTAGGGACACCCTGTCATTTTCTGGGGACACTGCTGATGTCTGGGGACAAACTGTCAATGTCTGGGGACACCCTGTTCATGGGTGGGAACATCCTGTCCAGGGCTGGGGACACCCTGTCTGTGTCTGGGGACACCCTGTCCATATCTGGGGACATTGCTCATATCTCGGGACAACCTGTCCTTGGCTGGGGACACGCTGTCCTTGGTTGGGGACGTTCCATGGGGACAGGGGACATCCTGGGGGGGGTAGCCACCCCTCTGTGCCACGGAGCCCCTCTGGCACGAGGCTGGCCTGGGAATTTTGGGTCCCCTCAAGGCTCTGTCCCTCCTGTCCCTGTGACAGTGACAGCCACGGCTGTGGTGGCTGGGCCGGATCCCAGATCCACATCCCATTTCCACACTGGGGATTCCTGCAAGGGACCCTCCGAGAGCTCAGAGGACCCCAGGGCTGTCCCCAGTGATGTCCCCAGGGCTGTCCCCAGAGCTGTCCCCACTGATGTCCCCACTGATGTCCCCACCTGTGGCAGGTCCTGTTTGCTCCTCAGCTCCAGGGTGTCCTCGGCACGGGTCCAGCTCCGGAACTTCCTGATCCTGCCAGGGAGCACAGGGAGCTGCCACCACCCTGGGGTCCTTGTCACTGTGCCAGGGTCATTGTCCCACTACCCTGGAGTCCTTGTCACCGTGCCAGGGTCACTGTCCCACCACCCTGGAGTCCTTGTCACCACTCCAGGGTCACTGTCCCACCACTCCAGGGTCACTGTCCCATCACCCTGGGGTCCTTGTCACTGTGCCAGGGTCACTGTCCCATCACCCCGGGGTCATTGTCACCGTGACAGGGTCACTGTCCCACCCTGGGGCCAGGGTCACTGTCCCACCACCCTGGGGTCATTGTCACCACTCCAGGGTCACTGTCCCACCATCCCAGGGTCATTGTCACCACTCCAGGGTCACTGCCCCACCACTCAGGTGTCCCTGTCCCCTGATCCCGGGGTCCCTGTGCCACCCTGGGGTCCCTGGCCCCCCATCCCAGGGTCCCTGTCCCCTGATTCCAGGGTCCCTGTGCCACCCTGGGGTCCCTGTCCCCTGATCCCGTGGTTCCTGTCCCCTGATCACATGGTCCCTGTGTCACCCCGATGTCCCTGTCCCACCACCCGGGTGTCCCTGTCCCTTGATCCCGGGGTCTCTGTGCCACCCTGGGGTCCCTGTCCCTCCATCCCAGGGTCCCTGTCCCACCCTGGGGTCCCTGTCCCCCCGTCTCAGGGTCCCTGTGCCACCCCGGGGTCCCTGTGCCACCCAGGTGTCCCTGTCCCCCCATCCCAGGGTCCCTGTCCCCTGATCCTCGGCCCTGTGCCACCCTGGGGTCCCTGTCCTCCCATCTCAGGGTCCCTGTGTCACCCAGGTGTCCCTGTCCTCCCATCCCAGGTCCCTGTGCCACCACCCCTGTGTCCCTGTCCCACCACCTCGCCCCATCAGGACGTCACCTGGGCCACACCTTCAGGGCCAGCAGGGCCACGGTGGCCATGGCCACGATGGCCACGAACAGCCCGGACAGGACACGGAAGGTCCTCAGGTGGCTCAGAGCTGGGGACAGAGATGGGGACAGTGCCAGTGGGACCCCCCAGACCTCGGGGTGCCCCAAAAGGGATTAAGGGGACACTGAAGAGTGACAAAGTGGGGGACAGGCAGCATTTGGGGGGACGACACACATGGGGGGGAAGTCACAGGTGGGGACAATTGCTGCTCCTGGCAGCCACTGTCCCCTGTCCTAAAGGCCACCCTGCCAGGGACAGATGTCCCCAACACAGCCACAAGTGCCACCCTCATATTTTGCCGTTTGACCCCATTCCATCTCCCAATTCCCGGGATTTTTTTGGGATTTCCCCCATCCCCACTCACTGTGCACATCGAAGTCAGCGCTGGCCGTGGCGTTGCCCAGGGCGTTGGTGGCCACGCAGACGTAGCGTCCCCCGGCCGCTGTCCCCGGGGCCACCAGCTCCACGCGCAGGGAGTTATGTGAGGGGGTGGCCCGCACCCCCGGGGTGACAGCGGGGGACAGGCTGGTGGCCAGGAGGTGGCCGTGGTGCAGCAGGGCCAGCGAGGAGGGCGGGTGGCTCTGGGCCGTGCACAGCACGATGGCCCCGTGTCCGTTCTGGTTCTCCAGGAAGGTGCTCACCGACACGGACCGAGGGGGGTCTGTGAGGGGACAGCGAGGGTGGCAGAGGGACACGGGGTGGCACAGCCAGGCCTGGCTGTCCAAAAGTGGTTTAAAGTGGCCCTGGATCTGTCCCATCCTGCTCATCCCGGTGCTGGGGGGTTCAAACCCTTTCCAGTCTTTGTCTTGCCACCCCAAGGCTGGAGAATCTTCCTGACTTGGAGCTTGTGGGCTCCAAATTTGATTTTTGGGGGGCAATCCTAAAAAAGCCCCAAATCCTTTCCCCAAAGCTTCCTAATGCATCCCTCCTCCAGCCTGGATCATCATCCACACCCTCTGCTCCCACCTCCAGCTGGAGAACCCCTCGGGTTGGAGCTTCTTGGCTCCAAATCCAACTTCTGAAGGATCAGTCCTAAAAAAACCCCAAAATCCCCCTCCCAAAGCCACCAAGAGCTTCCCAACTCATCCCTTCTCCATCCTGGATCATCCCCACCCCACCCATCCCTGCTCTGCTGGCTTCCCACATTCCCCAGCCCCTCATTCCACACCCAACCAGAAAATTCCTCAGCTCTGGAGCATTTGGACCCCAAATCTGCCTTAAAAAACCCCAAAATCCCCAAAGGGAGAGGAGCAGAGCAGGAAGAGGAAGAGGAGGAAACTCTCCTTGCCCTTGCGGAGGTGACACGAGTGACAGGGGCTGGGGACACGCGGCTTTGAGGCGCTGGGGACACTCACAGAGGACGCTGAGGCTGATGGGGACAGAGGTGGCCGTGCCCCACGTCCCGCTGGCCTGGCACTGGTACGAGCCGGCGTCGGCGCTGGACACGGGGCTGAGGACGAAGGTGCCGGACGGTCCCTCCCAGAGCCACCTCCCGTCGCGGTACCACGTGTAGTTGACACCTTTGTCCCCCCAGGCGGTGGCCGAGCAGCTCATGGTGGCCTTGGTGCCCTCGGGGACTTCCTGCGAGGGCTCCACCGTCAGCGTGACCCCTGAGGAGCGACATTAGGGACTCCAGGAATGCCCACGGGGACAACCCCGCACGTTGGCCACTTGGCGACTCGGGGACAACTCACCTGGCACCTGCAGGCGCAGGGACGCGGTGGCCGAGCCGCGGCTGTTGGTGGCCGAGCACAGGTAGAGCCCCGCGTCGCCCGGCTCCAGCGCCGCCATCCCCACCCGCAGCGACGTGGGGGTGGCGCGCACCTCGAAGCGGGGGTCCGAGGGGCCCAGGCTGGTGGCCAGGGGTGGGTGGCCCTGTCCCCTGCTCACGGCGATGGCCGGCGGGGGGACACCGTCGGCCGAGCACAGCAGCACCGCCTGTCGCCCCCCGCGCGGCTCCACCAGCGCCACGAAGCTGGGCTCCTGCGGGGCATCTGCGGCGACAAGGACAGCGAGTGTCCCCCCACCCCCCACCGGGCGACAAGGAGGTCACCCCCGAGCGGGGGCTGCGCTGTCGCCGCGTGTCGCGGGGTGGCGACACACACCGGGCAGCGATGTCCCCGCGGGGGTGGCGTGTCCTGCTGTCCCCTCCCGCCCTCCCGGAGGTGTCCCCCCCCACTCACAGAGCACGGCGAGGGCCACGGGGGGGGCGCGGCGCCCCCGGCCCGCCCGGCAACCGTAGAGCCCCGCGTCGGAGCGGTGGCCGTGGAGCGCCAGCGAGGGCTCGGGTCCCTCTGTCACCCACCGCCCGTTCTTGAACCACGTGTAGAGGGTCCCCGGCTGCGCCTGAGGGGCCTGGCACGTCAGGGTCACCTCTGTCCCCTCCGCCACCTCGGCCGAGGGTCGCACCAGCACCCTGGTGGCTGTGGGGAGCGCATTTTGGTCACGTTTTACCTTTGAAGCCCCCAGTCCCAAATTGGTGTCCCAAACCTCCAGCTCCTCCAAAATTGGGTACCCCCAGTCCTGCACCCTTCAGAGCCCCCCTGGCAGTGTCCCCAAACCTTTGTCCCCCTCCTCACCTCGCACCCAGAGTGTGAGGGTCGCACCAGCACCCTGGTGGCTGCGGGGAGCGCATTTTGGTCACCTTATCCCTTCAAAGCCTCCGGCCCCAAACTGGTATCACAAACTTCCAGTTCCTCCAAAATTGGGTACCTCAAAGCCTTCAACGCCCCCCTGGCAGTGTCCCCAAGCCCTTGTCCCCCTCCTCACCTCGCACCCTGAGTGCGAGGGTTGCACCAGCACCCTGGTGGCTGCGGGAAGCGCATTTTGGTTACGTTTTCCCTTCAAAGCCCCCAGCCCCAAATTGATGTCCCCAATCTCCAGCTCCTCCAAAACTGGGTACCCCAAATCCTTCAACACCTCCCTGGCAGTGTCCCCAAGCCCTTGTCCCCCTCCTCACCTTGCACCTGGAGCGTGAGGGACGCACGGGTGTCACCGAGGGCGTTCCGTGCCTGGCACTCATATTCACCCTCATCCTCCTCGGAGGCCTCCCGGAATTCCAAGCGCAGCGCATTGGGAGAGGGGGACACGTGGATGCTCTGCCGGGGGCTGTCACCTCCCCTGGGCGGGCTGGAGGCCACCGGGTGTCCCCCCCTGAGCAGGGTGAGTTGGGCCAGGGGGTGGCTGTCCACCGCGCACAGCAGGATGGTGGCTGTCCCCTGGCTGCTCTCCACGAAGGATTGCAGCTTCATGTTCCTCGGGGGGTCTGCGGGGTGGGAAAGGGATAATCGTGGAATTGGTTGTGTTGGGAAAGCCCTCTGAGCTCATCGAGTCCAAGCGTCCCCCCAGGCCACTGCTGAGTGTGTCCCCAAATGTCACATCCCAAGGATGGAACTCCACTGCAGTTCTTTCCAGGAGGCAAAATTCCAAAACTCCCAATATCCAACCAAAATTTCCAATATCCGACTGAAATTCCCAACATTCAACCAAAATTCCCAATATCCAACCAAAACCTCTCCTGGCACCGCTTTGGGTCGTGTCCCTTTGTCCTGTCCCTGTTCTTGACCCCCCGGCTGTCCCCTCCTGGCAGGAGTTGTGCAGAGCCGCAATGTCCCCATTTGTACAACGCTTCTGTCAAACTTTAAAACTTTTCTACAAATCTATTTCCCACATCTCCTGATCCCCCTTTTCTCCAGGCTGAGCCCCCTTCCCAGCTCCCTCAGATTTTCCTGCTGCTCCAACCCTTCATGCCAGGGATTCCCCATGCTCCAGAGCCTCCGTCCCACACTCTTCAGGAAGATTTATAAATTAACACCATCTTTTTCTCATAAAAAAGGGGAAAAAAATTTTCTCACGTTCTGACTCGCAACAACAATTTTTTCCTCTTTTTTCTAAGCAGAATCTGGTTTTAATTTTCCAGGTCAGGGATAAAAAAATAATGTCCTAAATCCAGCATTAAAGCCAAGGATATTCCTGCTGGGTTTGGTGTCGAGCATGAGGAAACTTGGGAAAGGTTTTGGGGTCTCTGAGCAGGTCTGAAGTGTAAAGCTTGGCTTAATTATCCTCTGGAATACATTTTTTGAGCTTCCCTAATTAATTTATCCACCCCAGATTAAACCAGGCTTTACTGCCTCATCTCTCCAGCCATGGGAACCAACTGAGGGGTGACACCAAGTGACACGAAGGTGCCCTTGGGGACTCACAGAGGACATTGAGGGTGGCGGGGGTCGCAGTGTGGTTCCGGCCTGGGGTCTGTACGGAGCAGTGGTAGGAGCCGGCGTCGGAGGTGGTGACCGCAGGGAATGTGAGATTTTGGGAAGAGCCGGTGCCCAGCCACACACGGTTCCGGTACCAGGTGTAGCTCAGCACGTCCTGGTCCCCTCCTGCCACCACACAGGTGAGGGTGGCACTGTCCCCTTCTCGCACATCTGGGGATGGCCAGATCCAGACCTGGGCAGCTGCATGGGAGAGGAGGAAAAATGGTGATCCCTCAATTTACAGGAAAAAGTGGTGATCCCTCAAATTGCAGGAAAAAGTGGTGATCCCTCAGTTTCCAGGAAAAGGTGGTGATTCCTCAATTTCCAGCAAAAAGTGGTGATTCCTCAATTTCATGGAAAAAGTGGGGATTCCTCAATTTCCAGGGAAAAGTGGTGATCCCTCACTTCCCAGGGAAAAGTGGTGATCCCTCACTTCCAGGAAAAAATGGTGATCCCTCACTTCCAGGAAAAAGTGGGGATCCCTCCCCTCAATTTCCAGAAAAAAGTGGTGATCCCTCACTTCCAGGAAAAAATGGTGGTCCTTCACTTCTGGGAAAACGTGGGGATCCCTCAATTTCCAGAGTGGGAGAAAGAGTTCCAGGGCAGTAAAAAGAGGTAACCGCCATCACAACCCACAGGTGACACCATTCCTGTGGTGTTCCCATGGATTTGTTTGGGATGTTCCATCCCTGGAAGTGTCCAAGGTCAGGTTGGATGGGGCTTGGAGCAGCCTGGGGTAGAGGAAGGTGTCCCTGTCCATGGCAGGGGTGGGATTGACGGGATTTAAGGTTTCTCCCGACCCAAACCATTCCATGATTCCATGATTCTATGATTCCAGGATTCCATGATTCCTGGGGTGATGGCAGGACGGCAGTGCCATGGATGGACACAGTAAAGCCAGCCCTTGGAATCACATCCAAGCAGAGCCCTGTCCCTTTGCCACATGTCCGGGACAGCTGCAGCTCTCTGGGAATACCTCCATCCCCATAAACACAGATTTTCCCCCTTTTTCCCCCGTTTTCATCCTGTCCATCCTATTCCAGCTGCTCTCCACACTCCCTCCCCCATTCCCATCCCTTCACCTCATCACCATAACCCCAATCTGATCATTCCATCTGCTGCCTGCAGCTCTCCATCCCATTCCCATTCCCATTCCCATTCCCATTCCCATTCCCATTCCCATTCCCATTCCATGGATCCCATCCCATCCCATGGATCCCTTCCCATCCCACTCCATGGATCCCATCCCATCCCATCCCATCCCATCCCATGGATCCCATTCCATCCTATCCCATGGATCCCATGGATCCCATCCCATTCCCAGTGCCTCACCGCCTCCGGAGAAGTTCCCGGTGGCACTGGCGTTGCCATGGGCGTTGGTGGCCACGCACCGGTACTCGCCCTCGTCCTGCAGCAGCACGGGGTGGACGCGGACACGCAGCGCGTTGGTGGCCGAGGTGACACCGAGCCGCGGCCGGGGGACAGGTGGTGACAGCGCCGTGGAGGCCACCAGGGCCCCGTCCTTGAAGAGGGCCAGCTGTGCCGGCGGGGAGCTGTCCACAGAGCACTCCAGGATCCCGCGCTGGCCCCACGGGGGCTCCAGGAAAGTGCTGAGCACCAGCGCCCGCGGGGGGTCTGCCCGGGAAGGGGGGAGAGACCTCAGGATGCACCCAGGGACCCCTGGGACCCAGCGAGGTGCCAGTGTCCAGCATGGTGCCATCGGTGCCATTCCAGCGGCACCATCCCATTGGTGTCATTCCAGCGGTGCCATCCCCTTGGCACCATCACATTGGCACCATTCCATCTCAGCATGATTCCAGTGGTGCCATTCCAGTGGTGCCATTCCAGTGGTACTATCCCATCTCAGCACCATTCCGGTGGTGCGATCCTTCTGGCACCATCCCAAGGGCATCATTCCAGTGGTATCATCCCACCCCATCAGCACCGTCCCATTGATACTATTCCACTGGTACCATCCCATCCCCATCCCATCCCCATCCCCATCCCCATCCCATCTCATTTTATGTCATCCTGTCTCACCCCAGTTCCATCCTATCCCATCCCATCCCATCCCATCCCATCCCATCCCATCCCATCCCATCCCATCCCATCCCATCCCATC
>JAWWMS010000208.1:70453757-70478186 GCA_035048045.1 Chlorospingus semifuscus
CTTGGCAAGGAATTGCTGGCTGGGCTGGAATTCCCAGATTTGCTGTGGCTGCCCCTGGATCCCTGGCAGTGCTCAAGCCCAGGCTGGATTTTGGGTTTGGACCCACCTGCGATGGTGGGAGATGCTCCCAAAGGCAGGAGAGGGCTATGCCAGAGAAAATTCCCAAAGGAATTCTCAGCTGGACACCACAGCTCTGGGGATGTAGAGGCTGATCCAGAGCCAACCTGTGCCACCTGCAGTAAGGACACCCGGGCTGGTGGCACTGGTGCCACTGGTGGCATGGGGCAAGGCTGGCCTGTGATGACCACTCGGGGTCAACGCCCGGCCTTGTGCCCCGGCAGTGTGGGAAAGTAACCTCGGCCCCTCCCGGCCGTGCCAGCGGGTGCTGAGTCAGCAGGGACATGCCCACGGCCCCCCGTGCCCCCCCGGCCCCGGTGCCCCCCCGGCTGCGCCACCCACTGGGAAACGGTGCCAGACCCCACCGGGAAGTACAAGTGTGGGGCTGTGGCAGGCCTGGGGGATCACGGATTTGGGAGACGTGCCAATGCTGGTGGGCTTTTGGATTTGGGAGCTGTACCAATCTCAGTGGATTATTGAATTTGGGAGCTGTGCCAATGCTGGTGGGCTCTTGGATTGGATTTGGGAGTTGTGTGAGCCTGGGTGAGCTTTTGGATTTGGGAAACAGTGCCAACACTGGTGGGCTCTTGGATTTGGGAGTTGTGCCAATCCCAGTGGATTATTGGATTTGGGAGCTGTGCCAGTCCCGGTGGCCTCCTGGATTTGGGAGTTGTGTGAGTCTTGGTGGGCTTTTGGGTTTGGGAAATGGTGCCAACACTGGTGGGCTCTTGGATTTCGGAACTCTGCCAGGCCTGTGGGATATTGGATTTGGGAGCTGTGCCAGGCCTGGGGGCTCCTGGATTTGGGAGCTGTGCCAATGCCAGGGGGCTCCTGGATTTGGGAACTGTGTCAGTTGTAGTGGGCTCTTGGATTTGGGAGTTGTGCCAATCCCAGTGGATTATTGGATTTGGGAGCTGTGCCAGTTCTGGTGGGGCTCTTGGAGTTGGGAGTTGTGTGAGTCTGGGTGGGATTTTGGATTTGGGAGTTGTGCCAGGCCTGTGGAATATTGGATTAGGGAGCTGTGCCAGTCCCAGTGGGTTCCTGGATTTGGGAGCAGTGCCAGTGTTAGTGGGCTTTTGGAACTGGGACCTGTGCCAGGCCTGATGGGATCTTGGAGACAGGAGCTGTGCCAGTCCTGGTTGGCTTCTGGATTTGGGAACTGTACGAATCCCTGGTGACTTTTGGAGCTGGGACCTGTGCCAGTCCTGGTGGGCTGTTGGCTCGTGACTGGCTGTACCAATCCCTGTGGGGTGTCGGTGTGCAGGTTGTGCCAGTCCCACAGGTCTCTTGGAACTGGGAGTTGTGCCAATCCTTGTGGGCTGTTGGTGGGGGGGCTGTGCCAGTCCTGGTGGGCTCCTGGATTTGGGAGCTGTGCCAGTCCTGGTGGGACCATGGAATGGGAGCTGTGCCAGGCCTGTGAGTTCTTGGAGTTGGAAACTGTGCCAGTCACAGTGGACTCTTGGGAATGGGACTTGTGCCAATCCTGGTCAGTTGCCAGTGTGAGGGTTTTGCCAGTCTGGGTGGGCTTTTGGATTTGGGAACTCTGCCAGTCCTGGTGGGTTCCTGGATCTGTGCCAGTCCTGGTGGGCTCTTGGATTTGGGAGCTGTGCCAAGCCTGGTGGGTTCCTGGATTTGGGAATTCCACCAGTCCTGGTGGGGCTCCTGGATTTGGGAGCTGTGCCAGGTTGGTGACTTTTGGAGTTGGGAACTGTGCAAGGTCTGGTGGGCTGTTGGTGTGAGAGCAGTGCCAAACCCGATGGACTCTGGGTGCGCAGGTTGTGCCAGTCCTGGTGGGCTCTTGGATTTGGGAGCTGTGCCAATCCTGGTGGGTTCCTGGATTTGGGAACTAATCCAGTCCTGGTGAGGCCTTCGAGGTGGGAGCTCTGCCAGACCTGGTGGGTTCTTGGTGTGTGGGGTCTGTGCCAGTCCTTGTGGGATCCTGTATTTGGAAGTTGTGCCAATCCCATTGGGCTCCTGTATTTGGGAGCTGTGCCGGGCCTGTGGGATATTGGATTTGGGAGTTGTGCCAATCCTGGTGGGCTCCTTGGTTTGGGAACAGATCCAGTCCTGGTGGGGTCTTCGAGATGGGAGCTCTGCCAATCCTGGTGGGCTCTTGGATTTGGGAGATGTACCAGTCCTTGTGGGCTCATGGATTTGGGAGCTCTGCCAGTCCCTGTGGGCTCTGGGATTTGGGAGCTGTGCCAGTCTTGGTGGGCACTTGGATTTGGGAGCTGTGCCAGTGCTGGTGGGCTCTTTGATTTGGGAAATCTGCCAGGCCTGTGAGTTCTTGGAGTTGGAAACTGTGTCAATCCCAGTAGACTCTTGGGAATGGCACTTGTGCCAATCCTGGTCAGTTGCCAGTGTGAGGGTTTTGCCAGTCTGGGTGGGCTTTTGGATTTGGGAATTCTGCCAGTCCTGGTGGGTTCCTGGATTTGGGAGCTGTGCCAGTCCTGGTGGGCTCCTGGATTTGGCATCTGTGCCAGTCCTGCTAGGATCTTGGAATTGGGAGCTGTGACAATCCTGGTGGGTTCTCAGATCTGGGAACTGTGCCAGCAGCACCACACACTTCCCTGGCACCGGGACAGCTCCATGTGATCCGTGCCAGGGCCGTGCCCACCCGGAGCAGCCGCCCAGCCCAGGCAGGAAAGGCTGGGGCAGCCTGACCCAGCTCCAACCCTGCTCTGCCCCCGCTTCCGCAGCCTCTGCTTCCCTTCCCCTTCCCCCCGTAGCACCGTGCCTGCCGTGCCCTGGCACAGCCAGGGGCTGGGGGTGCCCTCCCTCGAGCTCTGGGTGCTGCCAGCTCTGGATGGGATCCCTGGATCTGCTGGAATTCCCGTGGTGGGCAGCAGGATCCAGAAAGGGAAAGGCCTATCCCAGTCCCTTTCCTGGGATACCTGCGCCCTTTTCCAGGACATCCAGGAGCCTCATCCCGTGCCAGGGTTGCCAGCCCACTTTGTGCCAGCTCCACAGAAGCTCGGGAGCTTCTGGAGGTCTCCAGCCCCAGGCTGTGCACGGCCCCATCCAGTTCCTCTTTCCAGGCCCAGGGTGGGACCAGCAGGAAAAGGGAAGCTGAAATTAACGGAATATCAGGGAAATCAGGGAAAAGATGCAAAGGGATGGAAAACCCTCTGGGTGTGTGCTGGGGAGGGAGGGATGGCTGATCCCACCATAGCCTGGGGATTGGCTTCTTCCTGGGAGTGGGAATTCTCCTGGGAATGAGCATCCTCCTGGGGGCCAACACTGTCCTGGGGGCCAGGATCCTCCTGGGAATGAGCAAATTCCTGGGGATGAACATCCTTCTGGGATGAGAATCTTCCTGGGAACCCAGATCTTTCTGGGAATGAGAACCTTCCAGGAAACCAGGACCTTTCTGGGAATGAGAATCTTCTAGGAGACCAGTGTTTTCCTGGGAATGAGAACCCTCCTGGGGACCAGGATATGCCTGGGTCCAGCTTTTCCTGGGAATGAAAACTTTCCTGAGAATGAGAATCATCCTGAGGACAAACATCTCCTGAGACCAGCATTTTACTGGGAATGAGAACTTGCCTGAGGACCAACATCTTCCTGGGACTAGCTTTTTCCTGAGAATGAAAACCTTTCTGGGAATGAGAACTTTCCTGGGGACCAGCATTTCCTTGGGAACAAGAATCTTCCTGGGAATTAGAACTTTCTCTGGGGGCCAATACCCTCCTGGTTCCAGCATTTTCCTGGGACCAGCATTTTCCTGGGAATGAGAACTTTCCTGGAGACCAACATCCTCCTGAGACCAGCATTTACATGGGACCAGCCTTTTCATGGGAATGAGAACTTTCCTGGAGACCAATATCCTGCTGGGACCAGCATCTACCTGGGAATGGGAACCTTAATGAGAATGAGAACTTTCCCTGGGGGCAAACACCCTCTTGGTTCCAGCATTTTCCTGGGAATGAGAACCTTCCTGTGAATGAGAACTTGCCTGAGGACCACCATTCTCCTGGGACCAGCATTGTTCTGGGAATGAGAGCTTTCCTGGAGACAAACACCCTGCTGGGACCAGCATTCTCCTAGGAATGGGAATCTTAATGGAAATGAGAACTTTCCTGACTACCAGCATTCTCCTGGGAATGGGAATCTTAATGGAAATGAGAACTTTCCTGACTACCAGCACCCTCCTGGTTCCAGCATTTTCCTGGGACCAACATTTTCCTGGGAATGAGAACTTTCCTGGAGACCAACATCCTCATGGGACCAGCATCCACCTGGGAATAGGAACTTTCCTGGAGACCACCATTCTTCTGGGACCAGCATTTTGGTGGGAATGGGAACCTTAATGAGAATGAGAACTTTTCCTGGGGGCAAACACCCTCCTGGTTCCAGCATTTTCCTGGGAATGAGAACCTTCCTGGGGACCAGCATTTTCCTGGGAATGAGAAATTTCCTGGAGACCAACATCCTCATGGGACCAGTACCTTCCTGGGACAAAGACTCCCTTGCCCCACGGTGTCCCGGCCGTGGCTCGGGGCTCCCACCCCGCGTGTCCCGCTCTCATTCCCGGGCCGGGCGGAGCGAGGTCCGCGGGGGCTGCGGCTCATTCCGTGCCCGGGAGGAATGCGGGATGGCCGGGAGGAATGCGGGACGGGCGGCGCCGCAGAGATAACCGGGAATTCGGCTGTGGGAGAGGAAAACAGTGATGGGAACAGTGGGAATAAATCACTCGTCCTGTGGTGGGTGCGGGCCGTGCCAGGGACCCCAAATCCAGCTCAAAATTCCCTATATCGAGGAATGCCCCTCCTTTTCCATTTCCCAACACGGCGGTGGAGGGGGTGGAGGAAGAGGAGGCAGCGCTGTGGGATGAAGCCGATTTCCCTCCAGCCCCTCCCGCATTCCTCCCTTCCCTTTCCTGCCGTGAAAAGTTGAAGGAAAAGGACAAACCAAATAAATCTGGGCTCGGCGGGGACACCGCGGTGACACTCGCGTCACCGTGCCGGAGCTGACACCTGAGTCAACACAGACTGGTTTTCTTTGGCTGAGGGGGCTGGGAAGCGCCGTGGGGTTCCAAACCGAGGGAAAAACTTGGGAATCCCGGCTGCTGGGACATTCCCGAGGTCCCCACTGAGGCTTCTCAGCCCCGCACAGATGTTGGGGACTCCCCACCCCGAGCACATCTGGATTCCCTCCGGCTGGAATGCGCGGGGGTTCCGAAGGAGGGGGCGGTGGCAGGTATGGAATTGTCCCCTCCCCGCCCTGCCAAGGGTCACCCAGGCCTGGGAACGCGGCTCCAGGCAGCGCCAGGGAAATGTTTGCTTTGGCACGGGGGAGGCGGTGAGGCCCCCGGTGAGGCTGGGAGGCTCCCGGCTCCCCTCGGCTCCTCCCGGATCCCGCTGGGCTCCTCTGGCTGCCCCAAATCCCTTCAATCCCCTCCCAGTCCTCCCAGTTCACCCGTCTCCCCCCGGCTCTCCCAGTCCCTCCCAGTCCTCCCAGTTCCCTGTGGTTGCTGCTCTACCTGTCTCTCCCCAGTCCTGCTCAACTCTCCCAAATTTCCCACAGTTTCCCAATCTCCCTCCCCTCAACCCTCCCAGTCCTCCCAGTTCCCCCTGGCCCAGTTTGGCCTCCTCCTGCTGCTCTTCCTGGCTCCCCCAGTTTCCCCAGGTTATTCCCAGATCGGCCCAATTCCCTCCGGCTCCCCACAGTCCCTCCCAGTTCCCCCTGGCTCCTCCTGCTCCCCCCAACTCCTCCCAATCCCTCCCAGTTTGGGCTTCCCAAATCCAGAGTGGGATCTCGTGGAAGGGGGTGGGAGCCCCTGGTGTGACCCCTCCCCATCCCAGGGGTGTTCCAGCCCCCCTAGTGTCACCTCATGTCCCCAAATCTGCCCTGGGGGCGACTCAGCCCCACAGTGCGGGAAGAGAGGAGGGGAGCCCCCAGTCAGGGGGGTCTGAGGTCCCTGGGATGGGATGGGATCCATGGGATGGGATGGAATGGGATGGGATCCATGGGATGGGATGGGGGAAGGAGCTCCCTCAAATCTGGGGGAGCACAAGTCCAACCCAGTGTCCTGGGGGTGTTTGGGACACCCAAAATCTGGGGGTTCACAACCCCGAGTTCATATTTCCACCCTGGGAGTGTTTGGGATCTTTCAAATCCAGGGATTCACAATTTCCCAGCTCCAATTTCCACCCTGGGAGTGTTTGGGATCTTTCAAATCTGGGGGTTCACAGCCTCCAGCTCCAATTTCCACCCTGGGAGTGTTTGGGATCTTTCAAATCTAGGGATTCACAATGTCCTAGCTCCAATTTCCACCCTGGGGATGTTTGGGACCCTCCAAATCCAGAGATTCACAACTCCCCTGCACCAATTTCCACCCCAATTCCTGGCCTTATTCCATCAGGAATTTCAGGCTGAACTGGTGCCCGGCTCCAAGGAAACATTTTGGGTCAGATTCCTCTCATCCCAAAGCCTCGTCCATTCCCACGTGTGCGAGCTTCCAAGTGGAAAATCAATTCCTAATGCACAAACCTGACTTTTACATTTCGGGATGTCTTGAGCCACTGATCCCAAACGCCTCATTAGCTGCGGAGCGAGCCGGGCTCCCCGAGGAGGAGCGGGATGTGAATTATTCCTGCGACACCGGGAGCGGTGACGGTCCGAGGTAATGGGATCTGACATGGCCCCGCTCCTGCCGTGCTAATTCCCCATTCCCTAAATCTGCCGCAGTGCCCAGGCCAGGCAGGGACGCTCTGGGCACTGCGGGGGATTGGTGGCGTCGCTCCAAATCCAAAATCCCAGGGTTTGCTTTTCCTGATCAGCGGCTACATGGACAGAGGTCCCTGTCCATGAGGGGATCCCAAATCCAGCTGTCACAGCCACATCCTGGCCTGGGATAATGTTCCAACTTCCCAGGCCTGGATCCAGGACAGCTCCATCCTGGCTTGGGATGGTATTACACCTTCCCAGAACCATGACAGTCCCATCCTGGTTTGGGATGATATTCCAGCTTCCCAGACCTGGATCCCCAGGAGAACAGCCTCATTCTCCTTCCGGGTGAATCCTCATCCAGAACTGGAATTATGGCAGCCCTGTGCTGCCTTGGAATGATGCTCCATCCTCCTGGAGCCATGACATTTCCATCCTCCCACACCCAGAAACACGATGTCCCCATTCTGACTTGGGATGATGTTCCATTGTCCATGACAGCTCCATCCTGACTTGGGATGATGTTCCATCATCCCAGACTGGATCCAGGACAGCTCCATCATTCCTCAGCATGATGTTCCATTTTCCCTCCCCTGGAGCCACAAAATTCCCACCTCCCTTGGTATGATGCTCCAGCCTCCCAAACCTGGAGGCAGGATGTCCCTGTACTTCCTTGGGATGATGTTCCAACTTCTCAGACCCAGACGTTACCAACCTTCCTTGGAGTGATGCTCCATCCTCCCACACCTGGAGTTACGACATTCCCATCTTCTTCAGCATGATGCTCCAGCCTCCCACCTCTGGAGCTACCACATTCCCAACCTCTCTTAGGATGATGCTCCATCCTCCCACCCCTGGAGCTGTGACATTCCTGTCTCCCTTGGGATGAGGTTCCAGCCTCCCAAACCTGTAGCCAGGATGTCCCTGCACTTCCTTGGGATGATTCTCCATCTTTCCACACCCAGAGCTACAATGTCCTCATGCTGGCTTGGGATGATGTTCCATTTTCCCAGATCCAGACCTGTGACAGCTCCATCCTGACTTGGGATGATGTTCCATCATCCCAGACCTTGATCCAGGACAGCTCCATCCTTCCTCAGGATGACATTCCATCCTTCTGCCCCTGGAGCCACAAAATTCCCACCTCCCTCGGGATGATGCTCCAATCTCCCCAACCTGGAGCCAGGATGTCCCTGTGAGGGGTTAAATCCAGAAATTCCCGTCCTGGAGATGAGGGAGGGAAATCATGAGGCGTGCCTACCTTAGGATGATTCAGTTTCACACACCCAGAGCCACATTCCCAATCTCGCTTGGAATGATGCTCCATCCTCCCACCCCTGGAGCTACAACATTCCCATCCTGGTTTGGAACGATGCTTCATCCTCCCACCTCTGGAATCATGACATTCCCTTGGGATAATCTTTTCTGGTGTGGCTCCATCAGGGACCACGCCACAGCAATGAGGCTGCTCCGAGGGCATCCTGAGGAGCATTCCAGGAGCTCCAAACACCCTCCAGGTTCCCTGCGGGGTGACAAAGGCACTTGGGAATGTTTTGCTCCAAGGCCTCAGGTGGGATGTGGCCTCACTCCACCCTCACAGGCAGGATCTGGCTTTTCCCAGCTCTGGGATGGGACGTGAATCCAGAATGTGGGGATTCCAACCACTTCAGCATCCTGCAGTGCTGGTTTTTGGCTTCTTTTTCTACCTCTGTTGAGGTTGGGATTGAAGGCACTCGAGATGATCCTTCACATCCAGGCTCAAATGTTTTTTATTATTTTTTTATCAATGTTACAAAATCTCACAGCAGTGAGTTCTGCAGCATTTCACTAGCCAGGCACAAAATGGCCAATTATCTTTTGTTACAAGGTTTTTAAGGCTAAACTATCCAGTTAAGAAGTGACACCTAAATTATTTTCACTTTTAACCCAATAACTAATCACTCAAAGTCCTCAATGTGAACTTTTTTATCCAATTACAAAATACCACAAAGCCCATGGAGAAGAAGGTGAGGAAGGAGAAGGAGAAGGAGAAGGAGAAGGAGAAGGAGAAGGAGAAGGAGAAGGAGAAGGAGAAGGAGAAGGAGAAGGAGAAGAAACAGCCTGCACCCCAAAACCTCCATCTTGTTTCACATACATCTCTATATTCTAAAACCTTAAACTCTAAGTTTTGCACCCAGTGATATTACACACTTGTAATCAACTCCACACCCACAATCCCAGTTCTATCATTCCATTTTGGAATCCTTCTCCATGCCCTCAGGTCAATGCAGTGTTCTCCTGGGGGTCAGAGACTGTCAGCACAGAAAGTCTGGAATTCTCAGCATCCAGAACTCCAACACCGCAGTCCATGGAATGCTGGAGCACAGGGATGCAGAGCTGCCCTGGTTGCATCCCAGCCCCAATCTGGAGGGATCAAACCCTCCGCTCCCAACTCAGCTCCAAGGGGCCATTCCCAGCCTCTGGAGCTTCCTGGCACCACCAAAATCCCCACCTGAGGGGCTGCTGGGATGGGATTTTCCTGGTGGAAAGTCATCCCACAGACACAAGGACTCATTTCCGCCCAGGGTTGTGGCTGTGTCCCTTTTTCCCACCCCCTGGATCCCCATGAGCTGCTCAGGATTTTTGGGATGAACCCCTCGGTGCCGGGAGATCCCGGTGCAGCAATTCCAGAGGCTGAGAGATGGAGTGTGGGATGAGAAATGGCTTTTCCCACCCGTGGGAGGTTTGGCGAGGAACAAGAACAGCAGCTTTGAGTTGGAAACGTCCCAGTTTGGCAGGAAAAGGCCATTCCTGCCAAAACTCCTGGCAGAAAAACCGCGGCTTGGAGCTCCCGGAGCTCGCGGGGGAATTCAGGGAAAGCGGCTTGGCTGGGAATGTTTGAGGCATCCTCCCCCATCCTGGGATTCCCTGAGGGGCGCCCAGATCCAGGGGGACACCCCAGAGCTGTCACCGAGTGGGACATGGGGACATTTGTCCTCCCAAACTCCTCTCCAGCTCTCAGAGCCAAAACTTTGGGAATCTTTGGCTGCTGGGGGGAATCCAGGATGCTCTACCCCCTCCTGAACATTCCTGGGATAGGGATGAGGATCCCAAAGTGCAGGACATGTTTAACATCACTCAGAGATGGCCGCTGTCACATCGATGTCCCCAACACCGCTCTCACTTCCAGCACTGCCGGGAACTCGGGAATTGCGGCGGCTGATCCATGTTCCCAATCCGTGTTCCCGCTTTGCGACATCGTTTTGCATTTTGCTCCTCGTTTTTGCACTTTTCACGCTTTTCAGGACCTGAACCATCAGCCCTGGCAGCTGGAGGGGGCAGGACCCCCCTTTTCCTGTCTCAGCAATGTGGGAGAATGGGAAGAGCTCTTTTCATCCCAAATCCTCAATTTTCCACCCCAAGGAGTGACCGGAGTTGAGGGGGGCTGAGAAATCCTGGGGAGTTCCCGGCTCCCCAAATCCCTCTGGCCTCATCCAGCCAGGAGGGATCCCAGAGTTTGGGGTGCTCCAGAGGGTGGGAGAAGCAGGGGGACAGGGAATGCTTGGGATTGTGGGTTATGTGGGACAATGGGAATGCTGCCGTGGGATGGCGATGCCACAGTGGGACAATGGGGACAGATCCCAGACAGGGCTGGAGTCGCTTTTCCCTCCCTCATCTCCAGGACGGGAATTTCTGGATTTAACCCCTCACAAGAGGTGACAAAGATCCCTGTGGAAAATCAAAACCCAGCCTGCAGCGCCCACTCCGAGCCGTCCTGGCTGCCCCATTCCCAAATCCCGGCTCCTGCTGGAGGGAAGGGTCCCAGGGGGGGCTTTGTTGACCCAGAGCCAGCGGGGTGGGGACTGTCACCGCAGAGACACATCTGGGCACGGCGAGGGGGCCCTGGGGACCCCGACTCCCCCTTTGGGGACCCCAGAGAGGCAGCGCTGCCGCAGCCCCCCGTGCCGTGCCCCTCACGTTTGTTTTCCTTTCCCGGAGAACTCCGCCTGACCCGGGGCCTCCGGAGCGGGGGGAGCCCGACGGGACCCCCGGAGCAGCGCCCGGAGCAGCCCCCGCCCCTCGGTAATGGTTTGCAGCTGCCTCCTCCTCCTCACCCTCCTCTTCCTCAGGAGGGGCTGGGGGACACTCTGAGAGGGGACACGGGGACAGGAGGGGCTGGGGGACACCGTGGCACGGCCAGGGGTACCCTGAGAGGGGACATGGGGACAGAGGGGCTGGGGGACACCATGGCACAGCCAGGGGCACCCAGGGAGGGAACAGGAGGGGCACCATGAGGGGAAGGGTGGAGGTGTGTGTGCACGTGGGTGTGTTTGGGTGTGTTTGTGTGTGCACACGTGCGTGTGTGATGGTGACTGTGCACATGTGTGTGGGTGTGTGTGCACGTGGGTGTGCTCATGAGATGCGTGTGAACACAATGGGTGTGCCCTTTTGCGTGTGCTCATGTGTGGATGTGCAAATGGGGGCTGTGTGTGCACGTGTGTGTGCACACGTGGCTGTATGTGTGTGTGGACGTGTGAGCACACGGGTGAGCTCACGTGTGTGTGCACGTGTGCGTGCACATGGGTGTGTGCACATTATGTGTGTGTGCAAATGGGTGTGAATGTGGGTGTGTGCACATGGTGCTTGTGTGTGCATGGTGTGTGTGTGTGCATTGTGTGCACACAGTGTGTATGTACACGTGTGTGCATATGTATGTGTGTGCGCGCACGTGGCTGTGATGTTCACGTCTGTGTGCACATTGTGTGTGTGCTCATGGGGTGTGTGCACATGGCTGTGGTGTCCACGTGTGTGTGTGCACACTGTGTGCACACATGGGCTGTATGTACACGTATATGCACATGTGCATATGTGCACATGGCTTTGGTGTCCATGTGTGTGAATGTGTGTGTGCATTGTGTGTGCACATGGGTTGCATGCACATGTGTGAGCGAACATGTGTGTGTACTTATGGTGTTCATGTGAACACGTGTGTGCTCACAAATGGGGGTTGTGTGCACATAGAGTGTGTGAATGGGTGTGTGCACACATGGAGGTGTGTGTGTGGGTGTGTGGGTGTGAATGGGTGTGTGCACACATGAGGGTGCGTGTGCACATGGAGTGTGTTAATGGGTGTGTGCACACAGGGATGTGTGTGCATGGAGTGTGTGTGAATGGGTGTGTGTGCATATGTGTGTGCATGTATGTGTGCATGCATGGAGTATGTGAATGGGTGTGTGTGTGCACGTGTGTGTGTGCACATGGAGTGTGTGTGAATGGGCATGTGTGCATGTGTGCATGCATGTGTGTGTGTTCGTGTTTGCATGTGTGTGCACACGGAGTGTGTGTGAATGGGTGTGTGTGCATGCATGGAGTGTGTGAATGTGTGTGTGTGTGCACGTGTGTGTGTGCACATGGAGTGTGTGTGCACATGGAGTGTGTGTGAATGGGCATGTGTGCATGTGTGCATGCACGTGTGTGTGTTCATGTTTGCATGTGTGTGCACACGGAGTGTGTGTGAATGGGTGTGTATGCATGTTTGCACATGTGTGGGCACATGCTGGGTGTGCACATGTGTGTTTGAACAGGTGTATGTGCACGTCTGTGTATGTGTGCACACGGGGTGTGTGCACATATGTGTGTGTGCACACGTGTACGTGTGTGTGCACGGGTATGTGTGTGTGAACAGGCATGTGTGTGCACATGGGGTGTGTGCACGTGTGTGTGTGTGGTCATGGGCTGTTTGTGCAAGACCACGCGTGTGTGCAAAACCCCATGTGTGCATGTGCAAGGCTGCGAACAGCACGTGTGTGTGTGTGTGTGTGTCTGTGTCTGTGTGTCTGTGTGTCTGTGTGTCTGTGTGTGTCTCTGTGTGTGTGTGTGTGTGTGCAGAGGGGTGGGGAGGTGACTCCATGTGGGTGTGCCAGAGCACCCGTGTGTGCAGGGGCTGTTCTGAGCCTGCAGATCCCCACGTGTGCACAAGAACACGCGTGTGCGAAAGCTCCTGCGCACTGCAGGGAAACTGAGGCAGGCGCGGGTGCCCGCGGGTGCCCCGAGCTCGGTCGGGGCTTTCCGGGGGTTCCCGGGGCTTTCCAACCCCAAAATCCCCAAATCCCCGCGCGGGGACAGCGCCGGGGTGGGGAGGGGACAGCGGAGGAACCCCGGGCGTGTGGCAGTGCCAGCTTTGGGATGGGATGGCCGCCGGGAATTTGGGAATTCGGGAATTCGGGTGGCACCGCGTCCCCTCCTCCCCGCGCTGGCACCGCGTCCCCGCGGGCACCGTGCCCTTGGCGGGGCGGGGGAAGGAAGCGATCCAGCCCTTCCCCTTCCAGGGATCCAGCCCTGCTCCCGAAGCTCCGGGACAGGGGCGGCGGGTGGGGGGCTGCACCCCCTCCCAGCGGGGTCCCCTCGGCCTTGGGGTCACCTCGGTGGGGTGGGGACAATGTTCCTCATCCCGGTTTATCCGCCCCGATCCGCCAGCTCCATGCGGGACACCCCGGGATGGGAGTGAAGCTGATGGTGAGGATGACGACGACGATGATGATGATGATGACGATGATGATGATAATGATGACAATGATGATGAAGGTTCCCCTCAACCCGCTGCAGGTCCCGCCCCAGGAATGCTCAGTTTGTCCCCAGAAAAGCTGGGAAGGAGCAAACTGGGAGCGCTGGGCAGCAGGGGAGGGGCTGCCCGCATCCTGTCCCCAGGTCTCCCGATGGGGACGTGATGGTGCCACCCCCATGCCCTGGTGGGGGACATCGCTGTCCCCACCGCTGTGGGTCTGGGCTGGGCTCCGGCCCCGCTTCCAGCCGCGGTTCTCCGTCCCCATCCCGGGTTTCCTGTCCCCGCGGCATTTCCATGGGCCGGGCCTCAATTCCCGGAAAGCGCTACCTCATCCCTGTCGGGGCGCCAGGGACGCAAACACGGGCGGAGCCCCTGCCCTTGTCCCTGTCCCCCCCTCCCGAACCTTCCCCGACTCTGCGGCAGCGGTGCCAGGCAGGGCTGGGGGGGCTGGACCCCCAAAAATCCCAGTACGGCCCCAGGATAATCCCAAATGCTGCTCCGACATACCCCGCCAGTCCCTTTAGGGGTTTGGAGGTCCCCTGGCTCAGGAGGTGACACTTTGTCCCCTCCCTAGTGTCCCCCACCAGTGTCACCCCTGTGGTCACAGTTGGCACGTCCCACTCCAGGCCACCACATTCCCGGCCAGGGCCTTAATGACCTTGATCCCAGTGATCCCAGGGGTTTCATCCCAATAATCCCAATGGTCCTGGTGATCTTGGTGATCCCAACAAACAAAATTATCCCCACCCTCAATGATCCCAAACCCCCCATGATCCCACTGATCCCAGGGCCTTGATCCCAGTGAGCCCGGTGATCCCAACAAACAAAATGATCCCTACCCTCAATGATCCCAAACCCTCAATGATCCCGGTGATCCCAACAAACAAAATGATCCCAATCCTCAATGATCCCAAATCCCCAATGATCCCAATGATCTCAGTGATCCCAACAAACAAAATATTCCCAGACCTCAATGATCCCAAACCCCCAGTGATCCCAATGATCCTGGTGATCCCAACGAACAAAATGATCCCAAACCCCCAATGATCCCAAACCCGCAGTGATCCCAACAAACAAAATGATCCCAGCCCTCAGTGATCCCAAACCCCCAATGATCTCAGTGACCCCAAATGATCCCAACAATCTCAGGGATCCAAATTATCCCAATTTTCCCACTGTTCCAAACGGTCTCACCCATCTCAATGTTGTCAGTGATCCACATTACCCCAATTATCTCAGCAATCCTAATAATTTAAGCAATCCAACTTAGCGATCCAAACAATCTCAGTGACCCCAATGATCCAAATGATCCCAATTATCTCAACCATCCCAATTATCCCAGGGCTCCCGACTACCTCAACTCTGTGATCCCAAATATCTCAGCTATGGGAACAATCCCAATGTTCTGCCCACGCTTCTGAGGCTCCCATGGGTGGATTCTTCCCATTGTGGAGATTTTTGGGAATGACAGGACAGACCCTTTGTGTGCCTCCTTCCCTTGGGGTCTCCCAGCTCTGATCCCAAATCTGGGATCTCCTGGTTCTGCTCCCACCCTCGGGATCTCCCTGCTCTGATCCCAAATCTGGGATCTCCCAGCTCTGATCCCAAATCTGGGATCCCCCGGCTCTGCTCCCAGCTCTGATCCCAAATCTGGATCCCGAATCTGGGATTCCCTGGCTGTCCTCCCAGCTCTGATCCCAAATCTGGATCTCGAATCTGGGATCCCCCGGCTCTGCTCCCAGCTCTGATTCCAAATCTGGATCCCAAATCTGGGATCCCTTGGCTCTGCTCCCACCTTTGGGATCTCCCTGCTCTGATTCCAAATCTTGGATCCCCGGATCAGATCCCACTCCCGGGACCCCCCGGCTCTGCTTCCCGGATCCAGGATCTCCCTTTGGGAATGGGAACGAGGAGAATCCCGGGATAACCCCGAGCTCCGGAGCCGGGACGGGGCTGGATGCGGGGACACAGCCGATGTCCCCCGGGAGACGCGCGGTGACAAACCCGGCAGAGAGATTTACACAAATTCAGGGGGACACCGGGGGGTTCTGGAGGTGGCGTGTCTTGTTTGGGACCCTTGTCCCCGCTCGGTGGCCGCGACCGGGCGGGGAGCGGAGGTTCCGCTGCCGGCGGGACTGGGGCTGGCCCTGCCTCCTCCTCCTCCCGCCGCTCCCGCTCCCACATCTGCAGCTGGAATTGCAATTTGAGGCGCTGCCTGGGCCGGGACAGGGAGTGGGAGGAAGCCGGAGCGCGGGGGGCTGCGCGGGGCCCCGGCGGGGACAGAGCCGCGGGGACAGAGCCGCGGGCAGGACGGGGACAGAGCCGCGGGGACAGAGCCACTACCAGCCCGGGGACACGGCCCGGGTGACAAAGCGAGGTGTCCCCAGCGTGTGTCCCCCGCACAGCGGTGAGTGGTCAGCGAGGGTGGCGGAAACCGGCGTGGGGACGTGGGGACAGCCGTGTCCCCTGGCCGAGGTGAGGGTGGCACCACCCTGGGGTCGCTGCCCGGTTTGGGGACACCCGGGGGGTGCCAGAACTCCGCGGCCTCTTCCCAGTGGGAATAGGGGGGTGTGAGCACGGGGGGCAGGGGGGATGGACGCTCGGACACTGTCCCCGTGTGTCCTGTCCTGGGGAACACTGCTGTGACCATTGGGGACACCGCTGTGACCATTTGGGACACTGCTGTGACCACTGGGGACACCACAAAGTGCCAGCACCATGCAGGGGACACCCCCGGGTGGCTCCTGTGTCCCAACCATGGCCGAGGGGACAGGGAAGGGCTCCAGGGAACCCCAACAGCTCCTCGGGAGGATTTGGGGTGGCCCCAACCCCACAGCCATGCTCACAGTGGGGGTGTGGGGACAAACAGCTCCTTCTGTCCCAGCACAGCTGGATGGAAGCCCCACAGCTGCCCTCAGCCTCCCTGGTGTCCCGTGGGGTCACCCCGAGTTTGTGGGATCACCCCAAGTTTATGGCATCACCCCGAGTTTTGGGAACACGCCGAGTTCTGGGGCCACCCCGAGTTGTGGGGTCACCCTGCATTTGTGGGGACATCCTGAGTTTGTGGGGTCACCCTGAGTTTTGGGGACATCCTGAGTTTGTGGGGTCACACCAAGTTTTGGGGACATCCCGAGTTTTAGGGTCACCCCGAGTTTTGGGGACACTCCGAGCTGTGGGGTTACGCTGAGTTTGTGGAGACACCCCGACTTGTGCGGACAACCCGAGTTTTGGGGACACCCCGAACTGTGGGGGCACCCTGCGTTTGTGGGGTCACCATGCCAGCCAAGCCGGTGTCCCCGCGCCCCTCTCGGCCGTGCCGCAGCCCCGGTGTCGCTCCCGGCTGCTCCACCCTGATCCCGTCCCAAACTTTGTTTCCTTTCCCCGTTTCCGTGAGCCCCCGCGGAGGCGGAAATGGTGGAAAATCCTCAAAATCCGGAGAGAGCCCGGGAGGCACCGGGATCTGCCCCGGGAGGGTCCCCCAGGGCCGGGGGCTTCGTCCCGTGTCCCCTGGGTGACAACAGCGCGGTCACTGGGCAGACTCGGGGGCCTGAGGCCACCCACTGTCCTCACCTGGGAGGAGAATGGCACCTTGGGGACAAAGGGGGCTGTTGTCACCCCCTGCCACCCTGGACAAGGAGGATTTTGGGAATGGCACCTTGGGGGACAAAGGGGGCTGTTGTCACCCCTTGTCACCCTGGACAAGGAGGATTTTGGCCACTCGGAGCCTGGGGGTCAGCACAGACCCCATAGTGACCGTCTGGACCCCCCATGGCCATGGAGGGACAGGGGACAAAGACACAGAGCCACCAAGGGCTGGTGTGTCCCTCTGGGGGAGCTCAGACAGCGGGTTTGGGGACACTGGGGACATCCCTGTTCATCCAAAACCACAACCTGAGCCTCAGGCAGCTGGAAAAGGACACAAATCCCAGAGTTGGGGGTGATTTCCTGCAGGAAAACCTCCTGGAAAGCCCCATTTTGGTGGAAAAGCCCCATTTTAGTGGGAAAGGACCCCTGGACCACCTCCAGGACCCCACATGTGACACCCTAGGGCCACCAGCATGGCCCTCCCTGCCCACAGCTCCAGGGTGGCCTGAGCTGGGTCCCCATTCCAGGGAAAACCTCCCCACCTGCCGTTGGTATCCCGAGGGGTTTTTGGGGAAAGGGGAGGCTGTGGGGCCATGGGGATTTTTTGGGAAGAAGGGAAGCTGTGGGGATTTTTTGGGAAGAGGGGAGGCTGTGGGACCGTTGGTGGATTTTTTGGGAAGAGGGGAGCCTGTGGGACCATGGAGATTTTTTGGGAAGACGGGAGGCTGTGGGGCCATGGGGGTTTTTTTGGTAAGAGGGGAGGCTGTGGGGCCGTGGGGAGTTTTTGGGAACAAGGGAGGCTGTGGGGCCGTTGGTGATTTTTGGGAAGAGGGGAGGTTGTGGGGCCGTTGGGATTTTTTGGGAAGAGGGGAGGTGTAGCATTGCGTGTTTTATATAGGATTTTTTATATAGCGAGACTGCAGGGAGACTGTGGGGATCTTTTGGGAAGAGAGGAGGCTGTGGGGCCATTGGTGATTATTGGGAACAGGGGAGTTCTGTGGGGCCAGCAGCTCGTGGGTGGGTTTGGCTGGGGGTGAGGCGTCTCCCGATGAGCTCAGCCCTATCCCGAAGCTCTGGATTTGTGGGATGAGAGCGGCCGGCGCGGTCTGGGGGATTTGGGGGTGGTGGGAGGCTGTGGCCTCGGGAAGGGGGCCAGGAACTGGAGTGTTATCCCTGGAAGAAGATTTGGAGCTGGTCCAGGCTGGGTTATAATCCCTGGGAAGAGCCAGGATCCCTTTGGATGCTGCACTTCCATCAGGAAATAAATTGGGATTTTTCCTAAATGAGCCCTCCCCAAGAAAGGGGTTTGGTTGAGGGTAAAAATGTGCAGGAAGAGCGATTTCCACCCTGCGCATCTGTATCCTGAACATCTGTCTGACCTGCCCGGTGACAGGAACTCGGGTCCTTGTCCCCACAGTGGCTGTGACAGCCGGGGACGCCCTGGACGGTGACAATCGTGTGTGCCCCAAACTGGGACAGCCACACCCCATTGGGAGCTGGGATTTGGGGTCCCCTCCTGCCAATCCTACAAATCCCAGCCTCGTCCCTGGTGTGGTTTTTGGGGGGTAGAGACATTGAGGGGACACCGCGGGGACACTGAGGGGACACTGAGTGCACACCGTGGCCACCCCACACCACTGAGGGCACACAGGGATGGATTTTGTCCCTTCCTTTTCCAGGCGGGCAGCAAGGCCATGGCGATGCTCCTGGAGCCTGGGATGCAGAGCCTGAGGATGGGTAAGGATGTCCCCAGGGAGTGGCACTGGCTGAGATGTCCCCCGACCCCTCCAGATGATCACTCCATGTCTAGGTCCCTTGCTGTCCCCTCTCTGTCCCCTCCACAGCTCCTGTGCTGGGGGAACCAGAACCAGCTGTGGGAGGAAACCTGATCCTGCCATCCCAAACCTGATCCCGCCGTCCCAAACCTGATCCCACCATCCCAAACCTGATCCTGCTATCCCAAACCTGATCCTGCCATCCCAAACCTGGTTCTGCTGTCCCAAACCTGGTCCTGCCGTCCCAAACCTCATCCCTCCATCCCAAATCTCATCCCTCCATCCCAAACCTGAGCCTGCCATCCCAAACCTCATCCTACCATCCCAAATCCAGAAATGCTGAGGCCATGGCAGGAATCTCCGACCCCGATCCTTTTCCTCAGGAATGAGTTTTCATGTCCGAGGCTCTCCAGAGCCCCCAGGGTGTCACTGTCCCCCCCCGGCTCTGTCACACACAGAGGCGACGCAGGAACCGTTCCCATTTGTCTGGGATCAAATATTTATGGGACAGACACAGATACAGGGAAAGGCACTTAGGGAGCGGGTGTTGGGGACAGCAGACATGTCACCAGCACAACTCCAGGGTGGGGACACGGCAGTCGCTGTCCCCAGCTCTGGGATGTGGCTGACACAAGTCGGGATCAAACCAATCCCAATCCCAGACACAAAGTCGGGATCAAACCAATCCCAATCCCAATCCCAATCCCAATCCCAATCCCACAGCTGCTGCTGTTGGGGGATCCCAGAACATTCCTTGGGGCTCCTGAGTTTCCCAAGGGTGTCCCAGTGGCTGTCCCAGTTTGGGGACAAACTGGTGGCACTGGGAGCTGTGGTGGGTTTGTCCAGTCTCCAGCGAAGGGGAGATGGAGTTTTGTTCTTCGTGAAGGATCCTCTGCTGTTCCCAAACCCCTCAAACAACAGAACTTCCTCTGTTCCCAAATCCCTCCAACCACGGAGCCTCCTGTTCCCAAATCTCTCCAACCATGGAGCCTCCTCTGTTCCCAAATCTCTCCAACCACGGAGCCTCCTCTGTTCCTAAATTTCTCCAGAGCCCGGCTGGGGGTGAGCACTGCTCATCCCCACTCCCATGGCCCCGATCCCAGCAGGATCCCGGCAGGATCCCGGCAGGATCGGCAATCCCACTGTGCAGGTTTTAGGGCCGACGGTCCCTTCACCTCACCGGTGTCACCGCCCGGAGCCCACACCGCATTCCCAACACTTTCCTCCATCCCAATCCCTCGGGAAAGCTGCTCCGTCAGCTCCCCCAACTCCTTCCAGCTGGGGCCGCTCCAGCGGCTCTGTCGTGGGCGGTGATTAATTAATGCCGGCTGCTAATTGGAGCCAGGTGCCAGGGGCAGCGCGGACGCGACAGCCCCATGTCCCTGGGACTCTGGGGCTCACCCCATCCCAATTTTGGGATCATCGGGGGTCCCCGGGGCTGGAATTCTGCTGCTGGAGGGGACAGGGATGGGTGGTGGCTTCAGGAGGAGGAAGAGGAGGAGGAAAAATCTGCTCTGCCCTAGATCCCCACCCCCAGATTTTGGGATTACCACGGACTCACGCAGGAGCTTCCAGGGTGTCCAGGAAACCGGGATGTTCTGGAATGTGGCCGAGGGTCTGAGCTGGATCCACCCTCCCTCGCTGGTTCTCCATGGATTTGAAACACAGACATTTCCTTTCCTTCTTTCCAAGTTTTCCCCCATTCCTTCTGAATCCAAACCTTCCAGCTGCTGGGCTGGAGCAGCTTCCCCTGGATTGTCCCATTGGACGCATCCCTGGAATTGTCCAAGGCTGAGCTGGATCTAAATGGGATAATGGAAAGTGTCCCTGCCCATGTATGGGGTGGCACTGGATCGGATTTAGGGACCTTCCCAATTCCAACCATCCCACAATTCCATGATTTTATGAACTCCACATCTGGAGACCCCACAGTGACTCTGTCCCCTCCACCATCACATCCACCCCAGATTGTCTAGGTGGTCTCTCCCTAGGGAATAGTCTTTGGGAAGGGCTGGGGTCCCTTCCCACCTGGATCCATCTCCATCGGGATGTCCTGGGTGGTCTCTCCCCGGGGAAGGGTCTTTGGGAAGGGTTGGAATCCCTTCTCCCCCGTATCCATCTCCATTGGGATGTCCCAGATGGTCTCTCCTTGGGAAGGGTTGGGATCCCTTCTCACCTGGATCCATCTCCATTGGGATGTCCCTCTGGTCTGTTGTTGGGGAAGGGTCTTTGGGGTCCCCCAGACTCTCCCATCCATGTCCCCAGGTGCCAACGGTGAGCGGTGCCCGACGCCGTCCCCGCCCGGCTCCCCGGGGACACCCCACGACAGCTGCAGCATCGCCCCGCTGACGCCCTCCCAGTCACCGGTGAGTGCCGCACCAGTATGGCCAGTGTGGGATCCCAGTAAGGCAGCTTTGGGGTCCCAGTAAGGCCATTATGGGGTTCCCAATATGGCCAGTGTGGGGTCCCCAGTAAGGCCATTATGGGGTTCCCAGTAAGGCCATTTTGGGGGTCCCAGTAAGGCAGCTTTGGGGTCCCAGTGTGGCCCTTGTGGGGTTCCCAGTAAGGCAGTTTTGGGGTCCCTGTATGGCAGATTTGGGGTCCCAGTAAGGCCATTGTGGGGTTCCCAGTAGGACAGGTTTGAGGTCCCAGTATGGCCATGATGGGGTTCCCAGTAAGGCAGTTTTGGGGTCCCAGTACGGCAGATTTGGGGTCCCAGTAAGGCCATGATGGGGTTCCCAGTAAGGCAGTTTTGGGTTCCCACTATGGCTGTTATGGTGTTCCCAGTAAGGCCAGTATGTGGTCCCAGTAAGGTTATCATGGAGTTCCCAGTAAGGCAGACTTGAGATTCCTGTAAGGCCACTATGGTGTTCCCAGTAAGGCAGTTGTGGGGTCCCAGTAAGGCTATTATGGGGTTCCCAGTAAGGCAGTTTTGTGATCCTAGTATGACCATTATGGGGTTCCCAGTAAGGTCATTGTGTGGTCCCAGGAGGGCCATTATGGAGTTCCCAGAAAGGTTGTTATGGAGCTGTAGTATGGCCATTATGGGGTTCCCATTTTGGCCATTGTGTGGTTCCCAGTAAGGCAAATTTGGGGTCCCGGTAAGGCCATTGTGGGGTTCCCAGTAAGGCAGTTTTGGGGTCCCAGTAAGACCATCATAGGGTTCCCATTATGGCCAGTGTGTTGTTCCCAGTAAGGCCATTATGGGGTTCCCAGTAAGGCAGTTTTGGAGTCCCAGTATGGCCATTGCGGGGTCCCCAGTATGGTCATTGTGGGGTTCCCAGTAAGGCCAGTGTGTGGCCCCAGTAAGGCTAGTGTGGGATCCCAGTAACACCACTGTGAGGTCACAGTAAAAAAAGTTTTTGGGTCCCCAGTAAGACCACTGTGGGGTCCTGGTAAGATAATTTTGGGGTCCCTAATAAGGCAAATGTGAGATCCCAGCAGGGGAACTTTGGGATCCCCAGTAAAGCCTTTGTGGGGTCCTCAGTGAGGCAGTTTGGGGGTCTCAGTAAGGCAGTTTTGGGATCCCCAGTAAGGTAGTTTTGGGGTTTCAATAAGGGAGTTTTTGGGTTCCCACTGAGACTGTTATGGGGTCTCCAATAAGGCCATTGAGGGTTTCACAGTAGGGCCAGTGTGGGGTTCTCAGTAAGGCCATTGTTGGGTCCACAATAAAGCAGTTTTGGGGTCCCAAATAAAGCCTTTGTGGGATCTCCAGTAAGACCTTTGTGGGGCTCCCAGTAAGGTCAATATGGGCTCTGCAGCAAAGCAGTTATGGGGTCTCCAGTAAGGCCATTATGGTATTCCCAGTAAGGCAGTTGTGGAGTCCCAGTATGGCCATTGTGCCATTCCCAGTAAGGCTGTTGTGAGATCCCAGTAAGGCTGCTATGAGGTTCCCAGTAAGACCACTGTAAATGGTGTAAGGAAGTTGTGGGGTCCCAGTAAGGCATTTGTGGGGTCCCAGTAAGACCATTGGGGTCTGTTCCCCTGTCCTTTCCCCCTCTGGTTCTTTTCCAGTTCCTGCGCCCCCTCCCAGTCCAGCCTCCATCCCCCCCAGTCCCACAGGATGGGTCAGTCTATCCCCAGGACCTTTATCCATGGCATTTTCAGCATGGAGGGGTTTTCCAGCTCTGGAATTACCCACCAGGAAAAGTTTAACCCCACGAAGCTCCTGCCCTCCTCCGGGGCTGCCGGGTGTGGGAGGCCGCGTTCCAGAGCCTGATCCTCCCTGGAGTTCCCTGTCCCTGCACATTCCTGCCCTGGCCACCTCCTCCCTGCTGATCCCGGCATTTTTCCCGGCCAGCTCGTGTCCTCCCTTATCAAATCTGGGGACATTACAAGTTAACGAGGCTTTCAGCTTCCCGTGGTGACAAGGGGACAGGGCCTTGTCACATCCTTACGGCTTCTTCAGCATGGGGACAGCCCTGGAAGGAAGGGACATGGAGTGGGGATAGGAAAAGGGTGGGAGCAGCAGTGGGAATATCCCAAAATGCCTGGACCAGGGGGATTTTCAGCTGGGTGACATTTGGGGACACGTGGGATGATGTCACCTCGTCCAAGATGGGGAGCAGGGAGGTATTTGCGTTCAGTGACCTTTGGGGACAGCTGAGACAATGTCCCTTGGAGTGACACTGGATATAGGGAACAATTTGGGTTTAGTGACCCTTGGGGACACCTGGGACAAGGCCCCTTGGACTGCAACTAGACACAAGGAAGGTTTTTGGGAATCTTGGCCCCAATTTCAGGGTCCAAGTGAGGGGGGCTCAGCACAATAAAAACGGGAGCCCCCAACCACCCTGGCTGCTCCCATGGGCATCTATCCCTCTCCAGGGCTGTCCGAACCCCTGTATCCCATGGGAACAGGGTCTTTGGGAACAATTGCAGCCACCCCATGGAATATGGGAGACACTTTTCTGAATGAGTGAAGATGTATAAGAAGAATCACCCATCAAAGAATCACCAAACCGGGTGAAAATCCATGAAAAATCCTGAAAATTCAGGAAAAATCCTGAAAATCCTGGAAAAAGAAACCAGTTCCTGGGGTCTTCACCACTTTTCTGGGATCTCCCAGACAAAATTGAGTGCTTGATCCCATTCCTTACCTTCCTTACCTCCCGTGGAATATGGGAGACGCTTTTCCCAATGAGTTGAAGGTGTGTACGAAGAAGAACCCATCAGGGAATCACCAATCTGCGTGAAAAATCCAAGAAAAATCCTGAAAATCCTGGGGAAATCCTGAAAATCCAGGGAAAATGAACCAGTTCCTGGGGTCTTTACCACTTTTCTGGGATCCCCCAGTCCAAAGGGCTTGATCCCATTCCTTGCCTTCCAGCGGAGCGAGGCGCGTTCCCAGCAGGCGCCGTTCTTCTCCGTGGTGGTGGCCATTGACTTCGGGACCACCTCCAGTGGTTACGCCTTCAGCTTCACCAGCGACCCCGAGGCCATCCACATGATGAGGTGAGCGCCTGCCAGGGGCCCGGGAGCTGGGAAAGGACTTTCGTTTCCCCAAAATGGTCAGAGGTTGGGTTGGTGGGAGATGGTTCCTGGAAGTAGAGGGTGGAAGGTGTGGGATGAGGATATTCCAAGGGATGGAGCCCCTCTTCTCTGAAGCCAGGCTGGGAGAGCTGGGAATATTCCCCTGGAGATGGAAAAATTCCAGGGAATTCTCAGAGTCCCTGAAGGGGCTCCAGGAGAGCTGCAGAGGGACTGGGGACAAGGCCTGCAGGGACAGGAGCCAGGGAA
>JAWWMS010000208.1:70478234-70495314 GCA_035048045.1 Chlorospingus semifuscus
CTGGGAGGGTGGGCAGGGGCTGGGCTGGAATTCCCAGATTTGCTGTGGCTGCCCCTGGATCCCTGGCAGTGCCCAAGACCGGGTTGGACATTGGGGCTTGGATCCACCTGAGATAGTGGAAGGGATTCCTACCATGGAAGTAGGTGGCACTCAGTGGTCTTCAAAGTCCCTCCCGACCCAAACCAGTCTGGAATTCCATGAAATTCCTCGGAGGATGGAGCGGGATCACCCCTCCTCCTTTGTCTCCCTTTAAGGTCCTTCACGCCGTGCCCATAGAAACAAACTAAACCTGGCAGGACCCATTCCCTGGAATTTCACCTGCTCCGGCTCCTCTTTGCAGGAAATGGGAAGGGGGGGACCCGGGCGTGGCCAACCAGAAGACCCCCACCAGCCTCCTGCTGACCCCGGAGGGGACATTCCACAGCTTCGGCTACACCGCCCGTGACTACTACCATGACCTGGACCCCGAGGAGGCCCGCGAGTGGTTCTACTTCGAGAAGTTCAAGATGAAGATCCACAGCACCAGCGTAAGTCCCTGCTCCCATCCTGATGTTCCCGGTGTTCCCAGGGGGATCCTGGCCAGGCTGGGAATTGAAATGTTGGGAAAAAAAAACATTTTAGCCCATTTTAGGGCGTGAATTTGAGGTTCTCCCATCCGAGCTGCACCAGGGTGGGTAGATGTGGCTGCACGAAGCTTCAGGTTCCTGAGCTCCAGCTGGGGCGCAGAAGGATGAGCAAATTCCCGAGTTTTGGTGATGGATCCAGCCACCTCCCAGCCCCTGGTGTGATCCATCTGCTGTTCCCGGCAGGATCTGACCATGAAAACCGAGCTGGAAGCTGTCAACGGGAAGAAGATGCCGGCGCTGGAGGTGTTTGCCCACGCGCTGCGCTTCTTCAAGCAGCACGCCGTGCAGGTGGGGCCACCTCCATCCCTCCTCCTCCTTCCCAAATGGAATCCTCTCTGTCCTCTCCATGGTTTCCATGGGAGGGTGGGGAGGCCCTGGAATGGAATTTCCAGATTTGCTGTGGCTGCCCTGTCCCTGGAAGTGTCCAAGGCCAGGTTGGACAATGGGGCTTGGAGTGACCTGGGATAGTGGGAGGTGTCCCTGGATGGGATTTAAGGTCCCGCCCCACCCAAATCATTCCGTGAATCACCGGGACCCCCCAGGTGTCACATCCTGCCAGGGGCACCCGAGCTGGGAAAGGACTTTCATGGCCCCAAAATGGTCAGAGGTTGGCTTGGTGGGACGTGGTTCCTGGCAGCAGCGGGTGGAAGGTGTGGGGTGAGGATATTCCAAGGCATGGAGCCCCTCTGCTCTGGAGCCAGGCTGGGAGAGCTGGGGATGTTCCCCTGGAGAAGGGAAAAATCCCCAGGTGTCACCTCCTGCTTGTCCCCTGGCAGGAACTGAAGGACCAGTGCCCGTCCCTGCCCGAGAGCGACGCCATCCGCTGGGTGCTCACCGTGCCGGCCATCTGGAAGCAGCCGGCCAAGCAGTTCATGCGGGAAGCAGCCTACAAGGTGGGGGGACTCCAGAGGTGACCACGTGGTGACCCTCACAGGGGTTGGGGTGCTCAGGATACCCCCTTCCTCCCTCTGAATTCCCACTGCCAGAGAGTAGCATTAGGTGGGATATTGGGAGGGAATTCCTGGCTGAGGGGCTGGACTGGAATTCCCAGATTTGCTGTGGCTGCCCCTGGATCCCTGGAAGCATCCAAGGCCAGGTTGGATGGATTTGGATCCACCTGGGATAGTGGGAGGTGTCCCTGCCCATGGATAGGATGGGAGTAGGATAGGATTTAAGGTCCTTCCCACCCAAACCCAAGGGATTTAAGGTCCTTCCATCCCAAAATTTGTTGGGTGAGAGGGCGGATAATTTTCCAGGTAGGTGGTTAAGAGGATTATTGGGTGGTTGGTTGAATTTTTCAGTGGTTGGTGGTTGGTTTGGTGCTCAGGGTCATTGGTTGAGCAGTTGTCTGTTTGAGTGGTTAGGTGGTTGGTTGATGTGTCAGTTCAGCAGTTGGTTGGTTGAGTGGTTGGGTGGGTTGTTGGTTTGGAGGTTGGTTGGGTGGCTGCTTGAGCAGTTTGGCCACTGGTTGGGTGATTGGTTTGGTGGCTGGGCCATTGGTTGAGCTGTTGGTTGGTGGGTTGAGCACTTGGTTTGGTGCTCAGGACATTGGTTGGTTCATTGGTTGACTGGGTCATTGGCTGAGCGGTTGGATGATTGAGCAGGTGGTTGGTTGGGTGGTCGGGTGGTTGGTCGTGTGGTTGGGTCAGGGGCTGGGTGGTTACATGGTTGGTTTGGCAGTCAGTTCTTTGGTTGTGTGGTTGGTTGGATGGTTGGTTGGGTGGTGAGGTTGTTGGTTGGTTGGGTGAGTCGTCGGTTTGGTTGGGTTGTTGGCTGGGTGGTGAGATCATCAGTTAGCTGGGTGGTTGGTTGGATGGTTGGTTTGGTGGTGAGTCATTAGTTGTGTGGTTGGTTGGATGGTTAGTTGGGTGGTTGGTTAGATGGTTACCTGGGTGGTGAGGTCATTGGTTGATTGGGGGGGTTGGTTGGATGGTTGGTTTGGTGGTCAGGTCATTGGTTGTGTGGTTGGTTGGATGGTTGGTTGGGTGGTGAGATTGTTGGTTGGTTGTGTGGTTGGTTTGGTGACTGGTTTGGTGTGAGGTTGGTTTGGTGACTGGTTTGGTGTGAGGTCGTTAGTTGGGTGGTTGGTTAGATGGTTAGTTGGGTGGTGAGGTCATTGGTTGTTTGGGTGGTTGGATGGGTGGTGAGGTGGTTGGTTGGGTGGTTAGTTGGGTGGGGAGGTCATTGGTTGGGTGGTTGGTTGAGTGATTGGGTGGATTTATGGCAGGTTGCGTGGTCAGTGATCAGCTGCATGCTTGGATTGTTGGCTGAGCTGTTGGGTCACAGGCTGGGTGGTTGATTGGTCAGTTGAGATTTTGGGTGAATATTCAGATATTGGCGAGTATTGGGTCCTCCCTCATCCCACAATTCCAGACCCGTGTGACCACCAAGGGCACGGACACACACCTGGGAACGCCCAGTCCCTGTCCCCTCCCTGTCACCGCGTGTCCCCGCAGGCCGGGCTGGTGTCCCCCGAGACGCCGGAGCAGCTGCTGATCGCGCTGGAGCCTGAGGCCGCCTCCATTTACTGCCGGAAGCTGCGGCTGCACCAACTGATTGAGCTGAGCTGCCGTCCCCCGGCCAACGGCGCCGAGACCCCACACCCCATTGACTCCAGCTTCCGGCAGGGTGAGGGAACACGGGAGTGGGATTGGGATAGGGCAGGGGCTGGAGGAGCAGGGAATAGGCTCGGGATAGGGCAGGGGGGCTGGCGGAGCAGGGAGTGGGGTCGGGGATAGGCCTGGGGGCTGGAGGAGCAGGGAATGGGATCGGGACAGGGCAGGGGGCTGGAGGAGCAGGGAATGAGATCTGGCCCTGCACGCCAGGTCTGGAGGGTCCATCAGCTGCCATGGCTGGGGAAGTCCCCAGAAACCCTGTTCCAGAGAGTCCCCATCCCCAGAGATCCCCCCCCATTGCTAGAAACCCCATTCCCAGAGAGTGCCCTGTCCCCAGAGATCCCCTGTCCCCAGAGACCCCTTGTCCTCAAAGACTCCCCATCCTCACACCCCCATACCCAGAGGCCACATTCCAGAGACCCTTCATTCCCAGAGACCCCCATTTCCAGGGACCTCCCATCCCCAGAGACCCCCATTTCCAGGGACCTCCCATCCCCAGAGGCCCCATTCCCAGAAACCTCATTCCCAGACACCCCCATACCCAGAAACCCCATTCTCAGCCCCCCCACCCCATTCCCAGAGATCCCATTCCCCCCTTCCCAAATCCAGGGCATTTTTCCCTGCTTTCCCATAAGCCTCCAAGTCCCGTCCCCCTCCTGCCACCTTGGCCACCACCTCATGTCCCTGGGCCACCCCCAGGGACTGTCCCCCCCATGGATGGGATCCTGGGCTTTACTGGGACAGCCCCAGTTTGCCCAGCTGGGATCAAGCCCCAGAACTGGGATGTGCTGGTGGCGATCCCAGATGGAGATTTGGGGGATTTATGGGGTTGCTCGTGCTGATCCCAAGGACGAGGAATTATCCCCGTGCCAAAAATATCCCAGGACAACCCCACCTTTCCCAACTCATCCCGGCCCTTCCGGGTGCCTTTGATGTCCCTGGGATGGGGGGGAGCAGAGGAAACCCCACCCGGGCTGTGGGATTGGGGCCTGAGGTGGCATCGCCCAGGATGGGCATGGGGTCATGCCCTGGGATCCGCTGGGATCCTTTGGGATCGCAGCAGGGAAAGCTGGATCAGCCCGTCCATGGTGGAGCTGGGTCATACTGGGGTCCTGGCCGGAGGGGAGCGGCCACCAGTGCTCCCAGTACAGACCCCACAGCAGGAATGGGGAGGATTCTGGGTAGTGGGGTGGATCCCATGGAAATGGGGGTGATTCCATGGATATGGAGTGGATCTCATGGAAATGGGGTGGATCCCATAGAAGTGGGGTGGATGCCATGGAAGTGGGGGGGATCCCATGGATATGGGGTGGATCCCATGGAAGTGGGGTTGATCCTATGGATATGGAGTGGATCTCATGGAAATGGGGTGGATCCCATGGATATGGAGTGGATCTCATGGATATGGGGTGGATCCCATGGAAATGGGGGTGATCCCATGGAAATGGGGGTGATCCCATGGAAATGGGGTGGATCCCACGGAAGTGGGGTGGATCCCATGGAAGTGGGGGTGATCGCATGGAAGTGGGGTGGATCCCATGGATATGGGGGGGATAGCATGTATATGGGGGGGATCCCATGGAAATGGGGTAGATTCCATGGAAATGGGGTGGATCCTATGGATATGGGGTGGACCCATGGAAATGGGGGTGATCCCATGGAAGTGGGGTGGATCTCATGGACATGGGGTGGATCCCATGGATGTGAGGGGGATCCTGACCCCGCTGCCGACCCCTGGCTCTGTCCCCCAGCCCGGGAGCAGCTCCGGCGATCCCGGCACAGCCGCACCTTCCTGGTGGAGTCGGGAGTGGGCGAGCTCTGGTCGGAGATGCAGGCAGGTATGAGGGGGGGACACGGGTGAGGGAGACCCCACTGGAGAGTTCCAGATCCCAAGGTCCCCCTGGATGTCCCCTTGGTGACAGAGCCACCCTCAAGCACCCAAGGGTTCTCCTGCCATGGCGGTGACACCGTTGGGGTCTGTCCCTTGACCGCACAGAAGGGGAGGGGTCTCCCTGCCACCATCCCAGACCTTCGTCTCTCCGCCCGTCCCAATTCCCGATATTTTGGTTAAAGTTTCATTTTCCCCGGGAAAGCGCAGCCCTGTGTCCCCGCGGGTGGGTGTGGCGGGGGTCACTGAGGACCGCCACCCTGTCGCTGTCCTCACCCCCCGCAGGTGACAGGTACATCGTGGCCGACTGTGGCGGGGGGACTGTGGATCTGACCGTGCACCAGATCGAGAAGCCGCAGGGGACGCTGAAGGAGCTCTACAAAGCCTCGGGTGGGATGAGGATCCCTATTCATCCTTTCTAACCCCGCTCCGGGATTCTCTCGGGATCCCAAACCGCGGCTCTGACCCCAAACCCCGGCTCTGACCCCAAACCCGGGCTGGGACCCCAAACCCGGAGCTGGGACCCCAAACCCGGGCTGGGACCCCAAATCCAGGCTGGGACCCCAAATCCGGCCTGGGACCCCAAACCATGGCTGGGACCCCAAACTCGGGTTGGGACCCCAAACCCAGGGCTGGGACCCCAAACCCTAGCAGGGACCCCAAATCCGGGCTGGGATCCCAAACTCGGGCTGGGACCCCACGCCCCGCGAAAGGGCCATGGGTGGGGCTGTGGCGCCACCTGGTGGCATCGAGGGGAAGTGCAGGGGAACCGGGGGGTGGGGACAGAGAGGGGACAGAGGGAAGGGGACACGGACTGGGGGGACAAGGAGGGACATGGGTGGGTTAGGGGGGCAAAGTGGGGCGGAGAGGATGGGGAGGGTGGGGACAGAGGGACAACGGAATGAGGCGTGTGGGGGATATGGGGACATGGATGGCACAAGGACATTGGGATGGGGCATGCAGGGACACCGTGGTAGGGGTGCCACGGGGATGTGTGGGGACCTCAGGATGTGGGGAAGTGGGACATGGAGGTGTGGGTGACACAGGGACATGGGGGAGACAAGGACATGAAGATGAAGGACATGGGGACTTGGGAATGTGGGGGATGTGGGGATATGGTGTTGGGGGGGGACATGGGGACATGGGGGATATGGGGGCTGTGGTGATGGGGGACATGAGGACATCAGGATGGGGGATATAGGAGACACGGGGACATGGGGGTGGGGGACACAGGGACATGGGGGGAGACAAGGACGTGGGGATCAAGACATGGGACATGGGAGATGTGGGGATATGGTGTTGGGGGGGACATGGGGGATATGGAGGACATGGAGATGTGGAGGATATGGGGGACACAGTGATGGGGGACATGAGGATGTCAAGCTGACACGGGGAAATGGGGATGGGGGACATGGGGGTGTGGTACTTGGGTACCACAAGTATAGGGGGATGGTGGACATGGGGACCACAGGGACATGGGGACGGCAGACGTGGGGACCACAGGGACATGGGGATTGCAGACATGGCGGCCACAAGGACATGGGGATGGAGGGCCCAGGGACATGGGAATGTAGGGGACATAGGGACACGGAGATGTGGGAGAATGTGGTGATGGGGGACATGGCTGCCATGGGGACACGGCAAACATGGGGCCACCTCCTGACCCCACCCTTGTCCCTCAGGAGGTCCCTACGGGGCCGTGGGCGTGGACCTGGCCTTTGAGAAGCTCCTGTGCCACATCTTCGGGGACGATTTCATCGCCACCTTCAAGGCCAAGCGTCCGGCAGCCTGGGTGGATCTGACCATCGCCTTCGAGGCGCGGAAGCGCGCGGCCGCCCCGAGCCGCTCCAGCCCCCTCAACATCTCCCTGCCCTTCTCCTTCATTGACTTCTACCGCAAACACCGCGGCCACAACGTGGAGACCGCGCTCCGCAAGAGCAAGTGAGGGGTGGCACGGGTTGGGGACGTCTTGGGAGCGTGGGGACACGGTGGGAGTGACGCTGGGGTGGGAGAGGGCAAGAGAGGCGGGAAAGGTGGGATAAGGTGGGAGGGGAGAGGACAGGGAAGGACCAGGTGGGAGTTCCTGGTCACCCCCCGGGTCCCTTGTCTGTCCCCAGTGTGAACCTGGTGAAGTGGTCGTCCCAAGGGATGCTGCGGATGTCCCCCGAGGCCATGAACGAGCTGTTCCAGCCGACCATCACCCACATCATCCAGCACATCGGTGGGGCCCGGGGACACGGCCATCCATGGGGAACCCCTGTCCCTGTGCCACCCCCTGTCCATCCCTGGGGTCACTCCCCATCCCTGGGACCTGCCCTGTTAGTGGGAGCCCCCCATTCCTGGGATCATTCCCATCATTCCTGGGAGCCCCTTCATCCCTGGAACCATTCCTGTCCTTGGGACGATCCCTGTCCCTGTGAGCCCCGCCATCCTTGGGACAATCCCATGCCTGAGAGATCCCCCCCATCCCTGGGACAACCCTACACCCTGGGATCCCCTTTGTCCCTGTGACCCTGCTCCAGTCCCTGGGACCCTCCTCTGCCTGAGACCCCCCCATATCCCTGGGACCGTGCCTGTCCCTGGAACCCATCTTGTCCCTGGGACCACCCCTGTCTGGAATCCACTCCATCCCTGGAACTCACCTTGTCCCTGGGATCCCCTATTCCTGGAACCCTCCTTGTCACTGGAATCCCCCATTGTCCCTGGAAACCTTTTATCCCTGGAACCCCATGGTCCCAGGAATCCCCATTTTCCCTGGAAACCTTTCCCTGTCCCTGGAACTCTCCCTGTCCCTGGGACCACCCCTGTCCCTGGAACCCTCTCCATCCCTGGAACCCACCTTGTCCCTGGGATCCCCCATTCCTGGAACCTTCATCACTGGAATCCTCCATTGTCCTTGGGAACCTTTAATCCCTGGAACCCCATTGTCCCTAGGACCAGCCCTTGTCCCTGGAATCCCCATTGTCCCTGGAAACCTTTTATCCCTCGAATCCCCATTGTCCCTGGAATCCCCATTGTCCCTAGGACCCCCATGGTCCCGGGAAACCTTTTATACCCAAGACTCTTCCTGTCCCTGGAATCCCCATTGTCCCTGGAACCCCCCTTGTCCCTGGGACTCTCCCTGTCCCTCAGCCCCCTTCCATCCCTGGAACTTCCCCCATTCCTGAACTCCCCTCATCCCTGTCCCCCCATCACCCCCACCCCTTCCCCACACCCCTTCTCCCCCATCCCAACCCCAAACCTCCCCTTTTATCCCCCACTACAGACGCCCTCCTGAAGAAACCCGAGGTCCATGGCATCAAGTTCCTGTTCCTGGTGGGCGGCTTCGCCGAGTCGGCCATGTTGCAGCGGGCGGTGCAGGCCGCCTTTGGCCACTGCTGCCGTGTCATCGTCCCGCAGGACGTGGGGCTCACCATCCTCAAGGGGGCCGTGCTCTTCGGCCTGGACCCCGGTGTGGTGCGGGTGCGCCGCTCCCCGCTCACCTACGGCGTGGGCGTCCTCAACAAGTTCGTGGAGGGCAAGCACCCGCGCGAGAAGCTGCTGGTCAAGGAGGGCAAGAACTGGTGCACCGACATCTTCGAGAAGTTCGTCACTGTGGACCAGTCGGTGGCCTTGGGAGAGGTGGTCCAGCGGAGCTACTGCCCGGCCCGGCCCGGCCAGCGCCGGACCATCATCAACATCTACTGCTGTGACAGGGATGACGTGGTGTACATCACCGACCCCGGCGTCAGGAAGTGCGGCACCATCAGCCTGGAGCTGGGGGACGCGGGAGATGCGGGCGCGGCGCGGGGCCGGCGCGAGATCCGCACCAGCATGCAGTTCGGGGACACCGAGATCAAGGTGACGGCGCTGGACACGCGCACGGCGCGCAGCGTCAGGGCCACCATTGACTTCCTGTCCAACTGAGGGGCCCTGGGACGTGCCACCATCGACTTCCTGTCCAACTCAGGGGCCCTGGGACGTGCCACCATCGACTTCCTGTCCAACTGAGGGGCCCTGGGACGTGCCACCATCGACTTCCTGTCCAACTGGGACTACCCAGGATGTGCCACCATCGACTTCCTGTCCAACTGAGGGGCCCTGGGATGTGCCACCATCAACTTCCTGTTCAATTGAGGGGACCCTGGGACATGCCACCATTGACTTCCTCTCCAACTGAGGGGCCCTGGGACATGCCACCATTGACTTTGTGTCCAACTGAGGGGCCCCTGGGATGTGACACCATTGTCTTCCCATGCAACTGAGACTACCCAGGATGTGCCACCATTGATTTCCTGACCAACTGGAACTACCCAGGATGTGCCACCATCGACTTCCTGTCCAATTGAGGGGCCCCTGAGATGTGCCACTATTGATTTCCTGTCCAATTGAGGGGCCCTGGCATTGTGGGGACACCCCTGTAATCTGCCACCATTGGCTTCCTGTCCCTCTGAGACCCTCTTGGAGATGCCGCCATGGACTTCATGGTCCCTCCAGCTGAGGGACCCTGTGATTGTGGGGATACCCCTGGAAGATGCCACCATCAACTTCCTGTCCAATTGAGAGTCCTTGTCATTGTGGGGACACTCCTGGGAGATGCCACCACTGTCCAAATTAGACCTCCTTGGAGATGCCACCAACTGACATTGGGACCACCACTGTGTGGACCACTGGGAGATGCCACCACTGACTTCATCTTCAACTGAGGCCATCCTGGGATCTGCCACCACTGAATCCTGTCCAACTGAGAGTCCCTGTCATTGTGGGGACAGCCCCAGGAGCTCCCACCATCAACTTCCTGTCCAACTGAGAGGCCTTGGGAGATGCCACCATCAACTTCATCTCCAGCCGAGACTTCACCAGCATCATGGGGACTTCTAGGACCTGCCACCATTAACTTCCTGTCCAACTGAGACCTTCCTGGAGATGCCACCATGGACATCTTGTCCAACTGAGACCTTCCTGGAGATGCCACCATGCACTTCCTGTCCAACTGAGGGACCTTGAGAGATGCCACCGTGGACTTCCTGTCCAACTGAGACCTTCCTGGAGACGCCACCATGGACTTCTTGTCCAACTGAGACCTTCCTGGAGATGCCACCATGGACATCATGTCCAACTGAGACCTTCCTGGAGATGCCACCACCGATTTCCACCCCAGCTGAGATCTCCTGTCACTGTGGTGACCATGCCAGGACCTGGCACCATTGACTCCCTCCCAGACTGAGACCCCCATTATCCTGGGGACCCCAATCCCTGTCCCCCACCCTCTCCCAGCCCCCCTTTAACTGGAATTGGCCTCATGACCCCTCTCCATCCCCCATCCAGGACTGTTTGGGATCGTCCACCCAGGGGTGTCCCCTGTCCCTCTGGGCAGGGTCATGGAGGGGATCTGGGCTCCCATCCCATTCCCAGTGGGATTTTCCTCCTTCCCGAGGTGGGATTTTGTACTTTAACCCCTCCCCCAGGCATGTAAAATATCTTTATATTTATATACATATATATATATATATATTTGTAGGCACATAAAACCTCCTGAAACTGCTCCTGGTCCTTGTACCATGAGGAAAAAAAATGGGAAAAGAGAGAAAAAAAACAGGAAAAAAATCTGAGAAAAACAAACAAAAAAAAACCCCAAAAATGAGGCGCTGGCAGCAACACAAGGACATGGCAGGGGGACACGGCAGGGGGACACGGCCCCAACCCCGAAGCCACCGGGGACCCCCCGCTCCCGCCCCACATTCCACAGGCAAAATTCCTCCCCCACCCCAGAAAAGAGGGAAAAATTCCCACCCCAAGAGGCACAATTCCCCCAAAACCCCCCAACACGGGGCTGCGGGGTGAGGGCGAAGCAGCGGCAGCAGCAACGAGCGGGGTCCCCGCCTCTGCCCGCTTTGGGGACCGTGCTGTGCTCTGGGGACTTTGGGGACTTTGGGGTGCCCTGGGGTGGGCTCTGGGGTCAGTCGAAGCCGTGCCACTCGCTCTGCTCCGAGTCGTACTCCAGCTCGGCTCCCATGCAGCGCACCCCGTCCAGGAGCATCGGCGTCCCGTGGTGACGGTCTGGGGACAGCAGGGGACACGGCTCGGGGACAGCTCTTTTTGGGGGGTGGGGGGGTGGGAATGTCCCTTTTTTAAGGGGTTTGGGGGTGGTTTTAGGCTCCCAGTGCTGGGATGGGTGGGGGATGTGTTGTCCCTTGTGTCACTGCTGTGGTCACTGCCCAGGGGGTGGTAACAGCCTCGGGGGGGCTGGGGGTGGCTGGGATATGGGGTGGGGGATACAGGGAGCAAGGGGGTGTCAGGGTTTATGGGGAGGGTCCCAGGGATGGGGGGGTCCCAATGACAAAGGGGTCCCAGGGACAGGGGATATCCCAGGGACAAGGGGGGATCCCAGGGACAGGGGACACCCCAGGGACAAGTGAGGGGGGGTCCCAGGGACAAGGTGGGGGTCCCAGGGACAAGGGAGGGTCCCAGGGACAGGGGACATCCCAGGGACAAGGTGAGGGTCCCAGGGACAAATGGGGGGACCCTGCCAGGTGCACAGGGAGCCCGGGGACATTGGGGTCACCCCCCACCCCCTCCCTTCACCCCTTCCCAGGGCTCTCCTCAACCCCTGGGCTGGGGAGTTTTTGGGATGAAATCCCCCATTTTGGGCAATTCCTCGACAGCGCCACGCCTGAACTGGGACAACTGGGAAGAGTGGCTGGGCCTGGTGGAGGGGGAAAAAGGGGACAGGGAGGGACCCTCACCCATGACCCGGGCCTGCACGGTGACCTTGATGTGGCCGGGGCTGTGTCCGGCCAGCAGCAGCTCCTCCTTCAGCACGCCCTCCTTGTGCGCCATGTACTCACAGCGCACGCTGTGCCCTGCCACGGGGACATGCAGGGGCTGCTGGAGAGCTGGCTGGGACCTCGTCACCCTGCCCGTGCCCTCCTCACTCTGCCTGTGCCCTCCTCACCCTGCCTGCACCTTCCTGAACCTTCCCTGCCCTGCCTGCACCTTCCCTGCCCTGCCTGTGCCCTCCTTACCCTGCCTGCCCTTTCCTGAAACTTCCCTGGCCTTCCTGAACCTTTCCTGTCCTACCTGTGCCTGCCTGCACCTTCCTGAACCTTCCCTGAAACTTCCCTGCCCTCCTCAACCTGCCTGCACCTTCCTGAAGTTTCCCTGCTCTCCCTGAACCCTCCCTGCCCTGCCTGTGCCTGCCCGAACCTTCCTTGCCCTCCTCGACCCTCCCCTGCCCTGCCCTCAGTGCCCGAGTCCTGCCTGTGCCCTCCTAACCCTGCCTGCCCTTCCCTGAATATTCCCTGCCCTGCCTTTACCTGCCTGTACCTTCCCTGCCCTGTCTGCAGCTCCCTGAACCTTCCCAGTCCTGCCTGAACCCTTCCTGTCCTTCCCTGCCCTGCCTGCACCTCCCTGAACTTTCCCTGCCCTCCCTGTCCCCCCCTGCCCTGCCCGTCCCTGTCCCCTCCCTGTCCTGCCTGTCCCCCCCGGCACTCACAAGTTCCCCAGGGCTCCTTTCCCCTGCTCCAGAGAGGCCTGGCCCCAGTCCCAGCTCCAATCCCAATCCAAGTTGCAATTCCGATCCCGGCTCCAATCCCGACCCCATCTCCAATCCTGGTCCCAATTTTGGCCTCAGTTTTGGTCCTGTTTCTGATCCCGGCCCTCATCTTGGTGCCACTCCTGATTCTGGCCTCAATCCTGGTCCCGATCCTGGCTCCTGCCTCCAATCCCAGTCCTGATTCCAGCCTTGATCCCAGCCCCACCCCCAGCTCTGATCCCAGTCCTGATCCCAGTCCCAATCCCAGCCCTGATCCCGGTCCTGATCCCAATTTCTGGCTCCAATTCCAGCTCCAATCCCAGTCCTTACTCCAGCCTTGATCCCAGCCCCAACCTCGGCTCTGATCCCAGTCCCAATCCCAGTCCTGATCCCAATCCCAGTCCCGATCCCGGCTTCTGCCTCCAATCCCAGCCCTGATTCCAGCCTTGATCCCAGCCCCAGTCCTGGCTCTGATCCCAGTCCTGATCCTAGTCCCGATCCCAATTCCAATCCCAGCCCCAATCCCAGTCCTGATCCCAGCCCCAATCCCAATTCCAATCCCAGTCCCAATCCCAGTCCCAATCCTGGTCCCGATCCCAACTCCAATCCCAGTCCCAATCCCGGATTCCCATCCTGGTCCTCCCCCTATCCTGATCCCAATCCCAGTCCCCGTTGGGAATCTCCAAACAAACCCTAAAGTGTTTTTTTCGGGGTGGAGCCAGCGGTGGGTGGGAAAAGTCCCGTCCCTGCCCTGTCCCTGCCCTGTCCCCACTGTCCCTGCTGCCGGGAGGTGACATCAAAGCCCAGCTCTGTCCCCACTGTTCCCACTGCCGGGAGGTGACACCGAGGGGACAGGGATGTGGGAAACAGCATCCATTGGCTGTAGGACATCTGGGATGGGACTGAGGTGGCCTTGGGGGCCTGTGGTGTCCTCAGAGCGGAGCCCGTGTCCCCAGGGAACTGCCACCCAGCTCAGCTGTCCCCAGGCTCTGGGATCTCATGGATGTGACAGCACCCAATTGTCCCCAAAGCAGAGGGTGGCACCTCTTGGAGCAATCCTTGTCCCTGTCCCCTGTCAGGGTTTGGAGCCCCCCCGGGAAAGGAAAATCCCAACAACAACAAAATAACAAATTTGGGGACATCAGGGACATCCCTGAGGACAAGGAATTGTCACCTCCCTCAGACACTGAGGGGACAATTCCTGGGTGTGGCCCCTTTGGGAAAGGGCCGGGTACGGGATGGGGACATTGGGGACAAGGAGGGGACATGGAGGACGAGGAGGGGACGCTGGGGACAAGGAGGGGACACGGTACCTTCGGGCAGGGAGGTGACACTGACGATGCGCAGGTTGGGGTTGGGGACAGGGAGGGGACAAATGTCCTTGCCCAGGCTGGGCACGGGGGGCAGCACGAAGGTGATCTCGTACTTGTGCAGGATCTTCAGGAATCCCACCTGGAAAAAAAAGCGGGATATGGGGGTGACACCACGGCTGGGGTGGCATTGTCACCTCCCCTTGGGGACAAGGGACAATGGAAGGTCCCCAGGAAGGTGGGGACAGCACCTGGAAAGGGGAAATTATCCTAAACATGTTAAATCCAGGATATGTGCCCTAAAAAATTCAGGAAATAATAAATAAGAGATAATTTTGGAAATAACAGGAATAATTTCAAAAATAAATCAGGAAAAGGTAACAAACAGGATGGTTTTGTCCCCAAAAAATGCAGGAAAAATATGGAATTTTGGGACAAAAATCTGGGAATAAAGACCCTTGGGTGTCACAGGAGCAGGGAGAGGTTTTCCAGCTGTCCCTGGAAAAGGCAGGACCGCGTCTGCCCGTGGAATTTTTCCGCTGTCATGACAAAAAGCAGAGCCCTGCAGAGCCTTGGAAAAATCCATTTTGGGAAGGGAACGATCCCTGAGGGAAAAAACATCCGGGGCCAGGATCCGGAGGGTGGAAATCCCAAAATCCATCCCGAAAAGCTGGAAAAGGATCCAGGGAGAACCTTCCAGAGCCTGAAGGGGTTCCAGGAGAGCTGGAAGGGGATTTGGGACAAGGACACAGGGAATGGGGACATAAGGACACAGGGAATGGGGACATTTGGGATGGGATTTTGAGAAGGAATTCCAGGCTTGGCTGAAATTCCCAAATTTTCTGTGGAGTGTCCAAGGAACCAGGATGTGCCCCAAGCTCTTTTCCCCCACCCCAAACCATTTTTTGGATTTATCCCTTTAAAACAAGGACACAGGGAATGGGGACATTTGGGGTTGGATTTTGGGAATTCCAGGAGCTGGGATCATCCCAAAGAGCTGGAAAAGGATCCAGGGAGAACCTTCCAGAGCCTAAAGGGGGTCCAGGAGAGCTGGAGAGGGACTGGGAACAAGGACACAGGGAATGGGGACATTTGGGGTGGGATTTTGGGAAGGAATTCCCAGCTGGGCTGAAATTCCCAAATTTTCTGTGAAGTGTCCAAGGAATCAGGACGAGCCCCAAGCTCTTTCCCTCCTCAATAATTTTGGGATTTATCCCTTTAAAACCCCGGAAAAACAACCATGATCTGTTTTCCCAGGCAGATCCCAACACCAGCAGCGTCCCCTCCCCGTGTCCCCGTGGGTGGCACTGCCACCCCCTCATTGTCATGCGGTGGGAACACAAACAGGGGCCGCCCCCGGCGGCAGCGCCGGATTTGGGAATTTGGGATGGAATTCCGGCCACGAGGCTGTGACTCAGCGCCGCTGGTGGCAGCTGCAGGTGCCACACGTTGGTGGCACCGCAGGTGGCTCCTGTCCCCTCCCCTGGCACCGCCCCCGGCGCCGTGACACCCACGGGATAACAGGGAAAAGCTGGGAATGGCCCTGGTGGGATTCAGAGCGGACACAGCGTCCCCAAAACGGGGCAGAGGGGACAGTGCCATGCGTCCCCTGTGTCCCCAAAGCCACCCAAATGTGGCGCTGGATTTGGGGGACAATCCGCAGTTGGGAATGACACGGAATTCTGGGGTGGGGACGCCTCAAAATCCGGGAATTTTCGGGATTTGGCAGCCCCCGAGTCCCCAGGGGATGGTGGCACCCCCCCGTTGTCCCCCTGTCCCCCACCTTGACCAGGAAGTGGCCGTCCTTGTCCTGTGTCACCATCACGGCCGAGTCGTGCAGCTGCTCCTGGAAGTGCACGTGGCCCTGTGTCCCCTCCTGCTGCTGGCCCTGCGTCCCCTCGGGGGTGAAGCGCACCGCTGGCCCCTTCCCCTTGCTGCCTGCGGGTGACAAAGTGACAAAGGGCCCCCCGGTCACAGCCCTGTCCCCAGGGAAGGTGGCCTCGTGTTGGGGACGCGGGGCGGAGCGTGGTGGCACCAGGAGAGGCTTCCCTGTCACCCCCTGCCTGTGTCATCTGTGGGGACCTGGGGGGACAGCCAGCTCCTCTCCGAGCAGGGAAAGGCCACCGGGACATGCCAAGAGGGTCCCCAAGTGTCCCCAAGTGTCCCCAGGCTCAGCAGACTTCTCTCCCTCCTGTGATGTCCTTGGTACAAGTGACACAGGCTGGGGACATGGGGACGGGGATGGGTGAGAAGGAGGAAGAGCTTGGAAGTGCCACCAGCCCATGCCCAGAGGGTCCCCAAGTGTCCCCAAGCATCCCCCAGCTGTCCCCAGGCTCGGCAGACTCCACTCCCTCCTGCGATGTCCTCAGGACAAGTGACACAGGGACAGAGGGACACAGGTGACAAGTGAGCACAGCCAGCTCCCCTCTGAGCTGGGAAAGGCCACCAGCTGATGTCCAGAGGGTCCCCAAGCGTGCCAAAGTGTCCCCAGGTGTCCCCAGTCTCGGCAGACCCTTCTCCCTCATGTGCTGTCCTTAGGACGAGTGACACAGGCTGGGGACATGAGGACATGGGGCAGAGGACAGGTGAGAAGGGAGGAGAGCATGGAAGTGCTACCAGCTGATGTCCAGAGGGTCCCCAAGTGTCCCCAAGCGTCCCCCAAGCGTCCCCAGGCTCAGCAGACTCCTCTCCCTCATGTGATGTCCTCAGGACAAGTGACACAGGGACACAGGTGACAAGTGACCACAGCCAGCTCCCATCCGAGCAGGGACCGGCCACCAGCTGATGTCCAGATGGTCCCCAGGTGTCCCCAAGTGTCCCCAGGTATCCCCAGGCTCGGCAGACTCCGCTCACTCCTGTGATGTCCTTGGGACAAGTGACACAGGGACAGAGGGACACAGGTGACAAGTGAGCACAGCCAGCTCCCATCCGAGGACCAGAAGGTCCCCAAGTGTCCCCAAGCGTCCCCAGGTGTCCCCAGGCTCTGCAGATTCCTCTCCCTCCTCGGGCTGTGAGGTGCCACGGGAAGGTGCCACAGGGAGGTGACACGGCTGTGACAAGGCCAGCAGGACAGGCCACACGGCAGCGCCGGGGCCTGCCACCAGCTTGGGGACAGCGCTGTCCCCACG
>JAWWMS010000208.1:70503717-70518179 GCA_035048045.1 Chlorospingus semifuscus
CCCCCAAAAAACCCCCCCGGCCCCACCCGCGGGTGACATCTGGATGTCCCCGCCGCCACATCTGGCCGGGGGCGGGGACCTCCCTGGTGCCACCCCGGTGTCGCGGCTGTCCCCTCGGTGTCCCCTCCAGGCCATCATTTACGAGGGGCAGGACAAGAACCCCGAGATGTGCCGGGTGCTGCTGACGCACGAGATCATGTGCAGGTGACAGCCCGGGGGTGACAGGGGTGTCCCCAAGGTCCCTTCGGTGCCCGCTCGCGGTCACCGACCCCTCGTGCTAATTAACGAGCCGAGGCAGGGCCGCTAATTAACCCCGCCACAGGGGACAGGCCACCCTCGGTGTCCCCTCGGGGTTGGGGACTGCGGGCGGCCCTGCTGTGTCACCTGGGGGTGACAGGGATGGGTCCCCAAGCCCTTCAGAGCCACCCGAGGGTGACAGGGACGGGTCCCCAACCCCTTCAGAGCCACCTGAGAGTGACAGGGACGGGTCCCCAACCCCTTCAGAGTCACCCAGGGGTGACAAGGAGGGTCCCCAAGCCCTTCAGAGCCACCCGAGGTGACACAGATGGGTCCCCAACCCCTTCAGAGCCACCTGGAGGTGACACAGAGACCCCTTGGGTGACACAGATGGGTCCCCAATGCCTTCAGAGCCACCCGAGGGTGACGGGGATGGGTCCCCAAGCCCTTCAGAGCCACCCAGGGGTGACAGGGATGGGTCCCCAACCCCTTCACAGCCATCTGAGAGTGACAGGGACGGGTCCCCAACCCCTTCAGAGCCATTCCAGGGTGACAGGGATGGGTCCCCAACCCCTTCAGAGCCACCCGAGGGTGACAGGGACGGGTCCCCAACACCTTCAGAGCCACCCAGAGGTGACACGGAGCCCCCAGGGGTGACAGGGACGGGTCCCCAAGGCCTTCAGAGCCGCCCAGAGGTGACACAGAGCCCCCAGGACCCCCAAATCTGTCCCCAACCCCTGAGTGTCCCCCCTGCTGTGTCCCCTCCCCACTGTCCCCTCTGTCCCCCACCCCTGAGTGACGGGCAGTCCCAGGGTGGGACACGGGGACCTGGCGCTTCCCCCCGGGGTTTGGAGGTCCCTCAGTCCTCGCTGTCCCCGGATGTCACCTGCTGTCCCCTGATGTCACCTGCTGTCCCCGTGTCCAGCCGCTGCTGTGACAAGAAGAGCTGCGGGAACCGCAACGAGACCCCCTCGGACCCCGTCATCATCGACAGGTGCTGGGGACACTGGGGACATTGGGGGACATTGGGGGACATCATGGGACACTGGGGACTGGGGACATAAGGGGACACTGGGGGACATTGGGGAACACTGGGGACATCGGGAGACCTCATGGTGACCTGGAGGGGGTGGCAGCACCGGCAGTGTCCCCAGGCTTGAGGACATGATGCTGATGAGCCAAGGGACAGCAGAGGGCACTCCGGGTGTCCCCAGGGGGTGACAGCGGTGACAGATGTCCCCAGCGGTCACATCAATAATGGAGGTGGCACTGGTGCGTTGGGGACATCTCAGGGTGGCTGTGTCCCCGTCCCTGAGGTCCCTCTGTCCCTGTCCCCACCGGGGTCCTCCTGCCTGTCCCGGTGTCACCTCCCTGGTGCCACCAAGCCAAGCCCGGCGTTGTCACTTGTTGTCCCCTTGTCACTGCCATTGTCCCCGTGTCCCATGTCCTGCAGGTGTCCTGGGGCTGTCCCCATCATGGCGCTTTTGGGGGTGGTGTCCCCTTGGGAGGTGACACCCCGATGGTTGGTGGCCATGTCCCAAATGTCCCCTCCTCAGCCTCAGGACTTTTGGGGGGTCCCCCAGTCTGCCCCCAAGAACTTTCGGGGTGTCCCCAACCCCCTGTCCCCATCCATGGGCCTTTTAGGGGGTCACCCAGTGCCAGGAGTGTCCCCAGCCTGTCCCCCCCTTCCCCAGCACTTTTGGGGTGTCCCCAAACCCACCCCAGGATGTTTGGGGTGTCCCTGGTCCCCCTTCACAGCATTTTGGGATGTCCCCAATCCCCTGTCCCCATCCCCAGCACTTTTGGGGGGGTTACCCACTTCCAGGGGTGTCCCCAACTTGTCCCCAACCTGTCCCAAGACTTTTGGGGTGTCCCCAACTCCCTCTCTGCATCCCCAGCACTTTCGTGTCAGGTGTGTCCCCAACCTGTCCCCCTCATCCCCAGAACTTTTGGGGTGTCCCCAACCCACCTCAGGACTTTTGGGGTGTCTCCATTCACAGCACTTTTAGGGTGCCTCCTGTCCCCATCTCCATCACTTTTGGGGGGTCACCCACTTGCAGGAGTGTCCCCAAACCACCCCAGGACTTTAGGGAAGTCCTCTCTCCCCATCCTCATCACTTTTGGGGTGTCCCCAACCCGCCCCTGGACTTTCGGGGTGTCCCCAACCCCTCTCCCCATCCCCATCCCTTTCGGGGGTCATGCAGTTCCAGGCGTGTCCCCAACCTGTGCCCCCCGTCCCCGTCACTTTCGGGGTGTCCCCGAAACCTGCTCCAGGACTTTCTGGATGTCCCCATTCCCATCACTTTTGGTGTGTCCTCTGTCCCCATCCCTGTCACTTTTTTGGTGTCCTCTCTCCCCACTCACATCACCTTCGGGGTGTCCCTGTCTGCATCACTTTTGGGGTGTCCCCTGTCCCCATTCACAACACTTATGGGGTGTCCCCATCACTTTCGGGGTGTCCCCATCCCTTTCAGGGTGTCCTCTGTCCTCATCCCCATCACTTTTAGGGTGTCCCCAGTCCCCGTTCACAACACTTTTGGGGTGTCCCCAGCCCACCCCAGGACTTTCTGGATGTCACAATTCCCAGCACTTTTGGGGTGTCTCCTGTCCCCATCCCTGTCACTTTTGGGGTGTTCCCTCTCCCCATCTCTGTCACTTTTGGCGTGTCCTCTGCCCCCATCCCCGTCACTTTTGGGGTGTCTCCAAATCCCCTGTCCCCATTCTTGTCACTTTTGGGATGTCCCCAGCCCACCTCAGGACTTTTGAGGTGTCCCCATTCCGATCACTTTGGGGTGTCCCCCATCCCCTGTCCCCATCCCCATCACTTTTAGGGTGTCCTCTGTCCCCATCCTCATCTCTTTCGGGGTGTCCCCAACCCACCTCAGGAACTTTGGGGTGTCCCCATCCCCATCACTTTGGGGTGTCCCCTGTCCCCATTCACAACACTTACGGAGTGTCCTCATCCCCATCACTTTGGGGTGTCCCCTCTCCCCATTCCCATGACTTTTGGGGTGTCCCAATCCCCATCAGTTTTAGGGTGTCCCCAGTCCCCTGTCCCCATCTCTGTCACTTTTGGGGTGTTACCAACCCCTAATCCCCATTCCCATCACTTTTGGGGTGTCCCCTGTCCCCATTCCTGTCACTTTCGAGGTGTCCCCTGTCCCCATTCCTGTCACTTTTGGGATGTCCCCTCTCCCCATTCATAACACTTTTGGGGTGCCCCCATTCCCAGTACTTTTGGGCGTCCCCAACCTTCCCCAGGACTTTTGGGGTGTCCCCTGTCCCCAGTTACAAGACTTTTGGGGTGTCCCCAACCCACCTCAGGACTTTTGGGGTGTCTCCATCTCCATCACTTTCGGGGTGTCTCCTGTCCCCATCCCTGTCACTTTTGGGGGGTCCCTTCTCCCCACTCCCATCCCTTTTGGGGGGGGTCATGCAGTTCCAGGCATGTCCCCAACCTGTCCTCCCCATCACTTCAGGGTGTCCCCTGTCCCCATCCCTGTCACTTTTGGGGTGTCCCCAACCCACCCCAGGAATTTTGGTGTGTCCCCATTCCCATCCCTTTTGGGGTGTCCCCTCTCCCATCCCCGTCACTTTTGGGGTGTCCCCATCCCCGTCCCTTCCGGGGGGTCACGCAGGGCCAGCCGTGTCCCCAGCCGTGTCCCCATCCCTGTCGCGAGCCCCCCCTGTCCCCCGTGTCCCCGTGTCCCCCCCCGGGCCAGCCCCGCTGGTTTGAGAGCGCGCTAAGTGCCCCTCTCGCGGCGTTAATCAAATTACCCGGCTGCGAAAATTGACGCTTCTCATTAATTAGCCACGATTATGCTAATTGCGCATTCAAATTTATGCGCCGCGAGCACAAGGTGCTCGGCAGCGGCGCCGGGCATTTGCATATTCAATGGTAATTAGCGATGCTAATTAATGCGCCGGCCCCGTATTTTTAACTCGCGGGGGCTCAGCCCCAGCCCCCCTACCTGGGGCTGGGATTTGGGGGGTTTAGGGGGGATTTTGTGGGGTTTTTTTGGGATTTGGGGTTCCCCCGCGGCTGCGATGTGCTGGGGGTGGCGGGACCGTTTTTGGGGTGTTTTTGGGGCGTTTTCGGGGCGTTTTTGGGGTGTTTCCCGGCGTTTTCCAGCTTCTTCCTTGCCCTGATTACCACCCGCGGGGCGGGAATGGGATTATGGGAATGTGGGGAATGGGGGGAGCCCCCCTTTTCCTGTGGTGTTCCATAAGGTGGGACCCCCTTTCTGTGGGGTCGGAACCTCCTCAGTGTGAGATCCCTTTTTATGGGGTCTCCCCTTTTCCATGGAGTCCTAAAAATGAGACCCATTTTTGTGGGATCCTCTTTTTATGGGATCTCCCTTTTTGTGGGATCCCTCTTTCCATGGGGAGACCCTCGCTGTGGGGTCCCCCTTTTCCATGGGATCCTCTAAATGAGACCCCTTTTTGTGGGATCTCCCTTTTTGTGGGATCCCCCTTTTCCATGGGATCCTCTCTCCCTATGATCCCTCCCTCCATGGGATTCTCTAAATGAGACCCCTTTTTTTGGGATTCCCCCTTTTTGCGGGATTCCCCCTTTTTGCAGGATTCCCCCTTTGTGCAGGATCCCCTTTTTTTGGGATCCCTCTTTTCCATGGGGAGTCCCTCACTGTGGGACCCCCATTTCATGGGATCTGCTTTTTGTGGGATCCCCCTTTCCATGGGAAACCCTTTTTTGTGGGGTCCCCATTCCCTGGGACCCCCTTTCCATGGGATCCTCCCCTCCCTGGCAGTTCCTTTTTATGGGATGCCCTCTCCATGAGATCCCTTTTTGTGGGATCCCTTCACCCATGGGATCCCCTGATTTGTGGGATCCCCCTTTCCCTGAGATCCCCTCATCCATGGGACCCCTTTATTGTGGGATCTCTTTCCCTGGGACCCCCTCTCTGTAGGATTAACTTTCCCTGGAAACCCCTTTCTGTGGGACCGCTTTTCTATGGGATCCCCATTCCCTGGGATCCCCCTTTCCATGTAACCCCTTTTTTGTGGGATCCTTTTCCCTCATGACCCCTTTTTTGTAGGATCCCCTTTTTTGTGGGATCTCCTTTTTTCAGGGTCCTCTTTTTATGGGATCCCTGGGATCCTTTTGCCCCTGGGACCCTTTTTTTCTGGGATCCCCTCTCCCTGAGACCCCTTTTCCGCGGGATCCCCTTTTTTTGGGACCTGCTTTTTGTGGGATCCTCTTTCTTTGGGAACCCCTTTATTTTGGGACGCACTTTTTGTGGGACTCCCTTTTTTTGTGGGATCCCCTTTCCATGTAACCCCTTTTTTGTGTGATCCCCTTTTTTATTGGATCCCTGGGATCTTTTTCCCCCTGGGACCTTTTTTTTCTGGGATCCCCTTTATGTGGGATCCCCTCTGCCTGAGACCCCTTTTCCGTGGGATCCCCTTTTTTTGGGTCCTGCTTTTCGTGGGATCCCCCTTTCTTTTGGGACCCCCTTTTTCTGGGACCCCCTTTTCTGTGGGATCCCCATTCCCTGGGACCCCCTTTTTATGGGAACCCCTTTCCATGTAACCCCTTTTTGCAGGATCCCTGTTTTCTGGGATCCCTCTTTTTATGGGATCCCCTTTCCATATAACGCCTTTTTGTGGGATCCCCCTTTTTGTGGGATCCCCGTTCCCTGGGATCCTCCTCCGTGTCCCCCCAGCCTGACCTGGGGCTGACCCCACTTGGGGTCCCCCAGATGTCCCCAAACCCCGTGTGACCCCAAGGACGAGCCCGGGGGTCCCCAATGTTCCCAGGGACCCTGGTGTCACCCACAGCGGGATGGGGACACTGGGATGGGGACAGGATGGGGACAGAATGGGGACACCAAGATGTGGATGGGGACGGGAACACTGGGATTGGGACACTGGGATGGCAATGGGGACACCAGGATGGGGACACTGGGATGGGGACCATGATGAGGTGGCGAAAAGAAGGGACAGCAGAACGAGGACAGAACGGGACATTGGGATGGGGACAGAATGGGGGCATCAAGATGTGGATGGGGACACTGGGATGGGGACAGGATGGGGCACCGGGATGGTGATGGGGACGCTGGGATGGCAATGGGGACACCAGGATGGGGATAGGGACACTGGGATGCGGACAATAATGGGGTGGTGACAAGAAGGGACAGCAAAACAGGGACACAATGGGACACTGGGATGGGGACAGGATGGGGACACTGGGATGGGGATGGGAACACCAGGATGGGGACACCGGGATCGTAATGGGGACACCAAGAATTGGATGGGGACAATAATGGGGTGGTGACAAGAAGGGACAGCAGAACGAGGACAGAATGGAACATTGGGATGGGGACACCAGGACTGGGGACGCCATGGGGACAGGATGGGGACAGAATGGGGACACTGGGATGGAGACAATAATGGGGTGGTGACAAGAAGAGACATTGGGATGGGGACAACAGACAGGAACACTGGGATTGGAGACACCATGGGGACACTGAGATTTGGGGACACCATGGGGACACCGAGATTTGGGGTCACCATGGGGACACATTTGTCCCCTCTTTTTTTTCACCCCATTCCAGGTTTTTCCTCAAGTTTTTCCTCAAGTGCAACCAGAACTGCCTGAAAAATGCCGGGAACCCGCGGGACATGCGGCGCTTCCAGGTGACACTTGGGGACATCACCGAGAGGGTGGAGGGGACACTAAAAAGGGGTGTAGGAGACCCCAAAAGGATTTCCCAAAGGGGTCGAGGGGAATCTTTTTGGGGTCGCCTGCACCTCAACCCCCCTTTTAGGGATTGAAATTTGGGGTTTTTTGTAGGGTGGCAGTAGATTTTTTAGGGTGGTGGGAAATTTGGGATTTTCAAAGGGGTCGAGGCAAACTGGGGACTCAATTCCACTCAACCCCTTATGGAAATCCTTTTTGGGGTCACCTGCACCCCTTTTTGCGGTCAAAATTTGGGTTTTTTTATAGGGTGGTGGTAAATTTGGGATTTTCAAATGGATCAAGAGGAATTGAGTCCCCAAACTCCCTCGACCCTTTGGGGAATCCTTTTGGAGTTGCCTGAATCCCTTTTTGGGATCTCCTCCTTGATGTCCCCAAGTGTCACCTGGAAGTGTCACCTTTTATAGATCGGTGGTGGATTTGGGATTTCCTAAAGGGGTCAAGGCAAACTGGGGACTCAATTCCCCTCAAGCCCTTTAGGAAATCTTTTTGGGTTCACCTGAACCCCTTTTTGGGGTGTCCTCCACCCTATTTCTGATGTCCCCAAGTGTCACCTCCAAGTGTCACCCTTTATAGGGTGGCAGTGGAGTTTTTAGGGTGGTGGCGATTTTTTTAGGGGTTCAAGGGGAATTGGAGACTTGATTCCCCAAATTTCTTGAAGTTGAGACTTGAAATCCCAAATTTCCCACTACCATAAAAATCCCACTGCTGCTCTATAAAAAACCCCAAATCCAGCCTGAAAACCCCAAAAATCTCCAAAATTTTGACCCCAAAAACGGGTACAGGTGACCCCAAAAAGGATCCCCAAATGGATTGAGGGGAATTGAGCCCCCAATTCCCCTTGACCCCTTTGAAAATCCCAAATCCGCCACCACCCTAAAAATTCCATTGCACCCCTATAAAAACCCCAAATTTTTACCCCAAAAAGGGGTGCAGGTGACCCCAAAAAGAATCCGCAAAGGGGTCGAGAGGAATTCCCCGTTCAGGGGGAATCGAGTCCCAAATTCCCTTCAAACCCCTTTGAAAAACCCCAAATCCGCCTCTGCCCTAAAAATCCCACCGCCTCCCGATAAAAAACCCCAAATTTTGACCCCCAAAAGGGGTGCAAATGACCCTAAAAAAGTTTCCTAAGGGATTGAGGGGAATCGAGTCCCCAATTCCCCTCGACCCCTTTGAAAAATCCCAAATCCGCTGCCACCCTAAAAATCTACCGCCACCCTATAAAAACCCCCAAATCTCGACCTCCAAAAGGAGGTTTGAGATGCAGGTGACCCTAAAAGGATTTCCTAAAGGGGTCGAGGGGAATTAGGGCCTCGATTCCCCCCAACTGGGGGGAATCGAGCCCCCAATTTCCCTCGACCCCTTTGAAAATCTTAAATTTCCTGCTACCCTAAAAATTCCATTGCCGCCCTATAAAAACCCCAACTTTCAACCCCTAAAAGAGGGCTTGAAGTGCAGGTGACCCCAAAAGGATTTCCTAAAGGGGTCGAGGGGAATCAAGTCCCAAATTCCCCTTGACCCCTTTGAAAATTCCCAAATTTTCCCCTCGACCCCTTTGAAAAACCCCAAATCCGCCTCTACCCTAAAAATCCCACCGCCACCCTATAAAAAACCCCAAATCCGGCCTGAAAACCCCAAAATTCTCCGCTCCCCCCACAACCCCCCCGGTCGCAGCTGGGTCCTGGCCCCCCCCGAGGTTCATCAGGGCTCGCTAACGAGATGTTAATTATGACATTTCGGTGATTAACGACCCCATTTGCATCGCGGCATCGGCGGCGGGAGAGCGGCGGGAAAAGGGAAAAGGAGGGGGAGGATTTGTGGGGTTTGTGGGATTAGCGGGGGACGGGAATGGGGGGGGGGTGTTCCCTTTTAGGGGATGAGGGAATGGGGGTGGTCCTAAAAGGGGTTTAGGGTGTGCTGGAGGGGTCCTGAGGGGGGTTCAGGGGGGTTTGGGGGATTAGGGGGTGTGGAGGTGCCCCTAAAAGGGGTTTGGGGTCCTCTGGGGGGAATTAGTAGGAGTGGGGGTGACCCTAAAAGGGGTTTGGATTTCCCTGGGGGGAATTTGGGGGGCTGGAGGTGCCCCTAAAAGGGGTTTGGGGTTCCCTGGGGGGAATTTGGGGGATTGAGGGTGGCCCTAAAAGGGGTTTAGGGTCTCCTGGAGGGACTGGGTCAGGAAGATCTGCAGGAATTTGGGGGGTTGGGGGTGGCCCTAAAAAGAATTTGGGTTTCCCTGGGGGAAATTTGAGGGAGTGGAGGTGACCCTAAAAGGGATTTGGGGGGGTTCTGAGGGGACCTCAAGGGAGTTTGGGGTCTCCTGGGGCATTTGGGAGACTGGGGGTGGCCATAAAAGGGGTTTGGGGTCCTCTGGGGGGAATTAGTGGGAGTGGGGGTGACCCTAAAAGGGATTTGAAGTCCCCTGAGGGGAATGTGAGGGAGTGGTTGTGACGCTAAAAGTGATTTGGGGGAGGTCTCTGAGGGGGTGGCCCTAAAAGGGGTTTGGGATCCTCTGGGGAATTTGAGGGAGTGGGGGTGACCTTAAAAGGGGTTTGGGGTCACTTGGAGGGAATTTGGGGGCCTGGAGGTGACCCTAAAAGGGATTTGGGGTCCCCTGGGGGGAATTTGAGGGAGTGGGGGTGACCCTAAAAAGGATTTGGGGGGGTCCCTTACGGGGTGGCCCTAAAAGGGATTTGGGGTCTCCTGGAGGGGCTGGGGCAGGGAAGACCTGGAGGAATTTGGGGGATGACCCTGAAAGGGGTTTGGGGGGTCCTGAGGGGGCCTCAGGGGGATTTGGGGTCCCTCAGGTGATTTGGGGTCCCCTGGGTGTCCCCTGGGGGAAGGAGCTCGGCAGCCGGGGGGTCCCTGGGAGGGCTGGTGACCCCAGGCTGTGGGGGCCACCCTCATGCCACCGCTGTGACACCACGGGGACACCACAGTGGGCCCCCACTGTGGTGCGACAGGGCTGTGACTGGGATGGCGACAGCACAGGGACACCACATACAGTGTCCCTGCAGTGTGACAGGGCTGTGACAGGGGAGGGGACATCATGTGGACACTACAGGGACAGCACAGGGGGACACCACAAACAGCATCCTTGCAGTGTGACAGGGCTGTGAGAGGGGAGGGGACATCATGGGGACACCACGGGGACAGCACAGGGGCACCACACACAGCATCCTTGCAGTGTGACAGGGATGGGGACACCATGAGGACAGCACATACAGCATCCCTGTGGTGTGACAGGGGTGGGGACACCATGGGGACATCATGGGGACAGCACAGGGATGCCACATACAGCATCCTTGTTGTATGACAGAGATGGGGACACTGTGGGGACATTGTGGGGACACCACACACAGCGTCCCCGCTCTGTGACAGGGCTGTGACAGGGGAGGGGACACCCCTGGGACACTGCAGGAACAGCACACCCAGTGCCCCTGCGGTGTCCCCAGCCAGGCCGCCACAGGGTGAGCGCGTCCCTTGTCCCCGCAGGTGGTGGTGTCCACCACGGTGCACGTGGACGGCCACGTCCTGGCCGTGTCCGACAACATGTTCGTCCACAACAACTCCAAGCACGGCCGGCGCGCCCGGCGCCTTGACCCCTCCGAAGGTCAGGGGACACCTGGGGACATCTTGGGGACGTGCATTGGGACCCCGCCAGTGTGGCCTGGCACCCCCCGGGTGTCCCCAGTGTCCCCACCCTGTTGTCCCCACCTGCTGTCCCCAATGTCTGGTGGGCCCATCCATGGGTATCTGTCCCCATCTGTGTCACCATGGCCACCTTGGGGACATCTTGGGGACATGTGTTGGGACCCTGCCAGCATGGCCTGGCACCCCCTGGGTGATTCCTGCTGTCCCCACCCTGCTGTCCCCAGTGTCTCTGCCCGTCCATGGTTGGGTGTCCATGGGTTCCTTCCCATCTGTGTCACCATGGCCACCTTGGGGACGTCTTGGGGACATGCCATAGGACCTTGCCAGCATGACCTGGCACCCCCCCTGGTGATCCCTGTGTCCCCACCCTGCTGTCCTCAATGTCTGGTGGGCCCATCCATGGGTGTCTGTCCCCATCTGTGTCACCATGGCCACTTGGGGACATTTTGGGGACATGCCATGGGACCTTGCCAGTGTGACCTGGCACCCCCTGGGGTGATACTGTGTCCCCGCCCTGCTGTCCCCACCCTGCTGTCCCCAAGTGTCCGTGCCCATCCATGGTTGGGTGTTCGTGGATTCCTCTGTTTGTCACCACCTGTGTCACTGTGGTCACACGAGTGTGTCCCCAGCTGTGTCCATGTGGCCACCTGTGACTGTCCCCATCTGTGTCCGTACGTCTGTGCTTGGTCATGTCCCTGTGGCCGCTTGTGTGTCCTCAGCCATGCCCATGTCCCTGTGTCCCCATATCTGTCCCAATCCATATCCCTGTGGCCACCTGTGTGTGTCCCAATCCATGTCCGTGTCTGTCCCAGTCCATGCCCTCATGTCCCCATCAATGTCCATGTCCCCATGTCTGTCCTCATCCATGTCCATGTCCCCATACCTGTCCCTGTGTCCCCATGCCTGTCCCCACATCTGTCACGATCCACGCCCATGTCCCTATCTATATCTGTGTCCCCATTCTGGTCCCCATGTCCCCACATCTGTCCCACTCCATGTCCCCATACCTGTCCCTGTGTTCTCATGTCTGTCCCACTCCATGTCCATGTCCCCATTCCTGTCGCCTCTTCCCTGTCCCCCTCCACCCCTCTGTCCCCACCATCTCTGTCCTTGTCCCCTCTACCCCATTGCTGTCCCTGTACCTCCCCACCCCTCTGTCCCTGTCCCCATGTCCCTGTGCCTGTCCCCATGTCTGTCCCACACCATGGCCCTGTCCCTGTGCCTGTCCCCATGTCCCTGTGCCTGTCCCCTCTTCCCTGTCCCCCTCCACCCCTCTGTCCCCACCATTGCTGTCCCTGTCCCCTCCACCCCATCTCTGTCCTTGTCCCCTCCATCCCATTGCTGTCCCTGTCCCCCCACCCGTCTGTCCCTGTCGCCATGTCCTCATGTCTGTCCCCATGTCTGTCCCACTCCATGTCCATGTCCCCGTGCCTGTCCCCTCCACCCCTCTGTCCCTGCCATCGCTGTCCCTGTCTTGCCACTCTGTCCCTGTCCCACCCCTCCCTCCCTGCCATAGCTGTCCCTGCCATCGCTGTCCCTGTCCCCCTCACTCCTTGGTCCCCACCATCCCTGTCCCCTTCACCCCTCTGTTCCTGTCCCCTCCGCCCCATTTCTGTCCTTGTCCCCTCCACCCCATCGCTGTCCCTGTGCCCCCCACCCCTCTGTCCCTGTCCCTGGCCCTCTGTCCCTGTCCCCCTCCCACATTGCTGTCCCTGTCCCCTCCACCCTATCTCTGTCCCTGTGCCCCCCACCCCTCTGTCCCCACCGTTGCTGTCCCTGTCCCCCTCCTCTCTGTCCCTGTCCCCCCCCACGGCTGTTGCTGTCCCCTCCAGCAGCCACCCCCTGCATCAAGGCCATCAGCCCCAGCGAGGGCTGGACCACGGGCGGTGCCACCGTCATTGTCATCGGGGACAACTTCTTCGATGGCCTCCAGGTGCTCTTCGGCACTGTGCTGGTGTGGAGCGAGGTACGGCTGGGGTGGGGTGGTACGGTAACACCCTGGGGACACCTTGGGGACACTGTGGGGACACCGCTGAGGCCGTGTCCGCCCCGCAGCTCATCACCCCCCACGCCATCCGCGTGCAGACGCCCCCCCGGCACATCCCGGGGGTCGTGGAGGTGACACTGTCCTACAAGGCCAAGCACTTCTGCAAGGGCGCCCCGGGACGCTTTGTCTACACCGGTGAGGGACACGGGGACAGGGACGTGGGGACATTGGGGGTGGGGAGGTGACACTGTCCTACAAGGCCAAGCGCTTCTGCAAGGGAGCCCCGGGACGCTTCGTCTACACCGGTGAGGGACAACGGGGACAGTGGGGGTGGGGACATCAGGACTGGGGACATTGGGAGTGGGGTGGGGGTATCGGGATTGGGACATCAGGACTGGGTAGGGACATCGGGGTTGGGATGGGGACATTGGGACTGGGGTGGGGACATCAGGATAGGGACATCAGGTCCGGGGTGGGGACACCTGGGATTGAGATGGGGACACCCAGGAATGGGATAGGGGCTGCTGGGATTGGTATAGAGACAACTGGGATTGGGATGGGGACACCTGGGAACGAGATGGAGAGCACTGGGATTGGGATGGGAACACCCAGGGTTGAGATGGGGACATTGGGAATGGGATGGGGACACCTGGGAATGGGATAGGGATATCCTGGAATTGGGATATGGATATCGGGATTGGGATGAGTACACCAAGAATGGGATGCGGACATTGGGATTGGGATGGGGACACCCAGGATTGGGAGGGGGACACCTGGGAATTGGATAGAGTCTTGGGGTTGGGATAGAGACACCTGGGAATGGGAAGTGGACATTGGGATTGGGGTGGGGACATTGGGAATGGGATGGGGACCCCCAAGAATGGGATAGATATTGCTGGGATTGAGATAGAGACGCCTGAGAAGGGGATGGGGACACCTGGGAATTGGGATAGAGGCTGCTGGGACTGGGGTTGGGATAGAGATACCTGGAATTGGGATGGGTACACCCAGGATTGGGATGGGGACATTTGGAATGGGATTGGGACACCTGAGATTTAGATAGGGACACCTGGAAAAGGGATGGTGACATCAGGATTGGGATGGAGACACCCAGGAATGGGATAGAGAGCACAGAGGTTGGGGTAGAGACACCTGGGACTGGGATGGGGACACCTGGGAATGGGATAGAGACTGCTGGGGTTGGGATGGGGACACCTGGGTTGGGAATTGGGACACCTGGGAATGGAATGGGGACACCTGGGAATGGGATGGAGTCTTGGGATTGAGACCTGGGAAGGGGACACATAACCCCAAAAAGGGGTGGAGAACCCTGAGACTGGGATTGTGATGGAGAGCCCTGGGCTGGGAACACCTGGAATTGGGATGGGGACACCTGGGACTGTGTCACGCACTCGTGGGATGGGGACACAAACCCCAGGAAAGGAACACAGACCCCGGGAAGGGGACAGAGCCCCTGTGACAGTGACACAGACAGCCGGGACAGTGCCCAGCCCCTTGGGACAATGTCCCAGCCCCTGGGACACTGTGACAGTGGTGTCCCTTGTCCTCAGCCCTGAACGAGCCCACCATCGATTACGGGTTCCAGCGGCTGCAGAAGGTGATCCCACGGCACCCCGGGGACCCCGAGCGTCTGCCCAAGGTAGGGGACAGTGACAGTGACACCCCAGCGGGACAGGAGGGACACCGTGGGGACACAGGGACTCCCTGGCAGTGCCCCAGGGGCAAAGGGCAGGGAGGGGGTGACAGTTGTTGTGTCCCCCGGGTATGGCAGGGCTTGGGGCAGGGAGAGACAGGGGGGCTTGGGGACGCAGAATGGGGACATGGTGGGGGCATCGTTGGAGACACAGGAGG
>JAWWMS010000208.1:70538869-70549280 GCA_035048045.1 Chlorospingus semifuscus
TTTGGGACCAGTATGAGCTGTGGCGTGGCCAGAGAGGGTCCCAGTCTGCGACCAGTAGGAGCCATGGTGTGGCCAGGAGGACTCCCAGTTTGGGGCCAGTATGCGCCATGGCATGGCCAGTTGGGTCTCCCAGTTTGGGGCCAGTTGGGGCTCCCAGTTTGGGGTCAGTATGAGCCATGGTGTGACCAGTTTGGGCTCCCAGTTTGGGACCAGTATAAGCAGTAGCATGGCCAGGGAGGCCCTCAGTTTGGGACCAGTTGGGGCTCCCAGTTTGGGACCAGTTGGGGCTCCCAGTTTGGAACCAGTTGGGGCTCCCAGTTTGGGAGCAGTACAAGCAATAGCATGGCCAGGGAGGCTCCCAGTTTGGGACCAGTTGGGCTCCCAGTTTGGGACCAGTATGAGCTGTGGCATGGCCAGGGGGTTCCCAGTTTGGGACCAGCTGGGCTCCCAGTTTGGGACCAGCTGGGGCTCCCAGTTTGGGGCCAGTACAAGCCATGTCATGGCCAGGAATCCTCCCAGTTTGGGACCAGCTGCGGTTCCCAGTTTGGGACCAGTACGAGCCATGGCATGGCCAGTTTAGGCTCCCAGTTTTGGGACCAGTGTGAGCCATGATGAGGCCATTGGGATCAGCCAGGGCTCCCAGTTTGGGACCAGTACAAGCCATGGCATGGCCAGCTGGGGCTCCCAGTTTGGGACCAGTTGAACTCCCAGTCTGCAACCAGTACGAGCCATGGTGTTCGCCAGGGCGGCTCCCAGTTTGGGACCAGCTGGGGCTCCCAGTTTGGGACCAGTATGAGCTGTGGCGTGGCCAGGGGGGCTCCCAGTTTAGGACCAGTTTGGGCTTCCAGTCTGGGACCAGTACGAGCCATGGCATGACCAGGGGGGCTCCCAGTTTGGGGCTCCCAGTTTGGGATCAGTACAAGCAATAGCATGGCCAGGGAGTCTCCCAGTTTGGGACCAGTATGAGCTGTGGCGTGGCCAGAGAGGGTCCCAGTCTGCGACCAGTAGGAGCCATGGTGTGGCCAGGGGCGCTCCCAGTTTGGGGCCAGTATGAATCATGGTGTAACTAGTTTGCGCTCCCAGTTTGGGGCCAGTTGCGACTGCCAGTTTGGGGCCAGTATAAGCCATGGCATGGCCAGCTGGGACTCCCAGTTTGGGGCCAATACAAGCCATGGCATGGCCAGCTGGGACTCCCAGTTTGGGGCCAGTACGAGCCATGGTGTGGCCTGTTTGGGCTCCCAGTTTGGGCTCCCAGTTTGGGACCAGTTGGGGCTCCCAGTTTGGGACCAGTATGAGCCATGGTGTGGCCAGGGGGGCTCCCAGTTTGGGACCAGTACAAACCATGGTGTGACCAATTTGGGCTCCCAATTTGGGACCAGTTGGGGCTCCCAGTTTGGGACCAGTACAAGCCATAGTGTGGCCTGTGTGGGCTCCCAGTTTGGGACCAGTCTGAGCAATGTCCCTCCCAGTGGCAGCTCCCAGTTGGAGACCAGTCTGAATACCTTCCCTCCCAGTTTAATCCCAGTCTGAGCCACATCCCTGCCAGTCTGATCCCAGTTTGAATCCTGTCTCTCCCAGTGTATGGGACCGGTCTGAATCCCTTCCCTCCCAGTCTGATCCCAGCTTGACACCTGTCCCTCCCAGCTGAAACTCCCAGTTTGACACCAGTCTGAATCCCTTCCCTCCCAGTCTGATCCCAGTTTGAGTCCTGTCCTTCCCAGTCTGGGACCAGTCTGATTCTTTCCCTCCCAGTTTGATCCCAGTTCTCCCATCCCAGCCTCTCTGACACTCATTCCCTGTTTTCCAGGCCTCCCTGTTCCTGCAGGTGTCCTACATCCCCCCTCCGGGCGCTATCCCGCTTTTCCCTCCTCCGGCCCCTCCGGAGCCGGCCCCGGCTGCAGCCGAGCTGGACACGGTCACCGGTAACCACAGCCCCTCCCCATCCCGGTTTTTGGGATCCAAACCCATTCCCAAATCCCACATTTCCCTTCTCCCGCTGGGCAGAGACGGCTGGAGAGGAGGACACAGAAGATCCGGAGGCCACGGGGGACACGGAGCCCTCGGCGTCCTCGGGAGCACCAGGCTCGGAGCCGCCCTCGCTCCCAAGGAAACCGTCTGGGAATCACATCCAGGGGGTGAAGAGGAGGAGGAGGAGCTCTCCCAAAAAGCCTTTATCCAACAAACCGCAGGATTTCCAGGTGGGATGAGCTGTTCCCGTAAAATCCTGCAGGTTGTCCTGGTGATTCCCTGTCCTCCATCCTGTGGGATGATCCTGGGGATTCCCTGTCCTCCATCCTGTGGGATGATCCTGGGGATTCCACATCCCCCATCCCATCCCATCCCATCCCATCCCATCCCATCCCATCCCATCCCATCCCATCCCATCCCATCCCAACCACCACACCATCCCATCCCATCCCATCCCATCCCATGGTGATTCCCTGTCCTCCATCCTGTGGGATGATCCTGGGGATTCCACATCCCCCATCCCATCCCAGATCCGGGTGAGGGTCATCGAGGCTCGGCAGCTTCCCGGGATCCAGATCCGGCCGGTGGTGAAGGTGACGGTGGCCGGACAAACCCGGAGAACGCGGATCCGGAAAGGGAACAGCCCCTTCTTCGATGAGGTCAGCGGGAATTCCCACTCCAACGATTCCTGGGAGAGGCTGCGGTGTGGGAATGCACTCCGGGTGGAAAACTGGGATAATGCCTCATCCTCATCCCGGTTTTCCACAGACTTTTTTCTTCAACGTCTTTGAGTCCCCATCGGAGCTGTTCGATGCTCCCATTTTCCTCACGGTGAGTGTTGGGAAATCCTGGAATTCTCCCCTTCCCAGGGAAACCCCTCCTGTTCCCCAGGATCCTCTATCCCGGCAGGATTTGGGCTGGATCGCACATTTTTCCTGATTTTCAGGTCGTGGATTCTCGGTCGTTCCGCACGGATTCAGTGATCGGGGAATTCCGGGTAAGATCCCATCCCCTTTTCCCGGCGTTTCCTGCTCTGGATGAACTCTGGCATCTCCTTTTCCTTTAATCCCGCAGATGGATGTGGAGACCGTTTACTCCGAGCCAAGTGAGCCTTGGGAAATTTCTTTGGGATTTTTTTGGGAAATATGCCCACACATCCCAACTCTTCCATAGAGGAACCCCAAATCCATTGCCATGGAATCCCAGACTGGTTTGGGTGGGAAGGGACCTTAAGGATCATCTGGTTCCATCCAGGGAAAAATTCCACCATCTCAGGTGGATCCAAGTCCATCCAACCTGGCCTTGGACATTTCCAGGGACAGAGCATCCATAGTTTTTCCAGGAATTTTGTTCCAAAGACCCCTCCCTCTTCCCTGGTCCCTTCCTGGGAAAGGAACTGAAATATTCCCTTATCCCATTCCATGATTTCCATTTAAACCCCACCCAGGAGCATCCCTGACCTCCCTGCACATCCAAGGAGTAATTCCCAGTTTCCCACGTTTTCCCGCAGAACACGCTTTCCGCAGGAAGTGGCTGCTCCTCTCGGATCCGGAGGATTTTTCCGCGGGAGCCAAGGGCTACCTGAAGGTCAGCGCCTGCGTGCTGGGGCCTGGAGACGAAGCTCCCGTGAGTATTCCCACTGGGAATAAACATTCCAGCCCTGGGACATTCCAGCCCTGGGATATTCCATCCCTGGGACATTCCAGCTCTGGGATATTCTGGCCAAGACCCACCAACCTCCATGGCCATTCCCAAGGAAGCCACAGTTTGGATTTTCCTCTGTTTTGGGGGAAAAGTGCTGCATTTTATCATGGAATCCTGGAATGGTTTGGGTTGGGGGAGATCTTAAATCCCACCCCTTTCCAGCTTAGGGACACTTCCCACTGTCCCAGGTGGATCCAACCCCGATGTCCAACCTGGGATCCAGGGGCAGCCACAGCAAATCTGGCAATTCCAGCCCAGCCCCTGCCCACCCTCCCAGCCAGGAATTCCTTGCCAAGATCCCAGCCCAATCTCCCCTTTCCCAGTGGGAGCCATTCCCTGGCTCCTGTCCCTGCAGGCCTTGTCCCCAGTCCCTCTGCAGCTCTTCTGGAGCCCCTTCAGGGACTCTGAGGATTCCCTGGATTTTTCCCTTCTCCAGGGGAACATTCCCAGCTCTGTCAGAGCACATGGGCTCCAGAATCCTGGAATGGTTTGGTTTGGTTAAATCCCACCCCATCCATGTTTAGGGACACCTCCCACTGTCCCAGGTTGCTCCAAGCCCCATCCCAACCTCACCTTGGACACTCCCAGAGCTGGAGCATCCACCCACCCTCTCTCTTTTGGGATTTTCCTGCTCATTCCCGAATCCGGGGTGACTTTTCCTGTTGTCCTGTTCCCACAGCTGGAGAAGAAGGAGGTGTCTGAGGACAAGGAGGACATCGAGGCCAACCTGCTGCGCCCCACCGGGGTCACCCTCAGGGGCGCCCAGTTCTGCATCAAGATCTACAAAGCCGAGGATTTGCCCCAGAGTAGGTTTTTCCTTTGTATCCCTTGGAATCGCGACATTCCGGGCAGGAATTAGGGCCCAGAGAAGGGAACGATCCGTTATTGTAATCCAAGGATATCGGGCAGTTTTATGGGAGAGGAGTTTCTTACTGGTCCAAACTGGTTTTATCCCCCTACTTTTCCTGCCTGGAGAGCGTCTCCCCCATGGGAATGCTCAGCCCACTGGTGGGACGGCTGGGACCCTCTGGATACTGCGGAATTCCAGGGATTTTGGCATCTCCCTCTTTTCCCAGTGGATGATGCCGTCATGGACAACGTCCGGCAGATCTTCGGCTTCGAGAGCAACAAGAAGAACCTGGTGGATCCCTTCGTGGAAGTCAGCTTTGCCGGGAAAACGGTCAGCGGAGTGGGATCCGCCGGGATCCCGGGAATGGCAGCGGGAGGAATCCGGGATTGGGATGGCAGCAGGATGTTCCTGGGGCTGGGATAACAGTGGGATTATCCTGGGATTGGGATGGCAGCGGGATCAACCTGGGACTGGGAATGACAGTGGGACATTCCCTCCCAGATCTCTGGGATTGGGATTTCAGTGGGATGTCTTTAGGACTGGGATGGCAGTGGGGTGTTCCCAGGGCTGGGATAACAGTGGGATGATCCTGGGATTGGGAATGGTGCTGGAATGATCCTGGGATTGGGATGGCAGCAGGATGATTCTGAAATTGGGAATGGCAGCGGGATGATCCTGGGATTGGGAGTGGCACCAGGATGATCCTGAGATTGGGAATGACAGTGGGACATTCCCTCCCAGATCTCTGGGATTGGGATTTCAGTGGGATGTCCTCGGGACTGGGATGGCAGTAGGGTGTTCCCACGACTGGGAATGACAGTGGGATGATCCTGGGATTGGGAATGACAGATCTCTGGGATTGGGATTTCAGTGGGATGTCCTTAGGACTGGGATGGTAACAGGGTGTTCCCGGGACTGGGATAACAGCGGGATGATCCTGGGATTGGGAATGACAGTGGGACATTCCCTTTTTCATCCCTGGGACTGGGATTTCAGCGGGATATCCATGGGGTTGGGATGGCAGCAGGACAGTCCCCAGGAATTTGGGATTGGGATTTGGGACTCGGAGTGGGACAGTCCCTCCCAGATCTTTGGGATTGGGATGGCACTGGGATATCCTTGAGGTTAGAATGGCAGTAAGACATTCCCTCTGGATCCCTGGGATTGGGATTTCAGTGAGATGTCCTTGGAGCTGGGGTGGCAGTGGGACATTCCCTGTGGATCCCCAAGCTTGGTCCTGGAATGAAGAAATTTGGTCTTTCAATTTGGAGGAATTTGGTCTTGGATGAGGGAATTCAGTCCTGGAATTGTGGGAATTTGGTCTTGGAATGGGGAAATTTGCTCCTGGAATGGGGCAGATGTGATCCTGCTGGTCCCAAGGCGGGAAGATCCAGAACATCCTCTGCCTCCTGCACCAGGGGATTTAGGAACCCCATGGAATGGGGGATGGATTTTAGGGAATCTGAGACTGGATTTTGTGGAACCTGAGGCTGGATTTGGGGGAATCTGAATCTCAACTTTAGGGAATCTGAGGAAGAATTTTAGGGAATCTGAGGCTGGATTTTGAGGAGCCTGAGTGTGGATTTTAGGGAATTTGGGGATGGATTTTAGGGAAACTGAGGCTGGATTTTGAGGAGCCCGAGGCTGCATTCTGGGGAATCTGAGGCTGGATTTCAGGAACCTGAAGATGGATTTGGGGGAATGTGAACCTCAACTTTTGGGAATCTAAGGCTGGATTTTGGGGAACCTGAGGCTGGATTTTAGGGAATCTGAAGTTGGATTTGGGGGAATCTGAGCCTCAACTTTCGGGAAGCTAAAACCAGATTTTAGGGAATCTAAGGCTGCATTTTGAGGAGCCTGAGTGTCGATTTTAGGGAATTTGGGGCCAGATTTTGAGGAGCCTGAGGCTGGATTTCAGGAACCTGAAGCTGAATTTGGGGGAATGGGAATCTCAACTTTTGGGAATCTAAGGCTGGATTTTGGGGAACCTGAGGCCGGATTTTAGGGAATCTGAAGCCAGATTTTAGGGAATCTGAGGCTTCCCAGCTCCATGAACTGGGCCAACAGCCGCTTTTCTGGGACGACACCAACTTTTCCCTCTTCCCATCCCTCCTTTCCAGCTCTGCTCCCGGATCCTGGAGAAAAATGCCAACCCCCAGTGGAACCAGTGCCTGACGCTGCCGGCCATGGTGAGCCCTGGTGTCCCCAAGGTCCCCTCCCGGTGTCCCCAGCGCCGCTCACCCTCTTCCTGTATCTCTTTTCCCAGTTCCCTTCCATGTGCGAGCGGATGAGGATCCGTGTGACCGACTGGTGAGCAGGAAGGGCATTCCCAGTGCCCGGAATGGCGGGATGGGCGTGGGGACATCCCCTCCCCCGCGGTCCCCAAAGTGACGATGTCACCTCGCAGGGACCGCCTGACACACAACGATGTCGTCGGCACCGCTTTCCTCGGAATGTCCAAGATTTCGGCCCCTGGCGGGGAGCTGGAGGGTAAGGGCGGGAAACAGGCTGGGATTTGGGATGCATGGCCTTGGAGGAGCTGCATGGCGTGGCTGGAGGTTGGTGGTGGCTCTGGGGACGTCACAGCTGTCACCGTCCCTGCTTGGGGACACAGGGTCCTGTGGTCACTTCAAGCTGTGCTGCATTTCTAGATTGGATCCAACCCCTCTGGGTTCTTGGGATGTGGTGGATTCTTGGGAATGGGGGATGGAGGCTGCAGGTCCATGGTGTGGCTGGATGTTGGTGGTGGCTTTGGGGATGTTACAGCTGTCACCGTCCCCACCTGGGGACACGGGATGGGGTCCTGGGATTGCTCCAAGCTGTGCCCCATTTCTGGGTGTATCCAACCCCTCTGGATTCTTGGGATTTGGTGTATACTTGGGATTTGGTGGATACTTGGGATTTTGTGGATTCTTGGGAATAGGGAAAGGGAGTTGCAGGTCCATAGTGCGGCTGGAGGTTGGTGGTGGCTTTGGGGATGTCACAGCTGTCACCGTCCCCACCTGGGGATGTGCAATGGGGTCCTGGGGTTGCTCTGAGCTGTGCCCCAATTCTGGATGGATCCAACCCCTCTGGATTCTTGGGATTTGGTGGATTCTTGGGATTTGGTGGATTCTTGGGATTTGGTGGATATTTGGGAATGGGGGATGGAGGCTGCAGGTCCATGGTGTGGCTGGAGGTTGGTGACACGTGGTCGTGGTGGCACCACTGCTGGCAGCCATGTCCTCCCTGAGGTGTCCACCCCACTGAGGTGACACTTAGGAGCTGTCACAGGGTGAGAATTCCCATCCAGCCTATGCTGTTCCAAATCCCGGGAATTTTCTGAGGGTAAGGACCCCCAGGCGTGGCAGGGCTCAGCCAGCACCACTGTCACCGGTGCCAGGTGGGAAGGCGGAAATTTGGGACAGAGCTTTGGATCTGCTGAGGGCTTGGAGCTTCCACCTGCATGAGCTTTTCCTGCTGCCAGCGCTTCCGTGGAATCCGCGATCCCAGTGGGAATTCTGCACTTGGCTTTGTGACTTCCCCATGAGCTGTAGGGACATGGGATGGACGTTGGAAAAAGCTTGGAGCATGCTGGGATAGTGGGATGTGTCTCTGCCCATGGAATGGGATGAGCTTTAAAGTCCTTCCAAGCCATTCTGTGATTCCATGGATCAGGACACGATCCAGAGGCTCCACCCATGTCCCACCCTTAGTGCTGTCCAGTCCCCCCTTCCCAATCCCAACACAAATCCTGGAATGGGCTGGAGAGAGAGAGAGAGAGAGGCTGGGAGGGAAGATGGGAATGGTGGGATCCAGGATTGGCATCTCCCTTTCCCACCACTGGGATCTGTTTGATCCCAAGGAAATGCTTGGGAATGCAACTCAGGGATGCTCCAACCCCGCTCCATCCCAATCCCACAGCCTCTGGAATTGTCCAAAGCCAGGTTGGACAAGGCTCGGAACGACCCAGGATAGTGGGAAGTGTCCCTGGGTGCACCTGGATGGGCTTTAAGGTCCCTTCCCACCCCAACCATTCCATGTTTCTTTGATTCCATGATTCCATAATTCCTTGACTCCATGATTCCATGAAAAACCTCTCCCTTTCTCTCTCTGTCTCTCTGTGGGAATCTCCCCCCTCATTCCCATCTCCATCCCTTTTCCGTGCTCCTCTTCCAACCTTTCCCAACCTCTCTCCCTCTCTTTGTGCCTCAGATGAGTTTCCTGCTCCTGTGAAGCCTCTGAAACCCTCGGACCGTACGTTCCCAGTACATCCCAGTTTTCCAGCGCCTCCTGGGACTGGTTTTACTGGTTCCGCTCTCTGGACTGGGGGAGGATCCGCTGGGATGAGTTGGGCACCTTGGGAAAAGGGAATGGCTCCGGTTTGGCCCTTTGGGGATTCCCGGGATACTGTTGTGTTGCAGCTGGATCCAGCTGGGCACATATTGCTCAGGGCAGGATTCCCACTCAAAATTCCATAAAAACGGGTGGTTCTCCTCATGGAATCACAGGATTGGAAAATCCCTCTGATCCATTGGCTCCCGAGGCCACCCCGTATCCGTGTCCCCAAGTGCCACCTCCATAGGGATGTTCAGTCCCTCCAGCGATGGGGACAGCCCTTTCCAGGAAGGAATTTTCCCGAAAATCCAACCTAAACCTCCCTGGCACATCCTGAGGCTCTTTCCTCTCTCCTGTCACTGTTACTCTTGTCTGACCCCTCTCTGACCTCGCCCTTTTCCATGGGGACTTTTCCTGGGATTGGGAATTCCCAGGATTCAGCACCACGCCCTCCGTATTGTTCTGCTGCTCCAAGGTGAGGTCGTGGGATTCAAAATGGGTGGAAATTCCGGGATTTTGGTGACCTCCAGCTGTGTGATCCCTGTGATGCTCCAGCGAGTGTGATGCATTCCCAAGGTGCCTTCAGGAATCCCTAATCCCTCTTTTCCCTGCCATTCCCAGTGGATGACGGGCTGGGATTCCTGCCGACCTTCGGGCCCTGCTACATCAACCTGTACGGCAGCCCCCGGGAATTCACCGGATTTCCCGATCCCTACGAGACGCTCAATTTGGGAAAGGTGATATCGGCTGCTTCCCGGCGTATCCCAAAATAACCTCCGGCTCCTCTTTTCCCAAAAAAAGCTGCTTCTAACCCAACCTGGCTTTGTCATCAGGAGCCTGCGCTGCGTTTCCCGCTCCTGGTTATTCCCGCTAACTCCTCCCGATCCCGCTCTGCTCCCAAAATTCCACCTTGGAAGCTCCAGCTGGAATTCTTTGCCTGATCCTGCTACTCCATGATGAAGCTCCTTGGAAGCAAAGGCAGAACTCGGCTTCGGGAAGGGAATTCCGGGATCCTGACTCCTGTTCCTGGTCTATCCCAAGGGCGAGGGTGTCGCGTATCGGGGCCGGATCCTGGTGGAGCTGGAGACCAAACTGGTGGAGCACATGGAGCAGAAGGTGGAGGAGATTCCTGCTGATGACATCCTGAGGGTGGAGGTATTGGAATTTCTGGAAAATCTCTGGGATTGGCATGTGGGACACTATGGAAGGGATGTTGGCCATGGGTGGGGGCTGTCCCATGGTCTGTGAGCTCCTGGAGGGGTCTCCTGTTGGATTTTTATCCCAAAGTGTCCAGGTTGGTCCATCTGAGCTGATCATGGTGAGCATGGAATTGTGGGACCATGGAATGGTTTGGGTGGGAATGGGCCTTGAAGCTGATCATGTTCCATGGGCAGGGGCAGCTCCCACTGTCCCAGGTGGATCCAAGCTCAATCCAGCCTGGCCTTGGACACTGTCAGGGATCCAGGGGCAGCCACAGCAAATCTGGCAATTCCATCCCAGCCCCTGCCCACCCTCCCAGCCAGCAATTCCTTGCCAAGATCCCAGCCCAATCTCCCCTTTCCCAGTGGGAGC
>JAWWMS010000208.1:70552202-70566568 GCA_035048045.1 Chlorospingus semifuscus
CTGTCCCTGCAGGCCTTGTCCCCAGTCCCTCTCCAGCTCTCCTGGAGCCCCTCCAGGGACTCTGAGGATTCCCTGGATTTTTCCCTTCTCCAGGGGAACATTCCCAGCTCTCCCAGAGCATCCATTCTTTCCTGAAATGGTTTGGGTTTGGAGAAACCTTTAATCCCATCTCATCTGTGTTCAGGGACACCTCCCACTATCCCAGGTGGATCCAAGCCCTGTCCAGCCTGGAGACAATTCCAGCGATCCAGGGGCCGTCCCTCAGCTCCTGAGCGATTTCTGGGATTTCCCATTGGATTTCCCTGTTGGTTCCCCTGGAGCTCCAAACATTTGGATGCAGATCCTTGCTGGGACCCAGAGTGGAATCTCTGATCCCTGGGAGTTTTCCCAATCTCTTGCTGGGAGTATCCTGGAAGCGGGATGGGATTCTGGGAGATTCCTCAGCTCCTGATCCCCACTTTTCCTGCAGGAAGCCAACCTGGAGAAGATCCATGTGGCCCTGAAATCCAACCGCTCTCCAGTCGAGCTGGAGGCCCTGGGATCCCAACTGCTTGATGATGTCATTGCCGACTGCAGGTACTTTGGGAATTCGGGATGGGTAACCTTTCCTGATGTTTCTTCTTGGTTTTGGAAGGGAACACTGCCTCCGCCCCTCTTCTCCTTTCTTCACCCCCTTTTTTCCCCCCTTTTCCCCTCTTTTCTCCCCTTTCCCCTCTTTTACCTCTTTTTTCCCATTTCTCCTAATTTTTTCCACTTTTTCATCCCTTTACCCCTTTTCTATCCCTTTTTTGTTTGTTCCCTCCTTTCTATGCCTTTTTTGTTTGTTCCTTCCTTTTCCCCACCTTTTTTCCTTTCTTCTATTTTCTCTCCCTCTTTTCTCTATTTTCCCCTTTCCCCCTTTTCCTTCCTTCTCCCACCTTTTCCCACTTTCCTTTTATTCACCTTTTCCCTTTATTTCAGTTTTACCTTTCCCCTCTTTTGCCTCTTTTTCCCCTCCCCCCTTTCCCCTTTCTTGCTTTCTTTTTTCCTTTTCCCCCTTCTCCCTTTTTTCTGTTTCTTTCTTTTCCCTCTTCTTTCCCCTTTTTCTCCCTCTTTCTCCCTTTTAATATTTTTCCTTTTCTCCCCTTTTCCCTACTCACCTTTCCCTTTTTTTGTCTTTTCCCACTTTTCCGTACCCCCCTTTCCCTTTGTTTTGTCTTTTTCCCTTTTTTCTGTGTTTTTCCTTTTTCCTCTTCCCTCTTTTTTTTCCATTTCCCCCTCTTTCCCCCTTTTTTCCATTTCCCCCTTTTCTCCCTTGTTTATTTTTGCTGATTTTTCCTTTTTTTGTCTTTCCCCCTTTTATCCTCTTCCCCCTTTTTTCCTCTTTTTGCCTTTTCTCCCCTTTTTTTCTTTTTTCCCTTTTTTCCTTCCCACCTTTTTTTTTATCCTTATCTCCTTTTTTCCTTCTCCCACTCCTTTTTCCCCCCCCTTTTTTCCTTTTTTTTCCATTTTCCCCTCTTTTTCCATCTTTTCCCTGCTCATTCCCCCTCACTCCAAATCCTCATCCCTGGAAGTATCCACAGCCAGGCTGGACAGGGCTTGGAGCAACTGAGGATAGTGGAAAATCCCAAAGCATTCCATAATTCCATGTTCTCTCTATTTACCTTCAATAAAAAATGGGATTTACAATCCCAGTTCCCGAAGTGGGAATGTCGCATCCTTAAAAATCTCCATCCAAACTTCTCCACAGCCTAAAAATAAATTTATCTTTCTCTCCATCTATTTTTTCCGGAGGAAATCCTGATTTGTGGCTCAGGAGCCGGGAGCAGGAAGTTAATTTATAGCAGCGGATCCATAAATCCTTGAATTTTACAGGAAAACCTCCCAGTTTGGCACCTGATATATTTTTCCAGGAGCTTGGATAATGGATATTAAAATGCGGGTGTGGCTCATTCCCATCCTGATTCCCGGGGGAATTCCGGCCTTGGTTTGAAACTCTTGCTCTTTCTGTTCCCAAATATCTTCGGTGGCTTCTCAATTCCTTGGAAATTCACTGAAAATATCGAAAAACCATTAAAAAAGGCTGGAAAATCCCACAAGAAGCTGGATGAGCTATTGGGGGGGATTTGGGGTGGATTACTGATCATTAATGATGATTAGTGACCATTAATGACCTGTAATGTTCATTAATGACCATTAATGACCATTGATTATGATTGGTGACATTAGTGGCCATTAAACAGCATTAATGATGACCTTTAATGACCTTTAATGACCTTTAATGACCTTTAATGACCATTAATGATGATTGGTGACAATTAATGACCATTAATGACCTTTAATGACCATTAATGAAAAATTAATGATGATTAGTGACCATTAATGACCATTAATGTCAATTAGTGACCCTTAATGACCTTTAATGATCATTAATGACCATTCATGATGATTGATGACCATTAATGATCTTTAATGATCAGTAACAACCATTAATGACCTTTGATGATAATTGGTGACCATTAATGACTATTAATCACCATTAATGATGACTGGTGACCCTTAATGACCTTTAATGATTATTAATGAGCATTAATGATGATTGAGGATCATTAATGGCCTTTAATGATCAGTAGCAACCATTAACAACCTTTGATGATTATTGGTGACCATTAATGACTATTAATCATCATTAATGATGACTGGTGACCATTAATGACCTTTAATGATCATTTAGGACCATTGATGATGATTTGTGGTCATTAGTGACTGCTAATGACCAATAATCACCATTAATGACCATTAATCACCATTAGTGATCATCAGTGACAATTAACAACCGTTAATGACCTTCAAGGTCCATCCCAATTCAACCCAATCCCTGATTCCTGCCTATCCCTGCAGCCTGAAGCTTCCCGATGTCCTGGGGAGGGCGTCCAGCACCCACCTGGATCAGAACCTGTTCCGCTTCCGGAGCACCCACCTGGAGCAGATCCTCAAGGTGGCCCTGAGGCTCAAGCACGAGAATTCCGGCCTTTCCCAAATCCTGGATCAGGCGGAGGATTGGCTGTGCCGGCTCCGGGCCATGGCGGAGGAGGTGATGCTTCCTGGTTTTCCCATCGTGGTTGTGGTGGGAAGCAAGGGTGGGGGATGTTCCATCCTGGCTCCCAAATCCATGAATTCTCCCACGGTGCCAGGTTTGGCTTCGATGGTTGAGGTTGGTCTTGCTCATGGATAGAGAGCAGCCGTGGGAGAAGGACTTGGAATGTTGGTGGGTGGGAAGTTCCATGTGCTCCAGCAGATCCCACAGCAGGAAAAGGAGGAATTCTACCCCTCTGCCATGAAGCCAGGCTGGGAGAGCTGGGAATGCTCCCCTGGAGAAGGGAAAAATCCAAGGAAACCTCACAGCACATTTCAGAGCCTAAAGGGGCTCCAGGAGAGCTGGAGAGGGACTGGGGACAAGGCCTGCAGGGACAGGAGCCAGGGAATGGCTCCCTCTGGGAAAGGAGAGATTGGGCTGGGATCTTGGCAAGGGATTCCTGTCTGGGAGGGTGGGCAGGGGCTGGGCTGGAATTCCCAGATTTGCTGTGGCTGCCCCTGGATCCCTGACAGTGTCCAAGGCCAGGCTGGATGGAGTTGGATCCGTCTGGGATAAGATCCCTCCCAACCCAGCACAACCCGTTCCATGATTTCACAATCCCATTCTGGGCTGTGCTGGCGGATCCCTCCTAACGGGATCCTATGGATTTGTGTTTTCCAGCCCCAGAACAGCCTCCCGGACATCGTCATCTGGATGCTGCAGGGGTACAAACGCGTGGCCTTTGCCCGCATCCCGGCCCACCAAGTCCTGTATTCCCGGAACATCCCCAACTGCTGCGGCCGGAACTGCGGGAAGCTCCAGACCATCTTCCTCAAGGTACCTTTGGAGGCCTGTCCTGGTGGAATCTTGATTTTCCAAGCAGTTTTTTTCCCTAAATATAATTGAAAAGATGGAAAATCCAGCAGGGAAAGCTCAAATCCCAACACAACATTCAGCTGCGGTTTTATGGAATCATGGGAAGTTTTGGGTTGGGAGACACCTTAAATACTTGACCTTGTCTGTCTTCCTGTCCTTGTCCCTGGCTTTGTCCCTGACCTTCTCCCTGACCCTGTCTTTATCCTTTTCCCTGGCCTTGTCTCTGACCCTATCCATGCCCCTGAACTTGTCCCTGTCCTTGACCTTGTCCCTGACCCTGTCCTTGTCCCTATCCATGTCCCTGAACTTCTAGCTGTCCTTGACCTTGTCCCTGTCCTTCTCCCTGTCCTTGTCCATGTCCTTGTCCCTGGCCCTGTCCTTATCCTTTTCCCTGACGTTGTCCCTGACTCTGTCCCTGTCCTTGTCCCTGTCCCTCTCCCTGTCCTTATCCCTGACTTTGTCCCCGTCCCTGACCTTCTCCCTGACTCTTTCCTTATCCTTTGCCCCTGGCCTTGTCCCTGACTGTGTCCTTGTCCCTATCCATGTCCCTGAACTTGTCCCTGTCCTTGACCTTGCCTGTATCCTTGTCCCTGTCCCTCTCCCTGTCCTTGTCCCTGACCTTTTCCCTCTCCTTGACCTTGTCCTTTTCCCTGTTCCTGACCTTGTCCTTGCCCCTGACCCTGTCCATGTCCTTGTCCCTGACTTTGTCCCTGTCCCTGACCTTTTCCCTGACCCTGTCCCTCTCCTTGTCCCTGTCCTTGTCCCTGACCTTTTCCATCTCCTTGATCTTGTCCTTTTCCCTATCTCTGCCCATGTCCTCGTCCCTGTCCCTGACCTTTCTGTGGCCCTGTCCTTGTCCCTGATCCTGTCCCCGATCCTGTCCAGGACCACTGGAATTTTGAAGCTCCTCCAGGTCAGCTGGGGTCACATTTTAGGGATGTCAATGGTGGCATTGGGGTGATCCTGAAGGTCTTTTCCAGCCTCAATTCCACGATCCCAAAGCGCTCCACCCACTCCTGACATTATCCCATGACTGCTCCATGTCTCACCTTCCCCATCCAGGGATCTTCATTCCCACCCTTCCAGCCTCCCAGAATTCCCGTTAATGCCTCCCCGGTGGCCTTTTCCTTGGCAGTACCCACAGGAGGAGACGATGGGGCCACGGATCCCGGCGCAGATCCGGGTGCGGCTCTGGTTCGGATTGGCTGTGGATGAGAAGGAATTCAACCAATTCGCCGAGGGAAAACTCTCCGTCTTCGCTGAAACCGTGAGCATTCCCAAGGGATCCCCATCCTGGCGGGAAAAGGGGGTGGGCTGGACCTAAAACCTCATCACATTCCCAAAGGATCCCTGTCCTGGTGGGAAAAGGGGGTGGGCTGGACCTAAAACCTCATCATTCCCTAAAAACTGTGGGAAGGGGGAGCTATTCCCACCATCTCAGACTGGAATGCTGAGGGGAAAGTTTGGAATGAGTCATGGAGCTGTGTTGTCCCTCACAATGGGAAAATTGGGATGCTGTGGAATGGGTTGTGCTTCTCCCAGGAGGTCTGTCCCTCTGCTGGGATTATTCACGGGATTCTATGGGATTATTCATGGAATTTTGTTATTCCAACCCCAAATCCATCTTTTTTCTTGGCTCTCCCAGTATGAGAACCAGACCAAACTGGCTCTGGTGGGGAACTGGGGCACCACCGGCCTCACTTATCCCAAATATTCCGACGTCACTGGCCGGATCAAGCTTCCCAAGGACAGCTTCCGGCCTTCCGTGGGATGGACCTGGGCTGGGGATTGGTTCATCTGCCCAGAAAAGACGTGAGTGGGGCTTTTCCGCTGGGAATTCCCGGGAATCCCAAAATCCGGTGGCAAAATCTGGGATACCTCCGTGGTTCCTCGTCTGTGCCCACGGATGTGATTCCCCTTCATCCAAATCTTGGGATGCTCCAAAACTGAGGAGCAGTTTTCCCATTTTTGGGGTGGGATTTTCATCCTGGTTTGGGTTTTTCCTAAGGAGGAATTTTGCTCGGAGGGGTGGGAGAAATTTGGGAGCGCTGAGGATGGCACAGGAGGAAAGTGGGGTGGAGAATCCCTGATTTTGGGTATTCCTGGGATTCAGGCTGTTGCACGATGTGGATGCTGGGCACCTGAGCTTCGTGGAGGAGGTGTTTGAGAACCAGGTCCGGCTCCCCGGAGGGCAGTGGATCCACATGACCGATTCCTACACGGATGTGGTGAGGGAAAACTGGGAATTCTGGGAGCTGGGCTGGAATCCCAGGGGAAATTCAGGGATCCGTTTGGGTGAGAATTCCCTGTGTCCCACAGAACGGGGAGAAGGTCCTGCCCAAGGATGAGATTGAGTGTCCTCCAGGCTGGAAGTGGGAAGATGTGGAATGGGACACGGATCTCAACAGGGCTGTGGATGAGAAAGGTACCAGAGACGGAATTTCGGGATCTGGGATTTGGGAATTTTGGGATCCTGGAATTTTGGGATCTATGATTTAGGAAATTTGGGATCCGGGAATTTTGGGATCTGGGATTTGGGAATTTTGGAATCCTAGAATTTTGGGATCCGGGATTTGGGAAGTTTGGGATTTCTTACCGTGGCCCATGGATGAAAACATTCCCATGGCTGTGGGAACTGGATCAGGAGAAGGGATCAGGCTCTGGGGATCCTTTTCCCTTGTCTGCCTGGAGCTGTGGGATGGGAATTCCAAAAGGCAGTGCTGGGATAATCTGGGAAGGTCCTGGAGGAAAAGAAATGGAAAACACCGGGCTGGAGAGCGCTGGAATGGTCCCGGGGGTTGGAATGGCTGGAGGGAGTGAGAGAAGAGTCCCCAGGGTGGGATTTGGAGCCAAGGACACCACGGATCCATCCCTGGCCATTCCAGAGGGATGGATTGTGCCAGAAGGAGGGAAATCCGACTGGGAAATTTTGCTGGATTCAGCCACGCCTTCACTATTGGAAATTCCTGGTGGGAGCGCCAAGGTGTGGGGAGGGAGGCTCTTCTCCCACCTCCACCAGGTATTCCCTTCTTCCCAAGGCTGGGAATATGGGATCACGATCCCGCCGGAGCGCAAGCCCAAGGCCTGGGTGCCGGTAGAGAAGATGTTCCACACCAACCGGCGCCGGCGCTGGGTGCGGCTCCGCCGGCGCGACCTGGAGCACATGGAAGCAGTGAGAAAGGTGGGATTGGCCGGGAAAAGGTGCCACCGGATTGGGATGTGGCCCTGTCCCTCTGGATGGGTGCCTGGCTTGATCCAGGCAGGATCCGTTTTTCCTTGGAGATTGAGGGAGGCTCGTCCCGGTTTCCAGTGGAAAAAGCCACATTCCCAGGGGTGGAGAACATTCCGGAGGGATTGACTGGGATGTGGGGTGGGATGGGGACATCCAGTAAAGTCCGGGACTGTGGGAAATGGGGGAGGGCCGGTGTCCCTAGCCTGTCCCTATCCCGCTTCCCTCTAGATGGTGCCATTGGACCGGGAATGTCGCTTCCGCTCCTCAGCACCCCCTGCCGCTTCCCAGGGCCACTTGTCTCTCTTCCCAGAAAATTTCTGGGATAATTGTAGCCACTGTCACCCCATTTGCTGTGGGTGTCACTGGGAGAAAAACCTTCCAGGGCTTGGGGTGGATGATCCAGGGAGAAATTCCAGAGGTGGCAGAGTCATGGGAGGGGTCGGGATGATGGCAAAGGGAAAAGTGGGATCTTGGCAAGGAATTCCTGGCTGGGAGGGTGGGCAGGGGCTGGACTGGAATTCCCAGATTTGCTGTGGCTGCCCCTGGATCCCTGGCAGTGCCCAAGGCCAGGTTGGATGGGGCTTGGAGCACACTGGGATGGTGGGAGGTGTCTCTGGAAGTGGCTGAGCTTTAAAGTCCCTTCCATCCCAAACAATAATTCCATGATTCCATGAGTGTCTCCAGGATCTTTCCCAACCGAAACCATATGACCTCAGAGATCTTTCCCAACCTGAATATTCCTATGATTCTCCAAAACAATTCCATGACTCCATTCCATGATTCCAACCTGGGGGAGACACAGGGAAAACCTGGGGTGGAACAACCATATCCAGCAACATCCCAAAAAAGCCTAAACCCAGCTTTTGGGTCAATCCTGGAAAACCTGATCCCTGTGATCCCTGTCTGGCAGCACAAGCAGGAGGAGCTGGACGGGGATGGTTGGGAATACGCTTCCCTCTTTGGCTGGCGCTTCCACCTCCAGCAGCGCCGCTCCGACGCCTTCCGCCGGCGCCGCTGGAGACGCCGGATGGAGCCTCTGGAACGCACTGGCCCCGCCGCCGTCTTCGCCTTGGAAGGGGCTCTGGTAGGGAACAGCTTCTCTCATTCCCAAATTTCTGCCTGGAAATGTTATCAGCCGCTCGTTATCTGTTTCCCGTTATCCTCTTATCCTCCCTGTTTGTTCCCTGCTTTCCCTTTTTGCTCCTGACTTTCTCTACACTCTGAATTTTCCAATCTGCTCCTTTTCCAATGATTCCATGAGAGCCAAAGCAGCAGAAAGCTCCCATTCTGTGTTTTTATGGAATTTTTTCCTCTCCCGTTTGGCTTTTTTCCCCCCTTTTTCCTTACTCTGTCTTTCCCTCCAATCCAGAGTTGATCTCTTTGGGATCAAAGCGGCTCCATGGTGTTTTCCATGAGCTGTTCCCATCTTGGGGGATCCCGGCTGCCTCTCACCCCCAGAGCTCCTGACGGGACTCTTCCTATTCCCCTTTTTCCCGTGGGATCCACAAACGGGAATTCTCAGCCTTGGAAATCGCTCCTTTTCCCACAAATATTCCAAGGCCAATGGGGAATTAGGAGAACTCGGGAATCTCCAAGAGCTTTTCCAACCTAAATTTTAGGATTCTGGGGAACACTGGAAGCCCAGACTCCTCTTGGACACCCCAGAGAATTCCATCCCATGGGGAATCCTGGCTCTGGGGATGATCCCAGCATTCCCGACTTTCCATTGTTTTCCTTGCAGGGAGGAGTGACCGATGACAAGAGCGATGACGGAAAATCTGATGGAAAATCCACGTCCACCCTGAGTTTCGGAGTCAACAGACCCACGATCTCCTGCATTTTTGACTGTAAGGACCCCAGGGGAGCGGGAAAGGCATTTCCCATCCTTTTTCCAGAAAAAGATGGAAAAATAAAAATGGAAAAAGGGTGGAGGGGAGGACAGTGCTTATGGGAGCATCCACAGGCTCCAGGATCGGAGCTGGGGATATCCCGGGGGGATTAAGCTGGAATTCTCTCAGATGGGAGATGAGGAATGATGGAATCTCCCTGGGATCTTTTCCATTTTTCCGGTTCTTCTGGCAGCTGGGAACAGATTCCACCTGCGCTGTTACCTGTACCAGGCACGGGATCTCATTGCCATGGACAAGGACAGCTTCTCCGGTGAGTCCAGATCTACACTGGGATGGAATTCAGGGAAGAGAGGGACCATCCATGGGCCAGGACACCTTCCCTGATCCCAGGTGGATCCAAGTCCATCCAACCTGGCCTTGGACACTGCCAGGGATCCAGGGGCAGCCCCAGCAAATCTGGGAATTCCAGCCCAGCCCCTGCCCACCCTCCCAGCCAGGAATTCCTTGCCAAGATCCCAGCCCAATCTCCCCTTTCCCAGTGGGAGCCATTCCCTGGCTCCTGTCCCTGCAGGCCTTGTCCCCAGTCCCTCTCCAGCTCTCCTGGAGCCCCTTCAGGCCTGGAATGGGCTCCAAGGAATCTCTGGAACCTTTTGTTCTCCATGCTGGATATGATGGAGCACAGGGAGAAACTTCCATGGGATTTGCCCAGGGAAAATTCCAGAGGGTGACAGGATTTAATCAGGACTTTGGCACAGTCTGGCCCGTTCTTCTCCAGCATCCTCAGGAAATTCCTTGTTGGATTCGATCCAGTGGAAGGTTCCCAGCACATGGGGTTGGATCTGGATGATCCCTAGGTTTTCCTTCCATCCCAAAACAGTCCGGGATTCCATGATTCCATAATTCCTTAGCATCCCCCTTCTCCCAGCTGCACAGTGGGGCAGCAGTCCCTGGGATTTGGGATTTAGGAAGGGGATTTCCATGGGAAAAAGGGAATCCAGGTGGAAAACAGGGGCTGGCCTTTGTGGAGGATTTTTCCACGTCCTACTGCTCCACCCTTTCCCAGCATAGCTCCAGGGATTTGTGAAATTCCCAGGATTTTGCTGGTGAGGTCAGGACTTCCCACGCTGGGTCTTTTTTGGGATAAGAAAGAAGTCAGAATAGAAAAAATCCTTTTATCCATGGGATTTCGATGCTGGAAGTATTTGGATGGTTGGATGTAGGTGGAACATCCCTCTGGAATGTGGTTGAGGGGGGATGGAATGCCTGGAATTATCCCAGCAGCTGGAAAATCCCACATTCTCATCCCTGGAGGCTGGGCCATCCCAGCCAGACATTCCCATTAATGCTTCAGAGCTGGAAAAGTGGGAAAATGGAATGTCACCTCCCCTGGATCAGAGCTGGGATAACATGGAATGTCCCAAATCCCGGGAAAAGAGTCCACTGGTGGGAGAGATCCAACATCCCTCCAGGGCTATCCCGGCTCAATTCCCATGAGAATTTACAGAGGGATTTGGGTGGGATTTCCCTCCAAATTCTGGGATTTCAACCCCACTTGGACCAACACATCCCAGGAATGATGGGAAACAGGGTCAATCCCAAAACTGGGGAAGCAGCTGGACTGTGATCCCGAGGGAATCCTGCTTTTCCCTGTAGTTGGAATAATGTGATTTTTGGGAATAAACACCCCAGAGCATCCAAAAAAAAAAAAAAAAATCCCCCAGTGCCTGTTCCCACCTGGAATTCCCACAAAAGGCTCCTTGTTGGGATGAGGAGGTGGGAGCGAGGTGAGCTCATGGCCCGGGAGGGGAGTCCGGAATAGTTTTCCTTTGGAAAAATCCCGGCCAAGGACAACACGAGCAGCAACGTTCCACAATGTGGGATTGTGATTCCCGCTGCCGGGAATAAAGGAGTTCATTAAAGGGGCTCGGCAGTTGGAAAAATAAACATTCCCTGCTCCCAACAAAGGGGCTTTAGAGAGGCTTCCATGAAAAAAAAAAAAAAAAAGGGAGGAGAAGGGAGGGAAAAATGGGAAAAAAAAAAAAAAAGGGAAAAGCATCTCCAAATCCAGGGGTTTTTGTTTATTGTAATGGATTTGGCTGAGGAAAAGTGGGAAAGGCTCTTCCCAGAGTGGGTTGTTGGGAACATCCGAGTGGTCCTGGATTGTTAAGTGTGGATAGAGAGGGAAATCCAGCCCCTGGTGCCCCAATTCCTTGGAAAACGGGGGTAAAAGGGGAAATGCTGCTGGGATCAGCTGGCCCTGCTTCCAGGGGGTGTGGGATAATCCTGGGATCTCAATCCACTGGTTTGTGGGATCATCCTGGGATCTGAACCCAGGAATGTGGGATTTTCCTGGGATCTGAATCCGGGGATGTGTGTGGGTTGTTCCTTGGATCTGAAACCATGGGTGTTGGGCAGTCCTGGGTTCTGCACCCAGGGATTTGTGGAATAATCCTGAGATCTGAATCCAGGGGGGTGTGGGATTATCCTGGGAGCTGCATCCTTTGGCTCCCATTAAAACCCCCAGGGATGTGTGGGATGTTCCTGGAATCTGCATCCAGGGATGTGTAGGATGCTCCTCTACCTCCCAGCCAGGAATTCCTTGCCAAGATCCCAGCCCAATCTCCCCTTTCCCAGTGGAATCCATTCCTTGTGTCCTTTCCCTCCTTCCCTTATCCCAAATCCCTCCCCAGCTCTCCTGGAGTCCCTTTAGGCCCTGGAAGTGGCTCCAGGATTTCCCTGGATCTTTAGAACAATCCCAGCTCTCAGACTGAGTCTTTCCAGCTGGAAAACTGCCTGGAAAACCGGGCAGTTTGGACTTGGAATGCCGAATTCCTGGTGGGATAGACTGGGTAGCTCCTTTCTCCTCAAGCAAGACCTGAGGGAACTCAGGGTGAGATGGAGCAAGCTGAGAATTCCCGAATTCTTTGGGAGCCAGTTCTGGATGGAGCTTGGAATTCTGTGAAGAGCCGGAGCTGGGATCCATCCCTGAATCCCAATCCTTGAATCCCATTCCCGCAGATCCCTACGCCATCGTGTCCTTCCTGCACCAGAGCCAGAAGACGGTGGTGGAGAAGAACACCCTGAATCCCACCTGGGATCAGACCCTGATTTTCTACGAGATCGAGATTTTCGGGAATTCTCAGGATGTGGCCGAGTCCCCTCCCAACATCCTGGTGGAAATCTATGACCACGACACCTATGTGAGTGTGGTGATTCCCGACGGGAATTCCCAGGCTCTGGAATGTGTGATGTCCAGCATCTCTGGGTGGCTCGGGTTTTGAGGTGGACATTCCAGAGGGAAAAAATTCCAGGGAAAACCCTGTGGTGTCCTTGGGGTCTCATTCATTGAGCTTCCTTGTTGTCATTTAAAGTGGGGAAATTAACGGAGTTTCCTCATGGAAAAACTTTGGGATAAAGTTGGATGCAGTCATGGAAGTAGGGAAACACCCTCTGCTGTTTGCCATGTCCAAAGGGCTTGGGAATGATGGAATTTTGGGGGGTCAGTAGCAGGAACTCGAGATTTTTCCCAGAAAAACCAAGCTGGAAAAAAAAACTGGAAAAACCAAGTGCAGGAGGGAATTCTGTTGAAAAACACTTGGAATACACCTTGGGAAGGGCCTGGGAATATCTCAGGAATCTTTTTCCCTCTCTCCTGCCTCTTCCCAGCAGGAAAGATTCCAAAGATCCCAGTGCAGAGCAGGGAATGGTATTTTTAGGAGCTGCCAAAGGCTCCGTGTTCCTGCTCTGGAAAACCTGGGATAAGAATTCCTAAAAAGGTGTTTTTCTCCTAAAAAGGTGTTTTTCCAGCCTTAGGAATTCCAGGGAGGACTTGGAAAGCTGGAGGCTCTAAGAGCACCAATCCCATTCATTTTCCCTGCCCCAATCTCATAACGGGATCATACCTCACTCCTGATTTTTAGCTGAGGGGAGGGATGGATTTCTCTGGGAAAAGGGATGGCAAGGACGATCCCAATTCCCATGGTTCCCAATTCCCTGGAATTCCCTTTCCAGGGTGCGGATGAATTCATGGGTCGCTGCATCTGCCGACCCAGCCTGGAGCGCTCGCCCCGGCTCTCCTGGTATCCCGTCCTCAAATCCGGCCGGAATGTCGGGGAGCTCCTGGCTGCCTTCGAGCTGATCCAGAGGGAAAAGGTGAGATCCATCCCTGAGCCTGGAATGCTCTGGAATTCTCCTTCTTCCCCAGGATCCAACTTTTCCAGGTGGTGGGTTTTCCATTGGTGCCTTTGGAGCCTGCGAAGAACCGGAGGGATTTGGGATTTGTCCCTTTTTGAGGGATAATTCCATAGGATGAGGTTTTCCAGGTGGTGGCCTGATGGAAAACTGCAGAATTCCAGGTGGGATGGGCTGGATGGATCCTTCTGTCCTTGGACAAGTACTGGGGAGGTCTCATGGATATCGAGGGAGCTGGGAATTGCTAAATCCCTAAGGAATGCTGCCCTTTCCTTGGAATTATTTCTGGAGGGGGTTTAGGAGAGCTGAAGCCACTCCAGCTTTTCCAATGGCTGCATCCCAGATGTACCAGGAAAAAGGGATGGATTGGGAAGCTCAGTCCCTGTATCCCACTCTTCCTTCCCAGCCCTGAGGTTTATCTGGGAATGGGAATCCCACAATTCCCTCTTCCCTGGAAATCCCAGCCCAAACACCAGGAAAGGCCCCAAATATCCACATGTGGCCTCTTCCTCCTCCTTATTCCCTCAGAACCGGGTGGGAAAGGCCTTGGAAAAGCCTTGGAATGAGATGCGCTCCCAGAGGAACTGTTTGATCCCAGTGGGAATCATCCAGGTGGATTTGGTCCTTCCCAGCTGGATGAGAATCCAGGATTTTTAGAGCTGGGAATGGAAGGGGCTGAAGTTTCCCTCCTGGAAAAAGAGGAATTAGCAGTGGGAATGTTAATGGGAATTGTGTTCTCTCCCTGCAGCCGGCTGTTCATCACATCCCTGGATTTGAGGTAATTCCTGACTCCTCCTTGTAAATCCAGCACCATTCCCAGCTTTCCCAGGGATTTGGAGGTGTTTCCAGCCCTGTGGCAATCCCTCCATCCTGTCCCAGGGAATTCTTTTAGGATGAAGGAATCCTAAAACGTAGAGATTCCAATCTTCCTCAGTGGATAAGGAAAACTGGGAGTGGGGCAGCTCCTTCCCGACAGGGCAAACTCATCCCATTCCAGGATGATCCAGAGGATCCCATGGAGATACTCCAAAGGCTCTGGAGCCAGGCTGGCAGAGCTGGGAATGTTCCCCTGGGGAAGGGAAAATTCCAGGGAATCCTCAGAGTCCCTGGAGGGGCTCCAGGAGAGCTGGAGAGGGACTGGGGACAAGGCCTGCAGGGACAG
>JAWWMS010000208.1:70579838-70604221 GCA_035048045.1 Chlorospingus semifuscus
CAGCCCCTGCCCACCCTTCCAGCCAGGAATTTTTTTAATAAAGGAAGAATTCTTCTTCCTCCAGCCGTGCTTTGTGCCCGGAGCTGCTGCAGCTCCTGGGATGACGGGATTGGGTGAAATGATCCGGTTATTTCCAGGATATCCAAATGATGGGTCCCTCTTGGGAAAAAAGGTTGGAGTTCTAGGGTGGCGAGAGGGAACAGGGATGGAACAGGGATGGGGAGACAGGAAAACTCTGGATAATCATGGCAGCAGCTTTCCAGGTGGAAATGAACTCCTTTTCCAGGGAATTTTCAGGATTTGCTCACTTGAGGTTAAATTTATCCACAAAGGATTCTCACCTGGGAGTTGTGCCCAGTGGGATCCATGAAAAAGCTGGAAAGGGAGCACAGATCCCAGTCCCAGAGATCATCTGTGCCATGGAAAAACCCCTGGAGGTGGTTTGGGATACCTGGAGGGAATTTTATCTTTCCCCTGGATAAATGAAATTCCTCAATCCATTCTTTTCCAATCCATTGCTTTCTATGGCTTTTCCATTCCCCAATGGAATCATATCCATCATCATTAACATTCCAGCTGCTCCCCTTCCCTCCTTTTTGTGTTTTCCCTGTTTTTCATTGCAAAATTCATTTTCGGTCAAAATCCACCAAAATCTCTAATCCAGTTCTTTCCCTTGTGGCTGCAGAGGATTCCATGGGTAAGTCCTGTGTTGAATCCAAGCATTTTCCCTGTATCCCAATACCTGTGGAATGTCATGATGTCTGAATGGAGCCCTTGGAACAATAAAATGGGAAATGAAGAAAGGAAAATTGGGATTTCCCCTCCGAAAAAAAGGAGGCGGCAGAAGCCTCGGAGTGAATTTCCAGAATATTCCAATTAAATCCAGTGTCTATCCATTAAATCCCGTGCTGTTGGTTTCAAATATTAATCCAATAAAACTCCATTTGGAATTCTCTGTGAGGTCACTGAGCTGGAATTCTGTGGCCTCCTAAAAGGAGACACCAGGATTTTCCAGGAATTTTTCACGAATTGCTGGCAAAGCGATCTCAAAGATGGGATTCCTGTAAAATCCATGGAGTATTGAGCCCACGTGGTCCGTTTTTCCTCCTGGAATGGTTTGCACTGGGAATGAGGCAATGGGAGTTGGTGAGAGCTGAGGTTTTGTGGGATTTTCCCAGTTTATTTTCTTCCAAGGGTTGTGTCGTTCCGGAGACCTGAGCACCGTTGGGTTTTAATGGAAAGATGGGAATTGTATGGATTTATTCATTTATCCACAGGTTTTGTTGGGATGGGGAGGTTGGGAGGTGCTGGGATGCAACCAGGAAGTCAATCCCTGTCTCCCAAATCCCAAAAATTTCCAAGAAAAGCCTAAAATTGGGGCATTTCAAGCTGTTAACACTGGAGTTAAATTGGTTTATTCCCTGCATGGAAATCCTGGGAAAACCACCCTCTAAGTGGCCAAAACTTCCCTAAAAATGCTCCAAATTCTTGGAATATTCTTCTTGGAGCTCTGCCTCATCTTCCCATGAGGAATAATCCTCTTGGGAATATCCAGAGTGGCTGTAACACCCGGATTTGGACTGGGGGCATCCTGAAAAAAACCTGGAAATCAGGGATGGAGTTGATGCAGGGTTCACTTGCCAAATCTGGGAGCTACTGCTGTTTTCTGGGGATTTTTTTTCTGTGGAAAATGAGTAACTTTGGGATCTCTGGCTGCAGGAGGAGGAATTCATCGACTGGTGGAGCAAATTTTACGCTTCCACGGGAGAGAGGGAAAAATGTGGATATTACTTGGAAAAGGGATTTGACACCTTGAAGGTGAGTGACTTCTGTCAGGTGTGGATCCTTGGAATTCCACTCTCCATGATTTATTTGAGATTTTCGGCTTTTTTTTCCAGTCTGTGTTCAAAAAAACCAAAACATTTTCCCCAGGTGTGGAAAATTCTGTTTCCTTTGGAAAAGCCTTTTGGGAAACTTTCGGAAATTTTCCCTTGGGAAGTGGCAGAGAGGGTGGGGAACTGCCATCCTGGGAAAAGTTTGGGAATGAGGAAAATCAGGGATTTCTCAGGGAAGAGGGAGATTAAGGCACAAGAAATGCTAAATTTAACACATTTAAATTTAAACAATTTTTCCTTGGTTTTAAGGAAAATATTCCCAGCTGGAAGATCTCTATCCATGAAAAACCCACCAGGAGACCTTGGCTTTGTCTGGGTCCTTGGGATGGGCTGGAATTTATTGTGGTATTCCCAAATTCTCCTTTTCTCACTGCCCAAGAGGGAAATAAGAGCAAAAATTCCCAGGAATTTCTCCCCGTGGGATGAATTTTCCCAGGATTTAAGAATTTGGTTGGAATTTTTTCCCACAATCCATCTTTTCCTCCTCAGGTCTACGAGACGGAGCTGGAAAACGCTGAGGAATTTGAGCATCTCTCCGACTTCTGCCACACCTTCAAACTCTTCCGGGGGAGATCCCAGGATTCCAGCGACGACCCCTCGGTGGTGGGGGAGTTCAAGGTGGGATGGGCCCTCTCCCCATGGATTGTGTCCCTAGGGGTGGGAATTGTGGGGTCTTTAAAGTCCTTTTCAGCCCAAATCGTTCCGTGAGCCTGGGAATTGTGGGAATTGAGGAATCCTCATCCATGGAAGTGGCCAAGGCTTCTTGGAAGGGGCTTGGAGCAACATGGGACAGTGGGAGGTGTCCCTGCCTGTGGAAAGGGTGGGAATGGGATGGGATTTAAGGTCCTTCCAATGAAAACCATTCCAGGATTCTGGAGCCCCTCTGCTCTGGAGCCAGGCTGGGAGAGCTGGGAATGTTCTCCTGGAGAAGGGAAAATCCAGGGAATCCTCAGAGTCCCTGAAGGGGCTCCAGGAGAGCTGGAGAGGGACTGGGGACAAGGCCTGCAGGGACAGGAGCCAGGGAATGGCTCCCACTGGGAAAGGGGAGATTGGGCTGGGATCTTGGCAAGGAATTGCTGCCTGGGCTGGAATTCCCAGATTTGCTGTGGCTGCCCCTGGATCCCTGGCAGTGTCCAAGGCCAGGTTGGGATGGACTTTGATCCACCTGGGATCAGGGAATGTGTCCCTGCCCATGGAATGGGATGAGATTTCATCTCCCTTCCCACCCAAACCATTCCATAATTCCATGATTCATTCCGGTCATTCCAAGCCTGCTCCCATCTCTATGAGTTCTTCCTTGAATTCCCTTGTCCATCCTAGGGTTCCTTCAGGATTTACCCTCTTCCCGATGATCCGCGCGTTCCGATGCCTCCCCGGCAATTCCAGCAGCTCCCGGCCAGGGGACTCCAGGAATGTCTGGTCCGGGTTTACATCATCCGCGCCTTTGACCTCCAGCCAAAGGATTCCAATGGAAAGGTATCCCGGTGGGAAAGCTCTGAATTGACTCCTGTAGTGGATTCTTGTAACAGCTCAGCCATTTTTGGTCAAAACTGGGTCAAAATTTGGTCAAAATTTACAAGTTTGCCCTAAAATTTGGGAATTTGTTCCTGTTTTCTGCTCCCCTTGGAATATCTGGGAAGTCAGGGAGGCAACTCTTCCTTTGTATGCTGGGATTTTTCAGGATTAGTTCCATGAGTTTTGGGTTTGGTTTTATTTTGGGGTTTTTTGGTGTTTTGGGTGCTGAAGGGAATAAAATCCCGTTTTTCCTGAAATTCCTTCTTGCAAAGGTTTTCTGGTCTGGAAGAGAAATTCTGGGAAAATGGGAATTGTGTAGGTCCAAAACTCAGAGAAGGGAAAAATCCTTTTTAATTATCTTGGTTCCACTGGAAAAGAGGGGGAAATTTGAGGAATAGAGTGGGAAATATATGAGGAAATATCTAAGAAAGATAGATGAGAAAATAGTAAATATACATGGAAAATTTATGGAAAAATAATGAATAGACATGAAAATACATGGAAAAAAGTATATGGAATATGGGAAATATATGTGGAATACGTGGAAAAATAGATGTAGAAATTCCAACTACTTTTGAATTTTCCCATTTTTTAATGGATTTGGGATGGAAATGTTAATTCCTAAGAAATTCCCCATGAGTAATTCCCAAGGATTAAAAAGAAGGAAAAAAAAATGGGAGTTTTTTCATTTAAAACCCCAAACCAACTCAAATTTGATCCCAAATTTCCCCAGGGATGGGAATTTTATGGAGGCTCATCTCAACCCAAGGAATACCTGGGTGCTCATTGCTGTTTCCCATCCATTCCTTAAAAAACAAATCAGCAGGAAAAGAAAAATTCGGGAGAAGTTATGAGAAAACTTGGTCAGGGCATTTTTTCCATGGAATTCTTGGATGTGGCTGGGATGGTGGATCCCTGTGGATCCGGGTAAAATCTTTTAGGTGGAACTGGATCTTTCCCTTGAATTTTTTGCCTTCTCCTGGCAAAAAAATCCAACTTGAATTTAATCCCCCACTCTCCAAATTGATACTGAATTCCCAGAATAATTTTATTTGGGAGAGGGATGGGATTTGGACCAACCTATGGAAAAGGGTGGGACTGGAATCCCATGGGATTTCTGTGTTTCTTTCGGTGCCCACCTCCAGTGTGATCCCTACGTGAAGATTTCTGTGGGAAAGAAATCCATAAATGACCAGGAAAATTACCTTCCCTGCACTCTGGAGCCTGTCTTTGGGAAGTAAGTATGGATTCCATTTGGGATCCACGGAATTTTTTGAGTGTCCTATTGAGGGAATTGTTCTGGGCCAACAATCCCATTCCATTCCAACACCCAGTTCCAGGTTGAAGCAACTCGGGATAGTGGGAAATGTTCCCTGCCCACAGCAGGGATTGGGAATGGGATGGATTTTAAGGTTTTTTTCCATCCCAATCTATTCCATAATTCCCTTGGCTCTCATTCATCAATCCCGGGGATTTCTCAGCTGTGGACTGGGGAGCTGGAATTCCATAGTGGAGGAATCTGGATCATCCCATTGTTGGGAAGGAGTTTGAGGAACTTCTCCTCATCCAGGAATTTTGATCCAATGTCTGAGGGAAAAATGTGAGGAATGGGGCACCACCACATGTTCTGGAAAAGGATTAGCCATGGATAATTGAGTTGTTTCCCTCAGAAATGGGATAAAATTCCAAGGTTAATGGGACCAGGGAATGGCTGGAGCTGCTCCACGGAGGCTTAGGTTGGATATCAAGAAAAGATTCCTCATCCAGAGGATGGTGGGGCACTGGAACAGCTCCCCTGGGAATGACCACATTCCCAAGGCTGCCAGAGCTCCAGGAGTGTTTGGACACTGTTCCCAGGGACAGGGTGGGATTGTTGGGATTGTCCTGGGAAGGAGTCGGATTGATGATCCTTATGTATGAGGCTATTCCATGATTCTCTGATTTTCTGGGAGAACAAAGCCCCGTGGAGTTGAGCTTCCCTCAGTTTTCCAGCTGCCCCTGGATCCCTGGCAGTGCCCAAGGCCAGGTTGGATACTGGGGCTTGGAGCCACCTGGGATCAGGGAAGGTGTGGAATGAGGTCATTAAGGTGTCTCCTGATCCAAACCATTCCATGATTCCATGGTAAACGAAGCCAGCACAACACAGCCCTGGCCTTGCTGGATCAAGATGACCCGGAAGCTCAGGGACTCTGATCTATCCCGTCACCGGTGGGGTTGGATGAGGCGTGGATCCATTCCCATGGAATTCCAGCAGCACCGTCCTCTTTTCCCAAGCATTCCCCTGTTCCTGTTTCCAGGATGTTTGAGCTGAGCTGCACCCTGCCCCTGGAGAAGGACCTCAAGGTCACACTCTATGACTACGACCTCCTGTCCAAGGACGAGAAGATCGGCGAGACCGTCATCGACCTGGAGAATCGCTTCCTGTCCAAATATGGCGCTCGCTGCGGCCTCCCCCAGACCTACTGCGTGTGCGTTCCTCCCTGGCCTTGGGATGTCCAGGAATCCCGGGACTGGGATGCTGAGGGGGCCATGGGATCACAGCAGGGCTATCCTGGGGGACCTGGCTGAAGCTGCACTTCCCAGAGTCCTGGCTCTCCTCCAGGGAGATCCTGTTCCAACCCTGGTGGCTCCTGGTGACCTTGTGCTGAGGACACCCCCAGCAAGGCTGTGGCTGCCCCATCCCAGGAATGGAAGATTGGGATGGGATCTTGGCAAGGAATTCCTGTCTGGGAGGGTGGGCAGGGGCTGGGCTGGAATTGCCAGATTTGCTGTGGCTGCCCCTGGATCCCTGGCAGTGCCCAAGGCCAGGTTGGACATTGGGGCTTGGATCCACCTGGGACAGTGGGAGGTGTCTCTGCCCATGGATGTGTTGGGAATGGGATGATCCTTAAGGTTCCTTCCAACCCAAACCATTCCAGGATTTTATGACTTTATGAAATGAGCCAGGCTGGGGTTTGGTGACATTTTAACACCACTGAGTGCGGGGCTGCCCTCCTGCTGCCCCACCGCCTTCCCAGCCTCTGCCATGATCCCACCTCACTGCCTGCCTCAATTCCCCAGCTCTCCCAGATGCTGCATGGCCAAACTCCCAGATTTTGGGTGTCCCTTTATTTTAGCAGTTTGATGCTAGCTCTGAATAAACCTCTCACTTTCCCACCTCGGACGCTGGGTTATGAATTCCCTGTGTATCACAGAATTATCCCAGCTGGAAGAGCCCTCTAAGGTCACCAAATCCAACCATCCCCAGCATTTCCACACCCATCCCTGACCCACGGCCCCAAATAACCCAGGGATAACACAACCCATAAAATACCAGTCTAAAAACAACGCCACGAGGTGTAAAAGTCCTTTCAGTCCAGTTTAGTCCCTGTGTCCCTCACTGGTGCCCTCGGGGTGTCCTGGGGTGCTGTGACATCCGTCCTTCTCCTCTGGTGGAGAGGAGCTGGGCCATGGTGACACAGAGGGAGCCACAAAGTTCACAAACACCCCAAGGTCGTTCACAAAATCAGAGATCCAGGGAATAATTCGGGTGGGAAGGGATCTTTAAAGCCCATCCAGTGCCACCCCCATGCCACCACTGTGCCAGGGTGCTGCAAGCCAACCCAGCCTTGGGCACTTCCAGGGATGCAGCCAGGGTTGGATTAACCATGGAATCAGAGCATGGGGAGCAGTTTGAGGTGATTTGGGGTCTCTCTTTCTCCTCGAGGAGGAGGTGATGAGTTTAGGGATGGTTGGGGCCATCCCTTCGAACCAATTTGGGTTGGAAGGGATCTTTAAAGCCCATCCAGTGCCACCCCCATGGCACCACTGTCCCAGGGTGTTCCAACCCCATCCCAACCCAGCCTTGGGCACTTCCAGGGATGCAGCTGGGGTTGGATTAACCATGGAATCAGAGCATGAGGGGCAGTTTGAGGTGATTTGGGGTCTCTCCTTCTCCTCAAGGAGGAGGTGACAAGTTTAGGGATGGGGCCACATTTCCAGAAGAACATTCAAGGCCCCAGGATCCCAGGAAGTGTCCAAGGCCAGGTTGGACAGGGCTTGGAGCAGCCTGGGACAGTGGGAGGTGTCCTGCCCATGGAACTGGATGGGCTTTAAGGTCCCTTTCCCACCCAAACCATTCCATGATTCCACGAGGTTCCCCTCCTGCCCTCTCCTCCGTGCAGGACCCAGCACTGCAGCGCCCGTGCCAGGAGCCGCTCGGAAAACGCTAAATTCCCATTTTTTGGCTCGTTCTCTGTCCCACCAGCTGGAAAACGACCTGGGAGGTCTGCCGGGAGCAGGAGCAGAGTGGATCCTTCCCAAGCCAGCTTGGAGCTGGACCAGCGGAGATCATCTGGAAGACCCACCACAGGCAGGGGTGACAGGCAAAGCAAATCCCGCTTTTCCTGAGGCAAATCCCGCAGCGCTCCCGGGACTGGCAGAGCCCCCCAGGAGCCACCCCGGAGCCCCGGGCGCTGTTCCCGGCACCGCTCCAGGGTTTGGGATGGAGCCGTGCGGAGCATGAGAACGACGGCCCTCAAAGGATGGATTGAGGGAGCCCCGGACGCTCCTCCGGCCCCATGGAACCGGGATCGGGGCTCTCCGGGAACTCCACGGGAGGGAGGTGGGAGAAACGGGAATAAATAGAATAGAAAGAAATGGAAATGAAAATGTAGGGGTGGGTAGAAATAGAAAAAAAATAGAGATACAAATAGAGGAATCGAAATAAATTGAAATATAAAAACATATAAATATGGAAGTATGGAAATATAGAAATTTAGATAAAAATACAGAAGCAGAAATAAATAGGAAATAAAATACAGAAATAAAAATAGAAATAAATAGAACTATAGAAATAAAAAAATAAAAGTATAGAAATATAGAAATACAGAAATAGAAATAAAAATACAGAAATAAATATAGAAATATAGAAATATAGAAATATAGAAATATAGAAATATAGAAATATAGAAATATAGAAATATAGAAATATATTCCTCTTGCTGTATTTCTTATTTTAAAAACCATGCTGTGTGTTAAATGAAATTCTGTAGCCCAAGGAATCTCTGCTGCAAACCTCTGCATAAGTGAAAACTACAGGAAACATGATTTATAGGAATTTTGTTGTTGTTGTTTTGATTTAGTTTTCAGCTGTCCACATATGAAGGCAGACAACATCCATGAGCACATTGTTTAGCCAAGAGTTTTAATAAATTTGCCTTGGAGTGAGGGAGGGCTCTGGTTAGAAGTGCTTTGCCTTCTGTGGGGCGCAGAGCTCCAGAGCTGATCCCAGGGCTGATCCTCCTGTGGTTTCCAGGTGGTTCAGAACAGCAGGAGCCTGTAAGGTATTTCATCCTGTGAAAATCTGCCTCAGTGTGTTTGGAATATTGTCTGAAATCAAGCCCTTGTCCAGGAAAGCCGTGCAGAGGTGCTGCTGCCATTGGGAAGGACATCTGTCCAAATCGACTTTCGGGTCAAACTGAAAAAATCCATACATTGAACTAAATTCTCCAACAGGCCCAGCAGCTGCCAGGGTGGTTCTGTGCCAGTCCCCTGTGGTCCTGGCTCTGTGCAGTGTCACCTCTGTGTCACCAAGGGTCCTCTCTCCCAAAGGCTGAGTTTTCAAGGGTCCTCTCTCCCAAAGGCTGAGTTTTCTCCCTCTCCTTGTGAGGGATTATTCTCCTGGGCATGCCTGCAAAGAGGATTCCTCCCCTCCCTGGGAGAAGTGGCAATATCAGGTAGGTGTGCACCATTCAGAAGTTAAGCAGAAATGGAGAGGAGATCAAAGGTTATCAACAGCAGGGAGCTTTAATGAAGATTGCTGAGGAGAAAAGTAAAGGCTGATTTCAGGACACGGCCATTGTGTTCAGTTCCAGTTACAAAATAGGGGAATTTGAGGATCAGATATGCAAGTGCAGGTGGTGCAGGACTGTAGCAACACAGTCAAAGAGTTTGAAAGAAATCCAAAGATTTTTTTTTTTTTAGAACAAAATACTTACAATTTATTCACTTGGGAAATGATATTCCTTTCCTGTCTTATCAACTGATCACATTTCTGCCTCTGTGAAATCTGACCCTGGGCTGGAAGGGACAAGACAGTGCAGATGGAGGGATTTTGCTTTGCTTCTCCAAAATGAGAGATGTGCCCTCCCTGTGCTGAAGGCAAAGGATCTCTCAGTCCTGGACCACAGAGCCTGAAAAATCCCCTTTTCTGCAAGAAATGTAAAATCCACAGCACACATTGCTTGGGGTTGCTTCAGCAGACTGCCTAGACAATGAGTGCCCGAGATTAATAAGTGTGTTTTAAGCACAGCCACACGTGTCTAAAATAAATGCTTTGCTTGCTTTATTAATTGCAGAAATTTGCCGTGGCACTGTGGCAGAGCGGCTCTGGAGTAACAGGTTTTAGGATTTGATTACAGCACCATCTACTGGGAACGGAGCTTCTCCTTTCCCCAAAGCCTCTCCTTTGCAGTAAAAGTCGAGAATCACTTTCACGAGTCGATTCAAGGGGGAAAAAAAAGTAATTTCATTAAGGTCTAAACTCGAAAGTTCTTGAAATCAGCACCAAGGCTCATTAGCTTCGGTGGGATTCAGCTCTTCCTGGGGATGCTCACCTAGAGTCATATTTAAATTACAATCCTGGCCTCAGTGATGAAAAACAGACCTAAAGATTGAGACAGCATGTTTGCTGCAATACATTTCTTGTAATTATAACAAGATATCATCCATTTAACTAACGAGGGCATTACAGCGCTGAGTGGGTGCGCCCAGGCAGGTGGGAGTGGGCAAATAAATGTGATGTCCTCAGGCAAACCACTGAATGGCAGCAGAAAGCACTGAATTAATTTAAAGAAAGGAATTTTACTTAAGGGATTAATCAGTTAGACTTAACTCATAACATGTAATAGGAACCCTTGTATTACTTGCAAAAAAAAATTAATTTCCTCCCAGAGAGGGGATATGTTTAAAAGCTGATTAGTGGAAGTAATGTTGAGAATATTTGCATTCCCCAATGATTGTTAATTTTGCACATAATCCAGACTCCCACTGACTTTTGCACAGCTGTAAGTGCTCTGGACAGAGCCCTGCTCTCATCTGAGGAGTGCTGGGTTCCATCTGTCAGTACCACCATCCTTCTGTGCTGACTGCTCAGGGGAGCTGCTGCTCAACACAGGCCTCTAATGTAAAATCTCTGTACTAGATGGCACTCTTATTTTGTGCCCATAAATGGATTTCTTGTACCCTTTATCTGGGAAATTTTGGGGAAAGAATACATATATGTGATACTAGCAGAGCTGGTAAAGGTCGGGGCTGATCCTGAGCTTGGAACCTTGATCCTTGGGGCAAAATTTGGTTTTTTGAACAAGCTGGGTGGCATCAAAAGCACCCCACAGCCCTTCTGCTCTCCATTCCCATTTGCTATTACACAGAAACATTGGCCACAGCACTGTGCTGAGCTGTGATGGATGAACAGGCACAAAAAGTCCCCCCTTGAGTGACCTCACTCTCCATCTTGTGGAGTCAGGTGCCGCTTTTAAACTGGCACTGTGGAACTGTATGAGCAAACCCCAAAAGGTTGTCTGAGTCCAAAAGGGCAGCCCACTTGCCCTTTTCATATACTGACACTTGATTTATTCTTCCTTGAGCTGTTCTGAGGTGTTGGAAGAGAAGTTCACACTTCCTAATGGAAAGAAACCAAACCAAAACAGAAATAAATTAATTCTACTTCGAAATCACACTGCTGTGGGGAAGTGTCGCAGACATTTTTTCATGAAAATCCTTTCTTAGGATTTTTTCTTCCTGAGAAGCTGAGAAGATTCAAGAACAAAATGTAAACAATGGTTATCTGCTGCTGTGGAATGCAACAGGTGCATCTGGGATTGGCCCATGTTGGGTGTTTGCAATTAATGGCCAATCACACCAGTTAGCGTGGACTCTCTGTCCGAGACACAAACCTTTGTTATTCATTCCATTCCATTCTATTAGCCAGCCTTCTGAGATGAAACTTTTCCTTCTATTCTTTTTAGTATAGTTTTAATGTAATATATATAGTAAAATAATAAATCAAGCCTTCTGAAACATGGAGTCAGATCCTCATCTCTTCCCCCGCCTGAAAACCCCTGTGAACACCGTCACAGGGAAGTACAAAATCCTACCCAGGTAAGAAAAGGAAATGCTGTGCACCATGCAGTAGATGGCAAATCCTCACATGTGGTTGTTGGGATGAGCTCTCGCTGCCATGCCGTGTGTGGGATTGTTTTTGTTCATATCAGAACAGCCAGAAATGGCTCTGCACCTTGTCTAAGGTGAGGAACAACAGAGAAAAATGGCCTGAGCAGCATCCTCAGCATCAGCACCTTCCCCTCAGCATCTGATGCACTGGAGGAGCTGCAGGACGCCCTCACCCCTCACCAAATCCAGCAATGGGATCATGGAGTGCAATCACTGATGGTCCAGCTCGGTGCATTCCCACCAAACCACCCAAGGCACCTCCTGGGACTACACAGGACTCCAGATCTCCATCAGCTTCTACCAGGACTTTTCATCAGAACTCTAAGCCTAATTTCTGCAATTAACCCTGTTTGTTGTTTCACTAAACCCATCGAGTTTCTCATCTTCATGTTTTCCTGCGGAAGGCGTCAATGTGTCTGAAGGATGTTAAATATTTCTGCTTGGTTCATTGAATTCCTGTGTTCTCACTGGTGGTGAAAATCCCATGTGAAATCTTGTTTTTGCATAGGATGATCCAATAATTCCTGCAAGATTGCTTTAGTGTGAATGAAGGATGAGCTCAGCCTCAATCCAAGATTTTTCTGGTTGTGTTCATGAGGGAGAAGATGTCAAATCAAGTTTCATGTTTTGAAAGTGTTCTCAAGCAAATCTTTGATATACTCCAGTGAAAAACATTTTATATTTGCACAAGTATAAACACAACAGTTGGGTCAAGTTATTTATTGTTGAGACATCATTGTCTGATTATCATTAATTTTTGTTTTATTAGTAAGGGTTTTTTTTCCCCTGCACATATAATTAGTGTAGTTCTCTCCTGGATGGGGCAGTGGTGCAGCAGGAGTTTGGTTGGGGGTACTAAATTGTGAAAATTTATTTGTTATAGTTAATACCAGCATATTTTGTTAGGTGCTGAATGCTGTATTGCAGGATGCTTTTGAAGTCCATCTGCTCCAAAAGGCTGATGAGCCATTTTGGAAGTAAATTGTTAGTTTAGTTTTGATCATAGTAAAGGAGAGGTTTGGTGGCCCCAAAATGTTTAAATGTCCTTTGCTTTTTGGTAGTCTGCTGTGGCAGACAATGGAGTAACCCAGGGGAAATACTAAGGAAGAATGGGATGATTAAAAAGTGATAGCAAAAGGAGATTTTATTTATTTATCCATGATCTACCTACCTGTAGATTCATTGCAATTAATTTCTTACTATTTTTCTTGCTATTTTTTAAGCATTTAGTATTTATATTTAGCATTAAAATTCAAGTAGTGTTACAATAATTCTCCAAATCTTTTAATTCTTGCTGTCTGTGGTGGTGTTCACAGGGGTCCCAGGATGAGGGAAGAGATGAGAATCTTGACTCCATGTTTCAGAAGGCTGATTGATTATTTTATTATATGTATTATATTAAAAGAAAATGATAGACTATACTAAAAGAAAAGAGAAAGGAGACATCAGAAGGCTGGCTAAGGAAAGGAATGGAATGATAACAAAATCTTGTGATTGCTCACAGCCTCGACACAGCTGGACCTGTGATTGGTCATTAATTAAAAACAATTCACATGTTGGGTAAACAATTCTCCAAATCACATTCCAAAGCAGCAAAACACGGGGAAGCTGAAGCTTCTCAGGAGAAAAGATCCTGGCAAAAGGATTTTTCATACAATATGTCTGTGACATCTCTCCTCTGAGGCATACGAGGAGCTGAAGGAAAATCCAGGAGAGCTGAAGGAAAGTCTGGGAGAGCTGAACCTTTCCTGAAAGCCTTTTATCTCGATGGAGAGCAGGGGCTGAGGTGATTGTGTGGATGAGCATGGTACCTGTGGTGACAAATGGCAATTCGCTCACGTTTGGCCACCTCAGCCCCACGGGGACTTCACACTTGTTATTTCCAGGATTATTTTGTCCCTCGTTCCACCTGGCAATAGATCCTTTCTGAAAGGTGTTTTAACACATTTTTTTTCTCAGAGGAGACTGAAACCAGTGGAGGAAATGGGGTGTACCTGATGAAATATCCTGCTTGGTTCACTGGTGGTGGAGTGTTTAAACCCAGCACCTCCAAAATGGAACATCTACACTGGTGACTTCAGAGAGGTGTGGGAAGGAACGATGCTTGATCTGAGGCAATCTCATGAAAAATACTCAGCACCATGGGAAGATGAAATGCCTCCTTCCATATGTATGAGCTTTACTAAGCTAGTAATCCACAGTTTAAGGAACTTTTTCTTTTTTTAATTTAATAAAGAGGTTATTTTAAACTTAGATCTGCAAAACACTCATACCTCCAGCACATTGCCTCAGTGAAATATCCCTCTACATGAAAATATAGACAGTTAGTTTTTTCTTCCAAAGTGAAACACTGCAAGGTCTTTCATTACTGGTTTATTATGCTTTCTGTATCTTTGCTCATTTTTCACCAGTATTGCATTAAGTATTGATATTGATTTCTTGTAAATGGTACTGAAATGGATGGCTCACAGTTTTTGTTATTGTTCTGTAGCACTTGTATGTAATTTATTACAGCTGCAATGGAACCTGCCCCTCGCTGCCAGGGTTTAAATTAAATGTGCCATGTTTTGGCCCCTAGTAGTCACATACATTTCTCATTCTGGATCTGAAAGTGTTATGTACAGAGCAACTTTTTAAATTACTTCCTTGATATTATTTTAAAAGTTTATTTCAATAATCTTGGTAATTAATATGTAATATACTGCTTGAATTAATGGCATTTTTCTTTTCCATTAGAGAGACTAATTGCTGTCCTGTAAAAACAACGTGGAGTAGCTGGTAGTCATGACTGGCTTTCCTCTTTCTGGGAGAAAAAGGAGAAATCAGCTCCTGAATTTTTCAGTGTGTGTTGGACCTAAGTATTTTCTTGTGCATGGACTCCCCAAAAGGCTATAATGAAAACCAAAGGTATTGATAAGGGAAAAACAAAGGTATTGATAAAGGAAAAACAAAGGTATTGATAAGGGAAAAACAAAGGTATTGATGGTGAGGAGGGACAGCCCAGCTGGAGGGCCATGTTTCTTTGGACCACTCAGTGGACTTAGTTTTGGTACAAAACTTGGCTTGGAACCATAAATTAACTTGATTTTCTGGGAATGAAGCTGCAGCACTGACAAAAATGAAGTGAAGCAAAGAAAGTCCCCACACCAAATCTCTCTGCACATGAGATTCCTTCATGGAGGGTTTGTAGAGAAAATAACATTGAGAGAACACCAGTGGTTTTAACCAAAAACCCCAAATTGATATAACAGTATCAACACATTGATGTTGAGAGACACTCTTTATGTATTTTTCAGTTTTATTTGCTGCTATTTTAATAGTAATAGAAATTGCTCTTCTGGCAGGGAGAGAACATTTTTTTGACTCAGCCAATGGACAATGTTCTGTTCTATGATTCTGAGAGGATTGGGATGAAGGAAGGGGAATTGGGATGAAGGAAGGGGATTTGGGATGAAGGAAGGGGAATTGGGATGAAGGAAGGGAATTTGGGATGAAGGAAGGGGATTTGGTGCTTTAAGGGTCCCTCTCCTCCCCTGGCTGGGTGTCTGTGGGTGCAGCTCTGGGCTCTGGGTGCTCCAGGGCCATCAGTGCTGCTCTCCTGGAATTGCACTGGTGTAAAGCACTTTTTACTCCTTCCAGAAGTCATTTATAGTGAAACCGAGCTTTTCACACAAGATTAACTGAAACCCTTTACAAAAAGTCTTAGTTCCAGTTCACTGGATAAATCCAATTGCCATTTCACAAGCTCTTCTTGGGCATTTCCTCCCCTTGATTTTGGACAACATCCCTTACTCTTCCCTGACAGCTTCAGATATGTCTGTCCCACTCAGTTCCCCCTACTCATCCCAGGGAGGGCCTGGACTCCCCAGGCATTTTAAATCGAGGTTTTTCAAGGAAAACAGGAATATTTTCACATCAATCACGTGTCAAAAAATTCAACATTTATGCAACCAAGTGGCTGCAGCCACTGTTTTTAGGGCTGGTGTGGACACAAAGAGGACACAACCAAAAATCTCAAGGAACACAAGGTTTTGGCAAGGCAGGGAATTGCTGCTCCACCACCACGTGCTTGATGGGAAGAGATCTCATGAAATGATGCTGCATTTACCAAAAAGGCATCTTTCAGGCAGGAAATCTTGAAATTACAGAATAGTTTTGGTTGGAAAGGATATCTAGAGCTCATCTAGTCCACCTCCTTGCAATGAGCAGGGACATCTCCAGCCAGACCAGGCTGCTCCAAGCCCTGTCCAACCTGGCCTTGGGCACTGCCAGGGATCCAGGGACAGCCACAGCTGCTCTGGGCACCCTGTGCCAGGGCCTGCCACCCTCACAGGGAACAATTCCTTCCTGATGTCCAATCTAAATCTATTAAGTTTCAGTGTGAAGCCATTCCCTGTGTCCTGTCCCTCCAGTTCCTGATGAAGTTCCCTCTCCAGCCTCCCTGCAGCCCCTCCAGACTCTGGAAGGTGCTGTGAGGTCTCCACACAACCTTCTCCTCTCCAGGCTGAACATTCCCAGCTCTCCCAGCCCCTCCACAGCAAAGGTGCTCCTGTCCTTTTATCAACTTTGTGGCCTCCTCTGGAATTGCTCCAGCAGCTCCATGTCCTCATTCTGCTGGAATCAGCAGACCTGGGCCCAGTATTCCACATCCGCTGGCAGTATCCAGCTGCACGTTATCCCCATGAAAAGCAGGACTTGCCCAGCCACCTCTATTCTCCACCTCCTATACTATAATTTCTTTATCAACTTTGTGGCGTCCTCTGGAACTGCTCCAGCAGCTTCATGTCCTCCTTCTGCTGGAATCAGCAGACCTGGGCCCAGTATTCCATATCCACTGGCAGTACCCAGCTTCAGGACTTGCCCAGCCACGTCCATTCTCCACCTCCTGCAGCACCATTTCCAAACTACCAAAACCTCCCACGAGTTCAGCACCCCAAGAGTTAAATGAAGTCAGAACAACAGAGGAAAGGATTCATTTATTCCAGGCTTTCTGTGGAATTGCTCTGGAATACACTCAGCAATCCAGGAAAAAGCAAAGTGCTCCTTTGGGAAGCGGTCTGGGAATGTGAGAGTCCCCTGGGAGGATGCAGACAGGCTCTGCTGTGGCTTTGGGGAGGCTGCTGGAGCTCTGGGAAGGATCACTCGGGGCTGTGGGGGTGGCAGTGCCCATCAGGGACACTGGGGACTGTCCTCTGTCCCTGTAGGGGACACTGGCACAGCAGCGGGAGCGTGGCAGGCCCTGCCACAGGCCCTGCAGCCCCCCCAGGCCTGGCAGGTGACCACAGGAAGCACCGAGCTCCTGAGCTCATTTCCACCAGCCCAGGGCTCCGTTAGGAGCAAAAATAACTCGGGCAAACAGAGCCAAAGGCGTGTTTGGAGTGCCTCAGTCACTCAGGGCCTGGTGCCTCCCTTCCGCCATGGCTCCTCCTGCCTCAGCAGCCACCTCTGGCACCTGGGATCGTTTCCGTCACCCTGCTCCCTAAAAATCAGCCATCGCCCTTGTTAATTCCCATAAATTCTGTTTCTCTCCTGCAACAAGTGGGGTTTTGCACCAAAGGACAGGAGGAATGCTCCTAACCCAAGTGCTGTCCCCAGTGTTATTCCTCCTGAGATCCCCATGGCATTTCCTACAGTCTGACTCTTTGAACAAGGAGCTTTCCCAGCGCGTTTCCAAATAAAGCTGTAGGAACAGCCAGTTTTTCAGCTTGGTGGGTGAACAAAGAAAGCAGAGGAAAATTAATTAGCTGAGCCCAAGCAGAGCTGCATTTCCACCTCTGTTGTTTTGTAAAACATGGGCAACAAAGAAGATGAACTAGACCAAAACCAAGAGATTTATTATGTCTGGGGACCATTGGTTCTTCTTTTTAACTTCTTTTCTAAAATATAGGTCACATTTCAAAAGGGAAAAACCAAGCACTGATTCTGAAAGATGAGGCTGAAAGGCTTCTTTCAAGCTGTCAAAATGAAAAACTTCAGCACATTTGGGGGAAGAGAAATCCTTGTGGGACACAAACACACACACACAAAACCTGACCCAAAAATGTGTAAATCATTTCCTTCTTCCACAAACAGCATTTCCCCCCAAATTTTCTATCTACTGAAGGACAAAATTCCACAGATCTCCTTGGCAGCATTCCCCTGGATAAGGGCTAAATCTGAACAGAGGATTGATAGAAAGACAAGGAGATCCAGGGACAAAGATTCCATGCAAGAACAAGGCATGGAAGAACTCATGGCAGGAAACGAGTTTGCTTCCAAGTCAGGCACTACTGAACTCTGTGGCACAGCACACATCCTTTGATCCAGCTCCAGCAGTCACTGATAAGCAGAGAGAGTTATTTCTCACTCTAAGTTTGATAAGAAATGTCCACATGCTCCCCCCAGAGGAATTAAAACACAAGAAACCCAAATCTGGCAGGGCTTAGTTCCACTCTGCTGTGCTTGGGGAAAAATGGAGCAATTGAGCTCAGTCTGTATGCAGCAATTTATTAAGTTGTGCATAATTAATGAGCAGTGACGTGCTCCATGTGTTTTCTGAAGTGATTCCATTTCCTGGGGATGAACTCACAACTGACTGTGCATTGCTCCTTCTTCTGGCTCACATTAAATATGAAATATTCATGGAAACACCAACCTGGCAGGGTTCTTCACACTGAAGTGATGGTTTAGAGCTGGAGGACCCCACCACTATCTAAGAAATCTTCAAAAAAGGTGACTCAGCTCATGTTCCTCACTCAGGCTGAGGAAAACCTCAGATGTCCTCATTTTCCTCATATCCAACATTCCCCAAACTTTCTTGCTTTCACAGTAACCATCCTGATTATCTTCTGGAAGGCAGATTTTATCAGAAATTCATCCAAGCTGGGGACAGCATTCCCAGCTGACAAATCCCCTTTTTGCAACCTCACAATTCTTGCAAACACAGCGGCTCCTTGGGGAGAAGTGCCTTGAATATGATGTAGAATGTAAGGGTTAGAAAATAATAAATATTAGTGTGCAATGCACTGAGAGAAAAGCCTTGCTCTGACCACTTCCTCCAGCAAGAAGAACAAACACAGCTCCTCAGGATGTGAAAACACAACCCCCAAAGATGTGAAAACACATCCTCCAAAGTTGTGAACACACATCCCCAGAGTTGTGAACACACATTCCCCCAAGATGGGAAAACCCATCCACCCAAGATGTGGTTGTGAAGGAGCTGTGCCCCTTTCAAGCCAACCTTGGTGTTCCAGAAGCCCTGAAGTGACTGCAGGGTGAGTCCTCAGTGCCACCTTCTCCCACCACATTCCCAGCACCTGGATTTGGCTCCTCAGGTGGGCCAGGCAGCTTTGGGGGATGCAGGAAACACCCTGAGGGCCAAGTGTTGGGGACTGGAACAGTGACACACTGGGGACATTTGCTGTCAGGTCCAAGCAAACTGGAAGCTCAGCACTGCAGTGGGTTTGGAGCATTCCCACGTTCCCACAGCTTTGCCCCAAACCTCTTGGTCCTAGTTCCTGTCTGTAGGATCAGCAGCACCAGTTTGCTCCCTGTCAGACCTTTCACATCCAAGTCGCTGTGCCAGTTTTTCTGGGCTGGCCAGATTTCAGCTGTTTGCACCTCTCATCGCTGAGCTATTGTTTATCCATCCAGAATTTATCCTCCAGCAACCTCACTGCCAACCAGCAGAGATTTTGTGCCATGCCAGGTGAAGCTCCCAGCTGTTCCCTGGGAATCTGGAGTGCTGGCCTCAGGAGGAGCCTGGGGCAGCCTCCACATCCCTCTGTGAGCCCCGATGAAATTAAAAATTAAAGAAATAATTCAAATGGCAAATGTAACACTCCCCTGGCGCAGAGCTGTGGGAGGATCCTGATCCATCTCCATTGCTTCCTGCTTTTAAACATTCCCTCTGCTCCATCAAGCCACTGCAGGACCACAGCCAAAGTGACCTCCAAGGCTGTGGCCAGTGAGCTGTGCCCTCCTCAGCTGTCCCACAGCTGGCACAGAGGTTTTGGGTTTACACAGAAAGGAGCTCAGCAGCACCAGCAGGGGATGGTGCAGGGCACATTTCCCCCAAACCGGGTCAATGAAGGCGTTTTCCCCTCCTGACTTCAGGACTGACCACCCTGATGTGGAAATCTTTGTGGTTTTGCTGTCATTCCTGCCTTAAAAGGTGTCCTGTGGCCAGGAGGGATCAGTGCCAGGATGCCCAGACCCCACTGAGGTGCAGTGTAGGGACAGGGCTGGAACAAACCCCAGAGCCAGAGCTCAGCTGCTCTTACAACCTCCCTGCTGCACAGCAGGGAAAGACAAGCTCAGCTTAATTATTCCATGGACAATTAAACTCTGCAAAGGCACATCAAGGCTGTAGCACATCAAGGCAGAGCAGGTGGATTTGTTGCAGAGCTGAGAACAAATGTAGGGCACGTGAAGAGCAGGGTGAAAGTTAAAGGGATCTGAGAAGGTGATTATCAAAAACAAGGAAAAGAAGGAATTTCAGGAAGAATTTCTTCATGGAAAGCATGGTCAGGCGTTGGAAGGGGCTGCCCAGGAGGGTGGTGGGGGTGTCCAAGGAAGGGCTGGAGGTGGCACTCTGTGCTCTGGGCTGGTGAGAAGGTGGGCATTGGGTACAGCTTGGACTCGATGATCCTGGAGGGATTTTCCAACCTCAGGGATTCTGGGATTCTGGGATTCACCAGCCCTGAATTGGAATTCTGGAATTCTGGATTCTGAGATTCACCAGCAGCATCTTCCAGGGAGTGCAGGGATGCACAGGATGGGGAGAAGCAAACCCTGAGGGACCTGAGTCCAGGGAGAAGCTGCAGTGATGCTGAGGGTGAGGCTCCTCCAGCAGTGGAGCCAGTCCAACACTGCTTCAGCCCAGGAGGGCAGGGCAGGGCAGGGGGAACGCTCTGAAATGGGAGCAGGGACTGGCAGCACATCCCTTCGTGGGGACAGAAATTCCCTTCCCCTCCCACAACAGCCCAGGGCTACTGGGGAGGCTGTTGGGAAAGGATGTGACCTTTGGGAAAGCACATCCGAGCAGGGAAGCTTTATTATTCCACAGCAGCTACAGCCTGAAGGAAGATTAAGTTGTCCCAGGGACAAAGCTGAGCTCTGCAGTCTCGCTGCCAGTGCTTTGTCAGGGCAGGGCTGGATTTAATGAGGGCTGACGAATAGCAATGGAATCAAGGGGCCAAAACCATCTCTGAGCACATCTGCACCAGCCAAACGTGTCCCATCAGATAGATCTGACACATCAGCCACTCCTGCGCCCCCCAGGTGGGATTCCTCCTTGGAATGGCTCTCCAGGGAGGGGAGAGTTGGCTTAGAGATGTAAATGGGGATCACTGGGCTGTGCAGGATGTGGATCCAGCTCATGGATCCCTTGGCTGAGAGCCTGGTGTGATTCAGGCATGGTCACATATCCCCTGAGGGATCCTGCAGGCCAGAGCCTTCCACGCAAACTGGTGCTGGAAAACTGCTCCTTCCTGGGAGAAATTATACTCACTTCCAAAAATGCAAAATGTTTATTAAAACCTTATCAAAAATACAACAGAAGACTGAATAGGGAAATCTTTCCCACCATGTGCTCACCCACACAATGGAGGTTTCACCTTTTAACCCTTTACCTCTCCCAAAGTTCTGTCCATGTCTCCTTCTTCACTGTCCAGTGGTGGAGATCACTGCCTTAAATCTCAATTAGGGGTCAGCTGTTCCCATAGTAACAATCCCACCCTCCCAAATGTCCCAAACCCCTGGTAACAATACAAGGGGGGTAAAACATAACTATAAATCTATAAAATTTCTCTAAACATATATATACATATATAAGATTAGATATATATATAAAATATATATATTTTATATATAATATATATAAAATATATAATATGTTTTATATATAAAATGTATAATATGTAATATATAAAATATATAAAAATATATTTTTATAGATAAAAATATATAAATATATATCATATACATATACATTATATATCAATATATATATCAATATATATATCAATATATATCAATATATATATATCAATATATATATATATGAATATGATATTTGCCTTTTAATTGTGGGAGTCAGCCATGGCATTACTCATCTGTCACATTCCCCACCACAGGTCTGGAGCTGCCATCTGCCACCTGCCCACCTCTGCAGCGCCACCACATGTCCCTGTCCAGCAGGGCCATGGCTCAGCCCACCACAAACCAAGACTCCCCACTTTTGCTTTCTGTATTCATGCTCTGCAGTCTTGTTTTCTCCCCTTTTGTTGCCAGGATCCATTTGTGATGCTAGGGAGAAAAAGAGGGAAAAAGCAAACTCATTTCATCCTCTTGGGATATTTCCATCTTCCCACAGCCACCTCCTGGCACCACTGTGGTGTCTGTGAGAGTGACCTGAGCTCTGCAGGGAAAGGAAGAGGACTCTGAAGTCTTCAAGAAGGAAGAAATTCTTCCCTATGAGGGTGGGGAGGCCCTGAGAGCAGCTGTGGCTGCCCCTGGATCCCTGGCAGTGTCCAAGGCCAGGTTGGACATTGGGGCTTGGAGCACCCTGAGAGAGTGGCAGGTGTCCCTGCCATGGCAGAGGTGGCACTGGATGAGCTTTAATGCCAAAATTCAAATTCTGTTTCACTGGTCTTCCCCAATCAACCAAAATTAACTGGAATTCTCCCTGCAAGTCTTGGGTTCACTTCACCTCTGTCCCTAGGTGCAGGAGAACCAGCTCCCTCAGGAGAATTCCATGCAAAACCCACTGGAAATGGCCCCATTTTGCCCTTTTCACTGGCAGAGCACCATCCTTGCCAGGCCAGTGGCACCAGAACAGATTGATCTGCCCCAGTTGTGCCACACACCCCTCCCTCAGCCCCCTGCTCTCTGCTGAACCCCCCAGGGCTCTCAGCAAAGCTCAGTTTGTTTTTGGGGTGCTTGCAGAGTTCACAGCCTCCACAGTGCCAGCCTCCCTGGTGAAGATAAACAATTTCTGTGACACTTTCCTAATTATGGAGAAGAGTTTCCTAAAGGGGACTGAACTCTCTGCTCTGCACTGATGGGAAAAGGAATAACTGACATAGTTGCAGCATTTTTCATACTGGAAGATCCAAAATCCTGCTGTAAACACGAGCTGTGAGTGGGGATTGCTTTGCTCAGCACTGAAACACAACTTTGAAAGTGAAAAGGAGCAGGGCAAAGATTGTTTGGGGGGTTTAGGTTGGGAATTGGGAGGTTTCATATAAAGGACATTATAGCTTGGGGGAGGAATCACAGATTTGAGGGGTTTATTTAATGCCACGTGCTATGTATAAAATATAAAATAACTCATGTATAAAATGATTTGAGCAGGTTGTGGCCCAGTTCCTCTTATGGGAAATGCAGAGCAGTTGGATAAGCCTGTTTAGGACCAGGATTTTCCCTCTCTGACAAACCATCAGAGCTCTTTCAAAATGGATCCAGCCTTGTCCTTCCCAAACCTCTCTGTAAATTCCTTGAGGATTAGAAACACAGTCATTGGGAATGGCATTGCTCAGAAATGCTCTGCTTCAGGGAAATGATCTTCTCCTTGTCCATGGAAGAGAAGCTCAGAGCCAGCCAGGAGAGCCCCTGATTCCCAAATTTGCCCATCAGCAAGAGCTGCCAACAGACCCAGCCTGGGGAGGGATCTCAGTGCAGCTTTTTGGGGTGGTTTTTATAGGATTTGGGTTGCCTAGAGCAGAGCTACAAATGCCAGCACCTGTCCCTTCCCCTCCAAGGATTAATATTGCCTGGCTGGCTCCCAGGATGTGGAATAAAGGCAAAAAGGACTCGCTGCAGGTGCCACCAGTGGCCACAGCCCCTTGTCCCTGCCCTCCCTGTCTGTCCCTGCCCTCCCTGCTTGGGGACATGGACAGTGACACACTGGGTTGTGGCTTGGCCACTTCCCACTGCTCTCAAAGCTGGCATCACTGTGTTGCCACTTGGCACCAAGCTCTGAGTGGGAAGAAAGGGAAAATGTTGGCAAATGTTGACCTGTCCATCCTGAATATCACTTCTCCTGCAGGTGACTTTCCTGTCCCTGCTCAGGGCAAATCCAGGAGGGTTTTCCTGTCCCACATTCCTGCTGGGGTGTCCACAAGCCCCTCCATGGAAGAGGAAGGGCAGCAGAGATGCCTCTTGCAGGACATTTGTCCCCACCTCACCCAGGGTGGCTGTCCGCTTGCCTGGACAGTGACAGGGACCCCCTGCTCTGCCTGGACTGTTTTTCCCAGCTCTCCCCCTTTCCCCAGCTCTGTCCTGGAGCCTTGCACTGGGTTGGAGCTGTTTTTCAGGGGAGAAGCATAAACAGAGCTCTGAGGGACACTCGTGGCTGTTTATTCGCCTGGTGCTCTTGCCTCCTTTCTTGGTCATGGTTGTAAGAAAACTTTTTTTTTTCAGACTTTAACAGAAAAACAAATTAATGGCTTCCTCCAGCCACGCTCTGCTGGCCAGCAAGAGCAGCTGTCACCCACAAAGGCTGGGAATTGTGACTCTGAAGAGACTGGGAATAGGTCCCTGGCTTTGGAGAGAGGCTGGGATCAAAGAGAAGGAATTTCATCTCCAGGGTGGCTGCACAGCCAGGAGTGCCATCTTCTGGTGCTCACCCCAGTGATGGGCACAGCCACAGAATCCCACTGAGGTTGGTAAAGTTCTCCAAGTCCATCAAATCCACCCTGTGCCCCATCCCCACCTTGTCCCCAGCCCAGAGCACCGAGTGCCACCTCCAGGGATGGGCACTCCAACCCTCCCTGGGCA
>JAWWMS010000208.1:70615887-70627604 GCA_035048045.1 Chlorospingus semifuscus
TCCGCCCTTCCCCCCTTTCTTCCATATTTTCCCCTTTTTCCCTTTTTTTCCTTTTCCCCCTTATTTTCTGTTATTTTCTCTCCTACCTTTCATTTCTTTTTCCCTCATACCTTTTCTTTTTCTTTCATTTTCCCTTTCATTTCCCTTTTATTTCCCTTTTTTTTCATTTTTTCTTTCATTTTCCCTTTCCCCCCTCATTTTTTCTCCTTTGTCCTCTTTTTTCCTTTTCCCCCTTTTTTTCCTTTTTCCCCTCTATTTTCCCTCTATTTTCCCTCTATTTTCCCTTATTTTCCTTGTTCTCCCCTTTCCCCCTTTTCTCCCTCTTTTCCCCCTTTTCCCTTTCCCCCTGGCATTTTTCCAGGCTGGATAACGAAGGCTCAAAGCTCTTCCAGCATCGTTTATTCCAATACATCACAGGTGAGCAGGGAAGCGAGAAAACTGGGAATGGGATATCCCGGGATGGATCCTGAACCACCCCTGACCCCTGGCTCACAGAATTCCGTGCTCAACAATCCATCATTCCTAACGGATGGCCGGGAATGTCCCCACGGGGGTCCCCAAGGGTTACTCAGGGGTGGCTTCACAATGTGCAGGGACTTGGGATCATTCCGGGAACGCTCCGAATCCCAGTCCCAGAGCTGGGTGTGGAGGTGGAAAACGGGAATTTCACCTCTCCCAGCTCCACGGCAGGGTGGAAATGTGGTTTGGGATGAGTTTTTCCCGCCGGGAGATGGGATTAGGCAGGTTCCCAGCATGGTCCCAATTTAATTTAATTCCATATCCTGGCGAGGAATTCCCTCAGGAATTCCTGAAGTTCAAGGAGCACTGGCCCAGAAGTTGTTCCCGCGGAAAAGGTGGATTTGGGAAAGCCATGGGAGAGGAGGTCATTAAGGGGTGACCTGTCACCTCCAATCCATCACTGACATTCCCAACCAGGAGAAAACCACAGGAATATTCTCCTTTGCCGGTGGAAGGAGATTATTCTGTTTATTCCATTTATTCTGTGAGTATTGTTTATTTATTAGCATCAATTTTGATGGAAAATGTAGGAATTCCTGAGAGACACCTGGCAATTCCCTTTTTCCCTGGCTCCAAGACCATTCCCATTTTTTCTAGGAAAGGGAATATCCACCTCTGTCAATCCCGCACATCCCAGGATTGTGTGGAGTCTGCATCTCCCGGGATGTCCAGAGAGCATCCACACCATTCCCACTTTTCCTCAGGGTCTTCCAATGGGAAATACAGACATTTTCTGAGGAAACCAAGCTATTCTCCAAGGAAACCCAGTCATTTTCCAAGGAAACCCAGTCATTTTCCAAGAAAATCCAACCATTTTCAAAGGAAACACAGTCATTTTTCAAGGAAATCTGGCCATTTTCCAAGAAAACCTGGGCATTTTCCAAGGAAACCCAGCCATTTTCCAAGGGAAAATCCCCATCCGTCCATGACATCCACATGGATATTCCCTGAGAAAAGTTCTTGTCCCATGGGGTGATCCTTGGCCTTTTTTCCCACTTTTCCTACTGCAGAGATTCCTTTAGCAGGAATATTCCTTCTCTCCAAGTGCTTCATCCTGAAATCTCTGGAATTAATTATTTCCCCCATTCCCATTTCCTACACTCCATTTTTTCCCATTCCAACAGCTATTCCAGCATTTCCAAGTCCACCACAAAACCCTGTCCCTGATCCCAATTTAGGCTGTTTCCAAATTTTCCGGGTATTTCCTGGAGTTAGAACTGAATCTGTTTCCAAAGGTTTTTCCTGCACTATTAAAAAACTGCATTTCTCAGCTCTTCCCTAAATCTCTGAAAATGAGAGACGTGGACTGGGAATTTTTCTTCACCTGAGGAAAACTCCAAGGAAGAGATGCTGGAAAAATGTGGGATGAAGCCTGGGAAATTAAAAATGTTGGGAATTACAAAAAAAAAAAATGTATTAAAAAGACAAGGAGATCAAGGCTTCCCAGATTTTGTGGCAGCCGAAGGCTGGAAGAGAATTCCAGAGGATTGGAGGTGGCTGTGCTTCCCTAAATTCTGTTAAATCCCATCATGGCTCTGGACAATGGGGTCTGACTGGATCCTCCTGGAAGTTTGGGAAGCGCTGATTCCATGGAATTTGTCAGGCTGGAATTGGAGAGGATAAATTCATCGGGATGGGGAGTGATGTCAGCTCCGGAGATTCCGTTTCCCTTCTGGAATTTCCCACTTGGAAAAAAAACCCTTGGATCCTGCTTTTCATGTGGGTTTGATGGGGAGAGTGCTGCATCCCAAGTATTTCTGTCATTCCATCCTTTTCCTGGATGCTGGAGCAATTCCAGGCAGTTTTTGGGACAACATCTGTCCCACTGGGCCTCCCTGAGCACCTCCAAAGAAAAGCAGGAATTTTTGGGAGACTCTGAGAACTTTCTTCCCACCCTGACTCCTCCTCATCCACAGATGGAGGCAAAGCCTTTGGAAAGGGATTTCCTGGATCCTGGAATTTTGGCTCTGCCTTTCTATGGATCAACTCCCTAAAGCCCAATGGATCCCTTGTATCCCCATGGGATATTTCCTTGGAATCCCCATGGAATTTCCCTGCTGGGAAGCACTTGGGAAAGTCATTGGCACGGGCACCTGGAAGGGAAATCGGGAATTTTTCCCTGTCATTCTCCTCATTCCCAAATTTTCAGTCTTTTGTTCCAGTTCTGTCTAAAAGGAGCATCGAACTTCTGGGATAATGGGATATTTATCCAAGGATTCTTGGAGTCACCACCAGAGGAAGAACCTCCAGTAGAGCCCAGTATAAACTAGTAAAAACCAGTAAAAAATCAGTAAAAACCAGAAAAAACAGTAAAAATCAGAACAAACTAGTACAAACCAGTATAAACCAATAAAACCCAGTATAAACCAGTATAAACCAGTACAAAAGGAGTTCTTTGGTCTCTAATAAGAGAATTTTTGGGATTATTTTTAAACCTTTTTTTTGGGACCAGATACTGTCAATGCCACAAGGATCAAGATTCCGTGTCTGGAATAAATCCTATGGAATTGGGAGGGATTTTGGGAGTCGAGTCATGCCACAACAAGAAGAAACTTCCCGGGATGCATCGGGATTGTTCAGCTGGGAGAAGAAAAACTTTGGAGTGACCAAATTGGGGAAAAACCAGGGCCTAGAGGGGCTCCAGGAGAGCTGGAATTTGGGACAAGGCCTGCAGGGACAGGAGCCAGGGAATGGCTCCCACTGGAAAAGGGGAGATTGGGCTGGGATCTTGGCAAGGAATTGCTGGCTGGGAGGGTGGGCAGGGGCTGGACTGGAATTCCCAGATTTGCTGTGGCTACCCCTGGATCCCTGGCAGTGTCCAAGGCCAGGTTGGACACTGGGGCTTGGATCCACCTGGGACAGTGGAAGGTGTCCCTGTGTGTGGGATGGGCTGAGTTTTCAGCTCCCTTCCCACCCAAAGTCTTCCATGATTCCATGATTTTTTTCCCCATTGTGAGCAGTGCCAGAGGAGCCCGGAGCAGTCTGAGGGATGTTTTGAGGCTTGGAGCAACCAGTGTGATGTCATGGAATTCCTGGGATACCATGGAATCTTCCTTTCCACATCCATGTTCCATTAATAAATTCAGGAGCCGTGGGTGGCCTGAAGGAGGAACTGGCATTTGATGATCTCTGATTGTCCCACTGCCTGTGACAGACCTGAGAGCAGATTGAAGCCATGGTGGATCTGGAAGGGAAGGAATTCCTTGGAATTCCCTGCTGGAAGTGCTGATTTAGGTGTCAATCCCACATTGTTCCATGAATTAAGAGGAAGGTGAAGTTTGGTAGTGCCAGCACTCCATGCTCATTGTTGTCTTCACCTTGGAGACTCATCCTCATTGAAATTGTGGGAATTTCTGTCTCTCCTCAGAATCCTGTTTGGGATCCCATGGAGCCATTTCCTAAATTGCATTAAATTAAATTGAATTATTTAAAGAAAATTAATTACGTTAATTTAAATAATTAAATTAAGGCGTAAACTGTTGCTGACACCTTCCAGAAGCATCTTGGGTTTTCCACTGATTATCCTTATCCGAGAGTTTTCCAGAACCTGTGCTCCTGCAGATCCACAGCAGGACACCCCAGGAATTTCAGGATTTCCAGAGCCCGCTGGAAATTTTCTGCCCATGTCTCCTGATTAATCTTTAATTTTCCCATGGTTTCTTTCCTGGTGGGATTTTAGGAACACTTCTGGAGCTTGGACAAGACGGAAAACAAGATCCCACCCCAGCTGATCCTCCAGATCTGGGACAACGACAAGTTCTCCTTTGACGACTATTTGGGTAAGTTGGGAATTTTTGGGATCCATCCCAAAAAAAGGGAAAACATCACCAGCACAGGTTGTCCAGACTAGCTGTGGCTGCTCCTGGATCCCTGGAAATGTCCAAGGCCAGGCTGGATGGGGTTTGGAGCCACCTGGGACAGTGGAAGTTGGGAGTTTGGATTGGGATGGTTGGGGTGGCCCGAACTCCATGGGATCAGGGAACATTCCATGTTTTAAGGATTTTTCCCACTGAGATGTCTCACCTGGAATGTTCTCCCCTGCAGGATCCATCCAGATGGATCTCAACAGGATGCCCAAGCCTGCCAAGACGGCGGAAAAGTGTTCCTTGGATCTTGTGGATGATTCCCTGTCCTCCGGCCGCTCCGTGTCCCTCTTCGAGCAGAAAACCGTCAAGGGCTGGTGGCCCTGCGTGGCCGAGCAGAACCAGCAGAAGATCCTGGCGGTAAAGTGACCTCTCCATGTTTTTCCTTGGATCCTTCACTCCAATTCCCATCCCCGGAAGTGTCCAAGGCTTTAAATTCCTTCCCAATGCAAACCGTCCCAGAATTCCCTGAAATCTTCATTCAATTCAAGCCAGGGCAAGAAATTCCATTTCCAGCTGGAGGTTTTGTGGATCCAGCCAGATCCACTGTGGTTGGCTGGAAGTTTTCCGGCACTGTGCAGAGGAACGATCGGTTTTGTGGGATTTTCACCCTGGTTTTTGGAATGTGCCACCAAATTTGATTCTGTATCATGACTATTCCCAACAATCTTGTGTCCTAAACGCCTGGAAAAAATTCTGGCTGTCTCAGGGATAATTTTAAAGGTGTCTGGGCTCCTGTTCCAGGTTTTGGGGGCTGTTCCATGCAGGTGAGGGAATCCAGGGAAGGAATTCGGTGATTCAACCAAAAAACTCTGAACTGGTTCCAGGGAAATCGGGAATCAGGGAATTGGGAAAGACTGGATGTGGAACTCGGTGATGGTGGGTCACAGCTTGGACTTGATCCCAGAGGTTTTTCCAGCCTCAGCAATCCTGGGATTCTGTGATTGCCCAAATTTGGGTGTCATTGGGATCTGGGATTTCCTGGAATATCTCCAGTGACAGGTGAAGGATCTCTGGAATCCTGGGATCCTCATGGTCATTGTTGGGAGTGGTTTGGTTCTGCTCAAAGCATGTTTTCTTCCCCTAATCCCTGTTTTCCATCCCACGTTCATTCCTCACCTTTCCCCCTGTTTTTGGGGATAATAAATAAGTTTTTGTTTAACCCATCCAGGGCAAGCTGGAGATGACTTTGGAAATCGTGGCGGAACAGGAGCACGAGGAGCGTCCGGCCGGGATGGGACGGGATGAGCCCAACATGAATCCCAGGCTGGAGGATCCCAAGTAAGAACATCCCAAATGGAAAAGCAGCCACCAGGGCATGGAATTCTCGATGACCAAATGGGAATTCTGTGTTTCCAGCTGCGGGGTACTGGGCTGAACTGGGTTTGCACCTGGGTCGGATCCACTCTGAACTGGTGGGGACTGGGAGGGAGGTCTGGAGAACAAGTTCTGTGGAATTGGGAAGTTGGTCTGCAGCACCAGTCCAGTGGGATTGGGAGGCTGGTCTGGACCACGTATCCAGTGGGATTGGGAGGCTGGTCTGGACCATGAATCCGGTGGGACTGGGAGGTCAGTCTGGACCACCAGGGAGGACACTGGTGGGATGTATCCAGGAAGATGGAAGACCTGAGACAGTCCAGGGGGATTGGGAGGTTAGTCTGGAGCATGAATCCAGTGGGACTGGGAGACAGGTCTGGACCACCAAGAACATTCATGGGATGTATCCAGAAAGATGGAAGACCTGACAGCAGTAGGATTGGGAAGCTGCTCTGGACAATGAATCCATTGGGATTGGGAGGGTGGTCTGGACCACCAAGGAGGACACTGGTGGGACGTACCAGGAAGATGGAAGACCTGAGACGTTCCATGGGGATTTGGAGTCTGGTCTGGACCATGAATCCAAGGGATTGGGAAGCTGGTCTGGGTCACCAATCCAGTGAGATTTGGGAGACTGATCTGGACCATGAATCCATTGGGATTGAGAGATTGGTCTAGATCACCCAGGAAGATGTTGATGGGACATTCTCAGAGGGATGCAGGAGCTGACACATTCCAGTGGGATTGGGAGGCTGGTCTGGATCACCAGTCCAGTGGGATTTTGAGGCTGGTCTAGGACCACCAAGGTGGGTGGGACTGGGGATCCAGAAGGATGATTTTCCAAGGTGACTTGCCCTTCCCTTGGCTCCAGGCGTCCCGAGACCTCCTTCCTGTGGTTCACGTCCCCGTACAAGACCCTGAAGTTCATCCTGTGGCGCCGCTACAAGTGGGTGCTGATCCTGGCCATCCTCCTGTTCATCCTGCTGCTTTTCCTGGGAATCTTTGTCTACGCCTTCCCGGTACGGAGAGGACAGGGATTGGCCGAGGTCTGAGGGGTGGTGGAATCAGGGGGATGGAAAATTCCGTGCTGAGGAACACAATGAGTTTAAAAGGGACTTTCTTGGATTTGGGATCCTCATGGGAAAAATATGGAGGGGTTGGAGCATGGCCAGGGATGGGAATGGAGTTGGGAAGGGGCTGGAGCACCAGGAAAAGCTGAGGCAAAGGGGCTCATCCAGAAGAAAAGCGGGATCAGGGGGACCTTCTGGCTTCGCACAATTGCCTGAAAATTTGGAGCCAGGTGGGACTTGGGGTCTGCTCCCAGGGAACAACAGGACAAGAGGGAACAGCCTCAAGTTGTTCCAAGGGAATTTTAGGTTGGATATTAAGGAAAATCCCTCATGGAAAGCAGTCTCCAGCCCTGGAGCAGTGGTGGAGTTCCCATCCATGGAATTATTCCAAAAATATCCGGATGTGGCGTTTGAGGACATGGATAATGACAAACAAGGGCTGTGGCTCTTTTCCAACCTCAGCAGTTCCATGATATCAGGAATAGTGGAGACCCCAAAAAAACATGGGAAGGCCATTCCTGGTATGTCCTCAGCAACACCAAGTACTGGCACTGGTGTGCCAAGATGCCAAGGTTTTCTGGGATGCAGAGGGAAAAAATCTGGGATAGCTTTGCCTGCCCTGGTTGCCTTTGAGGAAATTCCATGGAGCTGCTGGCTGGATTTTTCCTTGGACTAAATGAGGATGGGGCAGGGATGGAGGAGCCTTTCCCTGCTGGAAAACTCTGCATTCCAAAAAAATCCTGGCACAGCTTTGGGAATGCTCCAGGACCCCTTTCCCAAGGGGCAGAACAGGTGATGTCCCGGATTTTGTGGGATCATGGAAAAAAGGAGCTGTAGGGATACAGGGCCAAGGGTAGTATAGTGGATCCCTGAGATTTGTGGGAATCCCAGAGGACGGGAAGGAGCAGCGGGATGCAGAGGAGAGGAGGAGGTTCCAGCAAATCAAAGGAAACTGGGAATGCTTCCCACCAGTTGGACACTGGGGTGGTGCTGGAGGGAGGGGCCAAATTTATTCCAAGGGTTTGAAGAGGTGGGAATTTCTCTTAAAAATTTTGGGAAGAGCAACCAAAATCCAGAAATGACTCCTGGTGCTTGTTAAGTTCTTTCAATGATTCCCTTTATTTTCCAATCTTTCCCTTATTTTTTCCAGTGATTCCCTTATTTTTCCAGTGATTCCCTCCTTTTTCCAATAATTTCCTTATTTTTCCAAGGATTCCCTAATTTTTCCAATCACTCCCTTATTTTTCCAAGGATTCCCTCATTTTTTTTCCAAGAATTCCCTCATTTTTCCAATGATTCCCTCATTTTTCCAAGGATTCCCTCATTTTTTTCCAAGGATTCCCTCATTTTTTTCCAAGGATTCCCTCACTTTTTTCCAAGGATTCCCTCAGTTTTTTCCAAGGATTCCCTCATTTTTCCAATGATTCCCTTATTTTTCCAAGGATTCCCTATTTTTTCCAATGATTTCCTTGTTTTTCCAGTGATTCCCTCATTTTTTCTAATCATTCCCTTAGTTTTCCTATGATTCCCTTATTTTTCCAAGGATTCCCTTATTATTCCAATGATTCCCTTATTTTTCCAATGATTCCCTTATTTTTCCAAGGATTCCCTTGTTTTTCCAATGATTCCCTTATATTTCCAGTGATTCCCTCATTTTTCCAACGATTCCCATGTTTTTCCGTCCTTCCAGAACTACGCTGCTATGAAACTGGTGAAACCTTTCAACTGAAGCTGCTCCTGTGCCTGCCTAGGAATTTTGGGAAGGAATTTTGGAAGTGGAGAAGGAACAACCTCATCCAGGCCTCCAGCTGCTGCCAAAGACTCCTCTTCCCTTTGGAATTCCACCTGGGAAGTGTCACCTAACCAAAGCCTCCACCAAAATATTCCTGGTTTTCCAGACGTCTGTCTTTTGTTTGAGTTTTCCTGCTGCTCTGGTTGGTAAATCCCAAATTCCAGTGAAAATCCGAGGAGGGAGCAGGGAAAGGACCTTTCCATCCAGAAGTTGGGAATGTGCAGAGGATTCTCAGGGCAAGATTTGGGATTTGCCGGCCTGAACAATTCCCACAGATTCCAAGCACTTTTCACTCCCTGATCCAGCCTCAGTTTCCCTTTTCCCTGTGTTATCCCATTTATGTATTGTAAACCTGTGGAAAATGTGTGGGAAAACCGGAATCCCTGGGATGACACGTTGCATTCCCAAAGCTGAAATCACGGGAATGGGAAAGGCTGTGGTGCAAAACCTGGGATTTGGAGTTGGTGCTCCACAAAATCCCAACTTCTCTTGGATTTTGAGGCTTTTGCACTCCTTCAAGGAATTCTGGAGCTGGTTTTCCCTTGGAGCTGCTCCAGAATCCCACAGGTCTCCCATTCCAACTGGGAGAGGAATCCCAGGAGCAGCTGGGCTTTAATTTCCTCCTCTCCTGCTGTCTCTTGGCCACTTTTTTTGGGAATTCTTGGTCTTTTTAGTGTCAGTATTTGCAGAATCCCAGAATCCATGAGGTTGGAAAAGACCTTTGGGATCATCGAGTCCAAGGTGTGCCTGATCCCCACTGAGTGCCTCATCCGGGAATTCCTTGGAAACCTCCAGGGATGGAGATTCCAAAGCTCCCTGGGCATTTCCAATCCCTGACCACCCTTTCCATGAGGAAATTCCTGCTGGTGTCCAACCTGAGCCTCTCCTGGGACAACCTGAGGCCGTTCCCTCTTTTCCTGTTTTTCCCTGGGATCAGATCCCAACTCCCACCTGGCTCCAAATCTTCAGGGATTTGTGCAGAGCCAGAAGGTCCCTCCTGATCCTCCTTTTCTCCAGGCTGAACCTCACTGATATTCCTTTAGAATCAGCCATTTTTCCCTTGTATTCCCAAAGATTCTTATGGAAAACATCCCAACCCATCCTCGCCGCTGCCAGGCATTAATGGAGTGATAAACCTGTCCTGGGGCAAGATTTGTTTTCCAAACAAATCTGTGGTCCACAACCTGCTCAGCCTCTCATGGATCCAATGGGAATGCTGGGGCATTCCCTCTTTTGCTGTTCCCTCCTCCTGTCCCTAGAGTGGGATGATCCCATGGGATGTGTCACTTGGGGATTTGTGACCTTGGCAGGGTTGGACTTGAGCTCAGAGGTCTTTCCCACCCTGGATGGTTCCATAATTCCATGATTCCCAGGGTTTTCCAGTGCTGGGAGGATGTTAATCCTCAAATTCTCATCCTGCAAGAAATCTTCTCCCAGTTTCCCACCAGGAAAATCCCGTTAATAACCGGCTGCTCCGGCACCTTTGCTGGTTTGGGATCTTCCCATCCTCCCTTCAGCAGGATGAGATTTATCCTTGATTCCATGTTTTCCTTGGAGCTGTGGCTGCTCCAAACGAGCGAGGAGCTGGGAAAAGTGATCCCAAGGGATCAGTTTCCCAGGAAAAACCGCTGATGGCAGCTCCCGCCCCACTCTGGCCGGGATTTTAAAGCTGTGCTTAAAAAATAGGGAAAAATATTTTAGTTCCTTTGTTGGATGGGGATGTAATCCGTGGGGGATCAAATCCCGGGATTCTCATTGGAACGTCTCCCAGATTGCATAGGGCAGCTCCTTCTCTGTGTTTTCCGCACGGAAAACGCACGGCTTTGGGATTTATAGGGATTTATAGGGATTTATAAACCCATCCCTGCTGCTGAGCTTTGGCTGATCCATGGCCCCTTCCCGAAAGTTGGAGCGGAGGAATTGGCTCTGGATTTGCACATCCCAGGGCGGAGGTTTCATTTTCCATCATTAAATGCTTCGTTTTCCTTCGGTTTTTCCCTAAAAGCCTCCCAACCCCATTCCCACCCCCGTCCCTGTTTATAGCCACCATCAAACCACCAGGATTCACTCCAATTTTCCAGAGGTTTTATTATCCCAAAGGATCTGAGGAGATGAGGACAAAAGTTGCTTCTGTTTGGCTCTTGCTGGGATTGGGAGTTTGGGTTTTATGGGAATGTTGGTCCCTGCTCCTTTCCCACCAGGATCCCGCTGTGCCAGAGGGAGTCTGGAATTCCCTGAATGCTCTCCTGGAATCCACAGTGGGAATTCAGGTCCAACATCTCTTGGATTTGTGGGGATTCTGGGATTTCCCATCCTGGTGTAATTCCCTGTGATCCCAACCCAAACATCTTGGAGCCAAGAGCCCCAAATGGATGCATGATCCATGTTGGAATGCCAAATGTGGGATGCTCATCCCCCATCCCATCGGGAATGCCGCTGTCTATCCCAGAAAGACAAGGAATCAAAATCTATCCATGGGTTTCCTTTGGAACTTCCAAGGCCAGCTTGGATAAGGGATTGTGGAATGCCTGGAATGGGATGGGCTTGAAAGTTTGGGATTCACTCCAGAGACACTTCCAATGGGAAATCCTATTTTATTCCCAGCATTCCCTTGGCAAACCTGGGTCAGCAGTGATGGGAGAGAAGGACCCAGGGCATCCCTTTCCATAAAAACGGGGATTTCCAGAAGGAAGTCCATGCTCCCAGTCCAGCTTTCATGCCAAGAGGATCCTGTGGGATTCCGGTGGGTAAATTCAGGTGGGAACATCTGGAAGAACCAACTCCATCCCATTTTTTTTTCCCCTGAACAGCCACATCCAGCTCCAGGCCTGGTTGTGCCTCCTCCAAATCCAGGTGGGAGCGGTGGAAAGAATTCCCTGTGGCTTCCGGTTGTCCAGGGAATTGGCTGGAATTTGTTCTGGATGACCCGTGCCTGCCTTATTTGCAATAATGCCCAAAGCACTGTGATTCCCAAAGAAATGCTCTGAAACGTTCCCGTTCCCAGTGTTTTGATTGTGGGGATGGAACTGTGCCTTCTCTTGGGAGTGGGAATGGGAAAACTGGGATCGTGGAGAAGGGAAAAAATCCAGGGAATCCTCAGAGTCCCTGGAGGGGCTCCAGGAGAGCTGCAGAGGGACTGGGGACAAGGCCTGCAGG
>JAWWMS010000208.1:70660572-70684308 GCA_035048045.1 Chlorospingus semifuscus
ACTCCACACCCACAATCCCAGTTCTATCATTCCATTTTGGAAGCTTCTCCACAGCCTCAGGTCAGTGCAGTGTTCTCTTGGGGGTCAGTGCCTGGCAGCACAGAAATCTGAAATTCTCAGCAGCCAGGGTTCCAACATGGGACTGATTCTAATTCCAGTCCCAATTCCAATTCCAGTCCCATTTTCCTAATCCACTGAGAGTGAGGCTAAAATCTGGGATCTGAGACATGGCTTGGGGCCATCCTGAGGTAACTCAGCTCATGGGAAGGTGAGGATGAATAGCTGGCAAGCAGAGCCCTGAATTACCCTCCTTTGAGCTGTGGGTTCCTCCCAGATGGCAATCTTTAATTTAATCACTCTAATCACTTAATTTAATCAATTTAATCAATTAATTAATGCTCTGATAAGTGAAACTGCTGCAGCTGGGTGGTTCAGCTCTGGTTGGAGCCGCAGGGAGGACCAGAGCAGCTGAAGCAGACAGAGATGGATAAATCCCATCCCCCAGACCACCTTTTCCATGGACAGGACAGCTTTTCCTGGGAATGTGGGTAGGTCATTGGAGTGACCAGAGTCAGGAGCTATTCAGGTATTATTTTCCCCCTGTTCTCAGCCCTGGTGTGGCCACACCTCAGATCCCAGGGTCAGTTTGGGCCCATCATTAGCAGAAGGGCATTGAGGGGCTGGAGTGTGTCCAGGGAAGGGAACAGAGATGGGAATTCTCTCTTCCCACAGCCTTTTCCCACCCTTTTACTCCCTCCTGAAGGGAAAGGGGCCTGTGGGGTCTGGATTTCCCTGCCAGGAGATGGGCTGAGGTTCTTCCAGCTCATCCTCATCCCTGATGGGTGTCCCTTTTCCTCTTTGGCATCTGCCCATCTGTTCTTTGGTTTCCCACCCTGGTTCTGCTCTTCCTGGTTTTCCATGGCTTTAGCTTGGGATGAATCTGCCTCTCCTTTCTCTGTCCCTATTTCATTCCAGCTGTGTCCATCCTTCTCTTCCCATCTCTGCAAAACTTCTCTTCCTGAGTCCTCCTCCTCCCCTTTGGACAATAAGAGGATCCAGAGGGGATCTTTCCTCCTGTTGTTAGTTCAGGATTGTAATTCCAAGAGCTGGGTTGGGTGAGGCCAGGAATGAGAGAGGAGTGAGGACATTGAGATCTCCTGAGGCACAAGGGAGGATCAGGATGGGGAGACCAAGATGAGGGAGAAGGGAGCAACCTGGAGTGTGTCCAGGAAAGGGAATGGAGTTGGAAAGGGGCTGAAAAACTCCTGAGAGAGCTGGGCAGGGGCTCAGCCTGGAGCAAAGGAGGCTCAGGAGGGACCTTGTGGCTCTGCACAGCTCCTGACAGGAGGGGACAGCCAGGGGGGATTTGGGATCTTATCCCAGGGAACAGGGACAGGAGGAGAGGGAACGGCCTCAGGCTGGGCCAGGGGAGGTTTAGATTCGATATTGGGAAAATTCCTTCCTGGAAAGGGTGACTGAACATTGGAACTGCCCAGGGCAGGTGTGGAATGTCCATCCTTGGGAGTGTTCAACAAACAGGAAGAGATGGAAACATAAAGGGGCTCCAGGAGAGCTGGAGAGGGACTGGGGACAAGGCCTGCAGGGACAGGAGCCAGGGAATGGCTCCCACTGGGAAAGGGGAGATTGGGTTGGGATCTTGGCAAGGAATTGCTGGCTGGGAGGGTAGGCAGGGGCTGGGCTGGAATTCCCAGATTTGCTGTGGCTGTCCCATGATCCCTGACAGTGTCCAAGGCCAGGTTGGATCCACCTGGGACAGTGGGAGTTGTCCCTGCCCATGGAACTGGATGGGCCTTAAGTTCCCTTCCCACCCAAGCCATTCCATGTTTCCATGCCTTTACCTCCAAGACTTTACATCCCATTTTTCCTGCCTTTAAAAGCCATTCCTGAGTTTCTGGGACAGTGAGGATGTCATGCACTCAGAGATGGAAGAATTCCAGGAAAGAAGGTGCTTTCCTAAGGACAATCCAATGGGAACACACTTTGGGATTCATCCACATCTGGTGTTAATTTTTCCAGGGACAGATCAGGGCCTTTTTCTTTTATTTTCCCCCCAGGATTAAATGATACAGAAATTCAGGGAATTGTTTCCTCTGTGATGAAAACAAAGAGCACCGAGGCCTTTTTGGGAAAAAAATAAAAAATTAACAGTACAATACTGAAGCCCTCAGGAATTCTTGGTGTCAAAATGATTCCTGGATTTTAAACAATTCCTTGGGTGGATTAGAGGAGCTGAAAGCAAAACAAAGCACCTTGGAGTGGAACAAAACATTCGGAGCTGCTCGGGGATCCAAAATCCAGAGTCCATTGTTCCCACAAGAAAAACAGGAACAAATTTTGGGGCTTTTTGAAGTTCAGCTGCAGCTCTGGCCACTTTTTGCTGGGAAAATTGTGGAATATTAGGGATAATGGTGAATTTTGCAGTGGGGTTGAGGATCATGAGGACCTGAGGAGGGAATGCAGGTGGGGAATTGTGCCCATGTCAAAGCTATCCCAGAAATAACTGGAGTTTTGCTCCCTTGGCAGCAGAATAATTCCCTGTGTCCCACATGAAATTCTGAGAGGGAGCAGGGCAGACCTGGTGGAAATGGGATCATGGAATTATGGAATGGGTTGGGTTGGGAATTATGGAATGGGTTGGGTTGGAGTGAAAGATGATCCCATTCCCACTCCATCATCCATGGCAGGGACACCTCCCACTGTCCCAGGGTGCTCCAACCCGGCCTTGGGCACTGCCAGGGATCCAGGGGCAGCCACAGCAAATCTGGGAATTCCAGCCCAGACCCTGCCCACCCTCCCAGCCAGCAATTCCTTGCCAAGATCCCAGCCCAATCTCCCCTTTCCCACTGGGAGTCATTCCCTGGCTCCTGTCCCTGCAGACCTTGTCCCCAGTCCCTCTCCAGCTCTCCCAGGCACCATCCCTGATCCATGGGCTCCTCTTGGCACCATCCATGATCCATGGACGCCTCCTGGACATCATCCATGATCCATGAGTCCCTCCTAGACACCATCTGTGATCCATGGGCTCCTCCAGGCACCATCCATGATCCATGGTCTCCTCCATGTCTGTGAAGTTAAGAATCACTGGACCCTGAAGATCCTTGTCTGCCAGAGCATTCCCAGAGGGAGTCAATCCCAGCTGTGTGCACATTTTAGGATTCCCTGGAGACCAGTCTGGAGGTCCTGGGAACGCCAGCTCTGCCCAGCTCCGTGCCAAGCACAGCTCTGCTCTGCTGGAGAAATTCTCTGGAAAAAACATCCCTTTTTTTTTTTTTAATTCCTGTTTTTTTCCCCTCATTTTGCTCCTTTGTCCTCGGATGAGGTGTGATGTTCACACCCAGTCCTGAATTGGATGAAAACAATTCCAGAACAAAAGGGGAAAATTGTTTATCTCTGAGAGCCAAATCTTTCCTTAGGCCTTGGAATTTTTCCCTGATTTCCAGATAAACACCGGCTGCTTTATTCCATGGTCTGGGAATCCCTGGGCTCATTTGTCTCGTTTTGGGAAGGCTTGGAAGTTGGGAGGAGGAAAGGGAACAGATACAGATGATGGATGGATTTTTTTAGGAAACTTCCCAGGATCCTGGTTCAGAAAAACATGGAATAATGGAATGGTTTGGTAGGGATCTTCAGGATCATGTCAGGGGCAGGGACACCTTCCACTATCCTGGGATGCTCAGATTTTATTCTGCTGCTGGAAAAGTCCAGGAAAATTGTCCACAGCAGTGAGACTGGAGTTGGAATCTCCTCCCAGTCCTGACTGGAAAAGGGTGGGAGAATTCCTGCAAAAAGATGGGACTGTGGCTGCCTCTGGATCCCTGGAAGCATCCAAGGCCAGGCTGGAGAGGGCTTGGAACACCCTGGGATGGTGGGAGGTGTCCCTGCCATGGCAGGTTGGGATTAAATCACCTTTAAGGTCCTTTCCAAGCCAAACCATTCCATGATTCCAGGAATTTTGGCCAAACAGGAATACCGGGATCAAGAACTGTCAGGGAATGGTCGCACCTTGGAGGTGAATTATCCTGGAGATGCTGACAACAACCCTGGAACAATCCTGGGAAAGGAGCCTGTGACGTTCTCTGGAATTACTCCAGAACATGGATTCCTTCCCTTTCCCACTGCTGCGTCCCTCTGGAATCTCCTCCTGAATCATGGAATGGTTTGGGGTGAAAGGCACCTTAAAGATGATCTAATCCCAACCCCTAAAATCCTGGAAAATCCCTTGGGATGGCTCTTTTTCCCCTCTTTTTTTTTTGCCCTTTCCAAGCCCTGAGGGGAAAACGCCTCATCCCTCCCAGAGAGGGAACATTGGGCACGGAGCTGCTTCCAGAAATAACCACTTTCCTCATTTCCCACCCTAATCTGTTTTTCCCTTCCCTTTCCATAAAAACAACACGGATAAAACAAAAGCCCCCTTCTCTCCGAGGCTCTTTCCTGACCCAAACACAGAATCCTGGTGCCTCCAAGTCTCACGGAGCAAATCCAGCCTGGAAGCCACAGCCAGGACTCGGTGCCACCTCCAAATTTCGGACACTTCTTTGGATTCAGCTTCCCGAGGCTTTGGATTTGCTCTTGGATCCGGAAATGTGAGTGGATACCCGGAGCCTCAGCAGGGAAAGGTCATTTCCACTCGTTGACATTCAGGCTGTCTCTTTTCCAGGGATATTTTTATTCCAAGAGCATCGGCCTGGCTGGGGAGAGGCTTCCCACCCGTCAGGATTTCTGGGAAGGGGGAATGGTCACACCTGGAGGAAGGGGAGGTTTTGACAGGAAAATAATTCAATCCTAATGCATCTTCTCCTCATGGCTTTTCCCAAGGATTGGATGGGAACCGTTGGCTGTTCCAGGATAGTTCCCAACAAAAGGGTTTTGTGAGCTCAGGGCTCCCCCGTCAAAGCTTCTCCTTCTCCTCACTCAGGAACTTCTGAGCCTTCCCACGGATTTCAATTCCCACTGGGATTGCTCCAAAGCAGCATGGGGAGCAGGAAAGATGGGAATTCTGTCCCTGTGTTCTGCTCAGGTGAGAGTCCACCTGCAGAGCTGATCCAGTTTCTGGATCCCAAATTCAGGAGGAGGTGGAGCTGCTGGAGAGAGCCCAGGGGAGGCCCCGGAGCTGCTGCAGGGCTGGAGCCCCTCTGCTCTGGAGCCAGGCTGGCAGGGCTGGGAATGTTCCCCTGGAGAAGGGAAGGCTCCAGGCAGAGCTCAGAGCCCCTGGCAGGGTCTGGAGGGGCTCCAGGAGAGCTGCAGAGGGACTGGGGACAAGGCCTGCAGGAACAGGAGCCAGGGAATGGCTCCCACTGGGAAAGGGGAGGTTGGGCTGGGATCTTGGCAAGGAATTTCTGGCTGGACTGGAATTCCCAGATTTGCTGTGGCTGCCCCTGGATTCCTGGCAGTGCCCAAGGCCAGGTTGGATATTGGGGCTTGGATCTACCTGGGGCAGTGGGAGGTGTCCCTGCCATGGATGGGGTGGGATGGGATGGGAATGGGATTTAAGTTCCCTTCCCACTCAAACCATTCCATGATTCTCCAAAGTCCTTTCCGACACCCTTGATGTGGCTGCAGCAGCAGCACTTACTGTTGGCTCTAATAATTAACCTGTTAATTATTTAAACATAGTAATTAAACTATTATTTTTGTTGCCAAATTCCAATTTCTCCATATCCATTTTTTTCCCAGACTGTGTTGGCTTTGGATGAGTTTTCCACACAAAAAATATTTTACAAATAAGATCAATATTTTCCTTTTCATTAAAAATAAATTTCATTCTCTGCTCCCAAGTGTCCTTTATCTTGGAATTTAAACCAGATATAATTGGGATAAACTGAAATTTTTAAAGAATCTCTAATTATTAAAATGAAATTCCATAGAATCCAATTAATTTTCCCAACAGGTTTGTGATTCCAAATTGTTTTGTAGATTTTTCTTTCCTTTTGCTTCATCTCAAGTGGGAGAAATGTTCCAATATCCTGATTTTTTTCAGGAACTGGGAAAATCACCTCTTTCACTGTCCCTTTTCCCAATGTACAGAGAGACAGTGAGGAAAAAAAAGTGTTATCCAAAGATTCCTGGGAAAAATTCCCAGTTTTGTGCCCATCACTCCTTCTCCTCCATCAGTTTTCTGGATCCTGTGTCACAGAGAGTTGAAAGAGATGGAAAATTCTTGGATGAGTTGTGGATTTTGACAACTTTCTGGAAGTGCTGAATTTTGTGGGAATCACAGGGAAAGGGCTCTGAATTCCAGCTGTTTATCCCTAATCAATCCAAGTATTGGTCAGGGATAAATCCTGGGATTGGTGCCTTTGGTAGCTGCATTCCATTGTAAGGAAATTCTCTTTCCTTCCCAGAAATCCACCCTGTGGATAATTCCTGAGGGCAAGTTGTGGGAATTCCCTGTGGGAATCACTTCCCCTCTTTGTGCCTCACCTCCATCACCTGAAACCTGGGATTTAATCCATTTAATCCAGTCTTTTCCAAGGGGTTTGGAGTGATAAGATTCGGGTTCCTTATAAAGGCCTGTGAGAAAGAGCAGAGAGACAAAATTCCAGCCTGGAAAAATCAGCTCCAACACCCGGCTCTGGGCATGGATAATGTGGGAAATGCACTCCAAGTGAAGTCACTTCCCACCTTTCCCTGGGAATCATTGCCCAGGTTGGAGGTGATGGAAAACATTCCATGCCCTCACTCCCATGGGATACAAAACCCCTGGATCCCCAGATTTTCTGGGAATGTCAGTGTTCCCAAGGGCTGAGGGGAGGCGACCACATCCGTAATTCCAGCTGCATCCAGCACGGAGAGTTGGCTCCTGCAAAACAGCTTTGGACATGGTTGGAACTATTTTCCCAAGGAAATGCTCCCTGGCCAGAGTGCTTTGATTCCTCTTTCCCTGGAATCCAGTCGAGCTCCCCTCTGGATGTGGGAATCTCTTCCATAAACATCAATCACCCCTCAAAGAAAGTCTGGGAATGGGCAGAGCTCCCAAACAATCCAAGGGTGGCGTGTGCTCTTCTTTTCCCAGGAAAAGAGCAGCGGGAATATGAATCCAGCTGTGGGGTGGAATTTGGGAAGGTGAGGCTGGAATTGGAGAGGTGCTGGAAGGAGATTTGGGGTCACTTGGAATTTTGGTGCCCTGAAGTGAAGCAAAGGCAAGAGATACTGGTGGAAATCCCTGGAATTGTTCAAATCCAGGTGTCACCAGCTGTCCCTCGTCCAAACCCAAGCGGATCCAGGGCCGGACATCCCCGCCCCGGTGGAGTCACCAGGTACAAAAGGATGTTTGGAAATCTGATCCCAAAAAAGCGACCTCATCCAGCTGGGAATTTCAGGTGGATTAAACCACCACAAGGACCAGATGCTCTTACTCACAGTGAGGTTTGTGTGGGACAGGCAGGGAAGGAATCTCAGGAAAACCAAAAGCCTGGCTCTGGAAAAATTCCCTGGACTTCATTAAGGAATTGTGGCACACAGGGATAGGGTGGTCCATGGATCGGAGATTCCAGTTTATCCTGGATGGATCCCATCGATTCCCCTCCGGACACAACTGCTCCAATCCCAGGTGGTGTCCAAGGAATTATCATGGATAACATTATATCATCATCATCATCATCATCATTATTATTATTATTATTATTACTAATATCATTATGCATAACCACTGATAACATCATCATCATCATCATTATTATTAATGGATAACATTCTTATAATTAATATTACAATCATTACTAATCATTATTATGGATAACATTATTGCTATTATTGCTATTATTATTATCATTATTACTAAATAATTGTAATATTAATTTTACCTGGAATAACTAATAGTAATACTAATATTCCCTTCCAGGATCACTGGGAATGTCCCATTCCATTGATGGATACTGGTCCCTGCTCCAGCAAATATGTTGGGATTTGGCCTCTGCTCCTCTTAAAATTCCTGGAAAACATTGTGGCAAACCCCTCATGTTTTCCTGGGATTTTCCAGGCACCATTTCTAGTGATTTTTTTTTCCCCAATTTTTCTAAATTCCCCAGTTTTTCGTAAGGAAAAAAGTGGGAAAATACAGTGATATTTTCCATGGACCTGCCCTTTTTTGGAGCTGGGAAGGGTCCGGGTGTAGCCAGAATTTTGGGATGGCAAATTTTAACAGGAAAAATGAGAAATAACTGGAATTTTGAACGGAAGAATTCCTCACAATCCCAGCTCAGCTTTTCCAGGGAATTGGGATTGTGGTCCTACAGCTTCATCCTGATTCTCTGGGATAAATTCAGGATTCTCCTTTGGAATGACCCAGGAAAACCCATCCTTGGAGAATTTGTTCCAAGTCTTTGACTCCATGGGGAAATCTGGGATCCAGGCAGTGCCGGGAGCAACTTCCAGAGGGAAAAGAGATAGGATTTGCCTGGAGATTCCAGAGGGAATCTTGTTTCAGCTCAGCAGGTCTTGAATGGAATTCCTTCATTTCCAGTGCCAAAATCTTCCAGAGAGGAAAAGATTCCATACACTTCCAAGCCCTGGCACGTTCCCAGAATTCCCAGATTTTTATGATTCTGTATTCCATGACTTCCACCTGTTTCTAAAACCTGGAGAGTTTTCCTGTTTTCCTGCAAATCGTAGCCTTAAATCCCATCCAATTCCCACCTCATCCATGAGCAGGAACAATTCCCACTGTCCCAGGTGGATCCAACCTGGCCTTGGACATTCCCAGGAATCCAAGGGCAGGCACAGCTTCTCTGGGAATTCTATCTCCGTCCCTCCCAACCCTCACAGCCAGGAATTCCTTCCCAAGATCCCATTGACTGCACAGAATCCCATGCACCACATCCCAAATCCGTGGAAGAGAAGGAATTTCCCTGCTCAGCTCCCTGATGCCGGGGGACAGAGCCCTCTGGAATTCGGCCAGGATTTGGAATCCGCCCCTCCATGTCCAAACCAACGTTAGAACAACAAATCCAATCCTTTCCTCATCTCTAATTCCTGGGATTCCATGGGCCCTCCTTGTCTAAACTCCTTGGGAAAACATCCAGGGCACGGCCCCGGCCACACTTCCGAAGGAATTTGTGGGATTATGTCGGACGGTTCCGGGCAAGCCGAGATCAAAGGTATCAGGTTGCAGGTTCAACAAATCCTAATGGGATGTGACAGCCAGGTCATTCCATGGGGCTGAGCTGCCAGGATGGATTGGAGGAGATCTCCCATTCCAGGAGGCTATTCCGGGATGAGGACGGAGGATGCTGCTGCGTATTGTCCTTAGGGAATGTTAGAATGAGAAGAAATGGGAAGGGAATTCAAGACGGAGCTGGGAAGGTGAATCAGAGAGGAATTCTGATATTTGGAATTCCAGATGTTTGGAGGAGGGATGGATTGGAAAAGGGATTGGAAGAGGGAAGGATTGGAAAAGGGATCGTTGGAAAAGGGATGGATTGGAACAGGGAAGGACTGGAAAACAGATGGATTGGAAAAGGGATCAGTTAGAAGAGGGTTGGATTGGAAGAGGAATTGGAGCAGGAATGGTTTGGAAGAGGGATGGATTGGAAGAGGGATGGACTGGAAGAGGGATTGGAGCATGGATGGATTGGAAAAGGGATTGGAAGAGGGAAGGATTGGAAAAGGGATGGATTGGAAAAGGGATCAGTTAGAACAGGGATGGATTGGAAGAGGAATTGGAGCAGGAATGGTTTGGAAGAGGGATGGATTGGAAAAGGGATGGATTGGAAGAGGGATTGGAGCACGGATGGATTGGAAGAGGGATTGGAAGAGGGATAGATTGGAAGAAGGATGGATTGGCGCAGGGATCGATTGGAGGAGGGATGCTTCCCAATGCGCCATCTCTGGAAAAGTGACACTTCCACCCTCAGTGACAAGGCCCAGTTTAGGTCCAAAAATTAAAATTAAAATCATAAATTCATAATCACTTAAAATTTAAATTAAATTCTTTAAACCTTTCCTACCCAGGAAATATTTAATTATCCATTGCCATCTCCAAAAATCCGAGGGATAATACGGTGGGCAAATTGGAATCTTTGGAGTGTTTGCAAGGAATAACAATTTTATTCCCAGACCTACAAGGCACCAACACCCCCTGGAACCAGCAGGGAAGGATTTGGGATGTTGTGGATGAGGTCAGACAGGACCCAGTCCATGGAAGTTTTTCCTAGAAATAACCGAACCATCCCTGTACTCCCAATGCCAAATCCAGCCCAAATCCCAAACAAATTCCAGCTCCTGGGAGGAAAATCAATTCCAACCCAAAACTCCATTTTTTGCTGGGCCAGGAAAAGCTTTTGGGATGTTCAAAAATGCCAAATTATGGAATTTATTCTGTTTGGTGCCACCATAGAGTCTTCCAAGGAAAAACAGCCCTGGAGAGGATGATCCAAATCCAGGAGCCAAACCATCACCCAGCATTCCAAAATCCGATAGGAAGCTGTTGGTTTGTGAGGAAAACAAGCCAGGAATGACATTCCCAGCAGTTTCCAGCTGCAGGATTCTCTTTTAGAGGGCAAAAGGTCACCAAAGGTGAATTTATCCAAAAGGTGATTCGCGACTAGAAAGAATTCCAAGAGGAAATAATCTCATGGATCAAGGCAGCTGCTGATAGTCATGAGCTTGGATCCCTAAAAACCAACAGCCCATGGATCCAGCTCCAGCTCCTCAGCTCCCTCTTTTTTTCCCACCTTTCCATCCAGATGTGAGGAAAATCCAACAGAGGAACAAAGATATCCCTGGGCTTTGGGAAGTTAATTCCTTAGGAAAACAAAGCAAACCCCTGGGATTAAATGGAATGAGCTGGTGAGAAATCCTGGGATTCCTCAAGGTTTTGACAGTCCCTTATCTCCGGCGGGATGTGACGGAGCGATGGGAAAAATGCGGAGCCGGAGCGGCTGCCACAGCAGGTGGAGAAAAGCAGGAAAGGAGTTGGCCGGAAAAATGGAAAGATCAAAAAATCCAGACAATTCCGGAAAAAACAGGGGAGGAAAGGATAAGGAGGACACGGAGAGGGCAACGGAGGGAAGTGAGAAATAGAGAAGCTGTTTTGGACTTGGAATTTTCCTCTGTGGTTCCAAAAAATTCATGGCCAAAAGCCAGACTTGAGGAATGACCTCACTTGAGGCCTTCCAGGACCTGAGGAGGAGCAGGAAAAGGAGGGAGAGGGAATTTTAGATGGGATGGAGGGACAGGAGCCAGGGAATGACTTCCACTGGGAAAAGGGGGATTGGGCTGGGATCTTGGCAAGGAATTCCTGTCTGGGAGGGTGGGCAGGGGCTGGGCTGGAATTCCCAGATTTGCTGTGGCTGCCCCTGGATCTCTGGCAGTGCCCAAGGCCAGGTTGGATCCACCTGGGACAGTGGGAAGTGTCCCTGCCCATGGAATGGGATGAGTTTAAGGTCCTTTCCCACCCAAAGCATTCCATGATTCCATGGTTTCCTTCCCTGTGGTGAGCAGTGCCAGAGGAGCCCGGAGCAGTTTGAGGGATGTTTCCACACAAACATTTCTGGAGTGGTTTTAAAGCCAAGCCAACCTTTTCCCGGCTTTTGGAATCACTTTGAACTTTGGGAGCCACTTTGGAGCACCAGAACCGCAGAGATTCTGGAGCTCCGCACAAAACTGGGTGAAGAAAAATCCCAAAAAAAGCTTTTTTGGAGGAAAACCAACTCCATGTGTACCCAGCAGCTTGGGAAGGAAGGAGCTGCCAGCCAGACCTGGAGAGGAGGATCCGATCCGGGGAGGAGCAGCTGGGATTCCATGGAAATAACTCAGCCCCATCCCCAGGTGACAAAACAGCTGAATTCCAGCCCAGCTGATCCCAGAGCAGGGAATAAATCTGGGAAGTTCTCACTCTCTTTTTTTCTGTGCTGGGGGTGCAGCTGAGCCCGAAAAAGGGAAGATTTTTTGGCAAGAAAGGAACTTATTCCTATTTTTTTGCTGTTGGGAAGAAGCCAAAGGCTGAACATGCCCATCCACAGCAGAGCCGGAGCAGAAGGAGAGAGGGAAAAGGCAGGAAAAGGCAGAAGGGAGGGAAAGGAGACCCAGGAAAAAAATGAAATCAAATCTGTGAGGTGTGGAAAGGGAGAGAAAAGTGAGGGGGGAGGAATTGAAAGAGGGAGAGGATGGAAAGGGAAAGGGGGAAAGGAGAAGGAGACTCTGGAAAAAACTGGGGGTTGGGAAAGGGAAAGAAAATGAGAGGGAAGAAAATTAAAGTGGAAAAGTGAAGGAAGAAAGGGAATTGTGGAAAAAAGGGGGAGAAGCCACTTCAGGAACTGTGACAGGGAAAACTGGGGAGAAACCAGTTTGGGAATTGTGACAGGTAAAAGGGGGAGAAGCTGATTTGGGAATTGTGACAGGGAAAAGGGGGAGAAGCCAGTTGGGGAATTGTGACTGGAAAAATTGGGAGAAACTGGTTTGGAAATTGTGGGAAGCGAAAAAATGGGAGAAGACGGTTTGGGAATTGTGGGAAGTGGAAAAGGAGGGAGCAGAAGGTTTGGGAATTGTGACAGTGAAAAGGGGGAGCAGCCTGTTTGGGAATTTTGGGCAGAAAAAAGGGGGAATAACTGATTTGGGAATTGTGGGCAGTAAAAAAGGGCAGCAGCTGGTTTGGGGAAGATTTGAGGTTTCCAAACTGAAATTTCTCCCCAAAAAGTGTGGAGAAGGGCACCGGGAAGAAAGCGGAAGGAGTGAGCGAGGAATTACAGAATCCTTTAAAAACCCTGGAAGATGATCCAGCCCAACCTCGGAACAACTGGGGAGAGCAGCGGGGCTGGATCCTTCCCCCCCTTGGGAATGAGGAGCAGCTCCCTGGAGTTTTCCTTCCAAAACCCTTTCCTCATTCCCGGCTCTGCTCCAGATGATCCCGATCCCAACCCTTCCCTGCCATCCACGTGGAGCTGTTTGGAGAGCAAACAATTCCTGTCCCGCTGACGGCCCCCAGCCCTGCCTCCCACACGTATGAGGGCCCCTGGGAATTCCTTCCCTAACAATCCCGTTTGGGATCGTGTCCTTTGGCTGCCCCGGAGTGACCCCAGGAGCAGCGGAATGAAACATTTCTTTTCCCATCTTTTCCACAGATTCGCTCCAAGGAGAAGGGAAACGTGGAAAAAATGTCCAGAAGCGGTTGGATGATGCCTTTCCCAAAAAAATCCAAACCCCCACTGGAATATTTCCCTCCCCTGGGGTCAGCATCCAAGTGGGAGAAATGTTCCTGCTGGGATTACTTCCAGCTTGGAAAAGTCATTATTTATAGGACACAAACATCCAGAGGAGATTTTGTTTGTTCTTTCCAGCTGTCCTCAAAATCCAGCCGGGAAAGGGATGCTCACCGTGCTGGAGGGGATGAGAATTTGTGGGAAAAGCAAAGGGAATGATTTTTTATCTGGGATTTGACCCTGAAAGAGGCTGCAGAGTGGAAAAGATTTTTCCAAACAGGTGAAATCAACCTCTGCTCCTCACATCTCCCTGGAAAAGGGCTTTTCCTGGATTTTTTCTCTCTTCCAGGAGCTGGATAAAACCAGACATCCGAGAAAGCTTGGAAATCTCCAGGTGAGGAAAAATTCCTCTGTTTTCCTCTCTGGGTCCTTCCCATCTTGGGAAATTTAGTGTAAAAGGGAAAAATATGAAAGTTGAGGGATAAATTCCCTTTCTTCCTGTGCCTTGCCTTGGAAAATTCCTTCCTCTGTCATGGAAGGTGGAAATTCCTCATGGAAAACTGTTCTTTCCCCATGGAAAACGAGTTTGGAGCAAGTTACCACTGCAGGATCTTGGAATTAGGGGGGAATCACTCAGGACCAGCCTCAGGGACAGCCCCGACATTCCCAAGTTTCCACGACTGCTCGTTGGGATATTTCCAGGCTTTTTCCCATGCCAAAGCCTTTCCTGGTGCCAATTCCAGTTCCTGGAGCCAATTCCAGTTCCAAAACTTGGAACTGAGCCAGAGGTTACAAACTTTAGGGAGAAACTCGCTCCAAAATTTCTGCTAAAGCTCTGGATCAGTTGGAATCCTTCAGGATTCCTGCGGCTGGAGGGAAACTCTTCCCAAAGGGCCAAGATAAAGAAGGATACTCCAAGGTGGAAAAAGCAGAAATTTGGGAGTGGTTTTTTATTTAAAAATCAAATTTTAATTCTGGTTTCTGGGTCCAATTCCCAAATCTAGTGCAGATTCCACCAAAATCTGCATTTCCATAAGAATTAAATAATCCTGGAATTGTTAAATTTGGGAAAAGTCTCCAAAATCATAAAATCCAACCCAATTCCCACCACATTCACCACAAATTTTTCCTTCAAATGCCACATCCATAAATTCTTTGGACAATTCCAGGGATTTGGATTCCATCACTGCCCTGGGCATCCCATTCCAATCCCTGGCAGTCATTTCTATGGATAAATTTTTCCCTAATATTTATTCCCATACTTATTTATATTTATTCCAATATTCCCTAATATTTATTCACTGGCCATCCCATGGCGTTATCCTGGGAAAAACAGGCTTGGCTTTATCTCTTTCCTGCAGAAATAACTCTTGGATTGTCCCATTTTTCCTGGCTGAGATGGTTCCTCCATCCTAAGGAATTCCAGGGGATAAAGACTCCAATCCAAATGAAATAAGACCAAATAATTGGATTTTTACCACAGATCTCTTCCCTGAAGGATATTTTTTTCCCAGGAGAAGCTCAGGATGGAAATCAGCAGGAATTTCCTCATGGAAAGGAAACCTTTCCCTCGTGGAAAGAGATTGGAATTACCCAGGGAAATTTGGATTCGCCATCCCTGGAGGTTTCCAAGGAATTCCTGGATGTGGCACTCAGTGCCAAGGTAGGGATTGGGCACAACTTGGACTGGATGATCCTGGAATTCCAACCTCAGTGATCCCAGAATTCTGTGCCAGCGATGATTCCAGGTGTGGTTGTCCCGTCTGACACCTCTGCCAAAGTTTAAACTCCTGCTTTAAGCTGGATTTTAAGGAAAATCCCTTCATGGAAAGGGTTGTCCAGCCCTGCCCAGGCTGCCCAAGACAGCACCTCCTGAGTATCCCGAGGATTTATCCTAGCTCCAAGAGGGATTGTTGGTTCCTCACATCCCATGGGAAGACCTGCTACCACACAGGAGGAAAAATCTGCCACCTCCACCTTTTCCTTCCTCTTCCCAAGGCCCAAAAAAATCCTGGGAATCACCCAGGCCAACCCAACTCCTGCCACCTTCTCTCTTCGTGGAATCCTTATCCCTGCTGGGATGGAGAAATCAGAAAATTTCAGCTGCTCTGTGGCCAAAAAATTCCTCCCTGGAGCCTTCCCTCCTCGAGGAACATTCCATATGAGCCAACAAGAGGAACCACAGGGAGCGGGCCGGAAAATCCCCCCTGGATTTGGTGTTTCACACATTCCCGGCCACTTCAAAGGCCGCATTCCCCAAGGAATTCTTCTGGCCATGGTCTTGGTGGCCCTGCTCCGGTTGGGAAATGTTCATTCCGAAGGATGCGCTGGGATAACTCCTGATTCAACTTTCTGGAAGCCAGTAAGTATTTTTTTCCCAGTAATCTGAGGGATGTGGGAATTTTTTTGGTCCGTGAACCGGCGGCGCTGTCAGCAATTCCTTAGAGGAGCTGGGCAGTGCAGGGAATGTTTGATTTTCCTGGAGAACTCCGGCTTTTCTGAGCAGATTCAGTTTTTATCCATTTGAACACTGTTTTATATCAACACAGAAAAAACATGGGATCATGGAATGGCTTGGGCGGGAAAGGACCTTAAATCCCATCCAATTCCCACCCCATCCATGGGCAGGGACAGCTCCCACTATCCCAGGTAGCTCCAAGCCCCAATGTCCAACCTGGCCTTGGGCACTGACAGGGATCCAGGGGTAGCCACAGCAAATCTGGGAATTCCAGCCCAGCCCCTGCCCACCCTCCCAGCCAGCAATTCCTTGCCAAGATCCCAGCCCAATCTCCCCTTTCCCAGTGGGAGCCATTCCCTGGCTCCTGTCCCTGCAGGCCTTGTCCCCAGTCCCTCTCCGGCTCTCCTGGAGCTCCTCCAGGCACTCTGAGGATTCCCTGGATTTTTCCCTTCTCCAGGAGAACATTCCCAGCTCTGCCAGCCTGGCTCCAGAGCAGGGGGCCTCCAGAATCCTGGAATGGTTTGGATGGAAAGGGACCTTAAATCCCATCCCATTCCCACCCCATCCCTGTTCAGGGACACCTCCCACTATCCCAGGTGGATCCAATCCCAGTGTCCAACCTGGCCTTGGGCACTGCCAGGGATGAGGAATCCACAGTCACTCTGGAAAAGCCCTCAAAGCCCTTATTCCCACTTTTCCACACTCTGTGGATTTTCTCACAACTCCTTCCTGGAATTGTCATCCCTGTCCTGCCCCAAATCCATCACAGAGGTTCCATGAAGTGCTGAGTGGTGGCAGGACCCAAAGGAGCCATCCATCCTTTTTTTTGCCATATTCCCAGAGATATCTTGCTGTGTATTCACAGAGCTTTTTCCTCAGAAAACGTGGAATTATTTCCTCATCTTGCAGGAGAGGTCAGGACCGAGCTGACATCAATATTTCGGGAACGGTTCCTGCCAGCCTCGGCAGCGGGAAAAGCCACCAGAACATTCCAAACTCCAGCTCTTTCCCAAGTCCACCTCTGGCTACAAACACCAAAGCCAAATATCCCAGATTTTAAGTGCCACTGGCATTGGTGGCACCCCCAGCCAGGCTCCCGAATTATTTGTGCATTCCCTGAAATAATTTTGGGTGTAGCAATCCCGGCCGGGGGTCGGGAGCCGGCTCAAGCTGGCTCTGGTTGGGATCAGGCCACGCCGTTGTGAAGGAAATTACTTGGAAGAGCAACCCTACGGATGGAATCCATCAAATCTCAGCGCTTGGGGATGCTCCACTGGTCTTTTCATTCCAGAGGAATTTGTGGCCTCGTTGTCTCCAGGGCTCCTTTGAAGCTTTTCCGAGTCTGGCTTGGGGACGAGGGATTTTCCTGAGGTGACAAATGGGAGCAAAGGGTTCTTGGGGTGGGATTGGGAAAGGGTTTCACCCTCAGAAAGAAGGGAATTGAAATAGGGACATCTCCCACTGTCCCAGGTGGATCTAACCTGGCCTTGGGCACTGCCAGGGATCCAGGGACAGCCACAGCAAATCTGGGAATTCCATTCCAGGGCCTCACCACCCTCCCAGCCAGCAATTCCTTGCCAAGATCCCAGCCCAATCTCCTCTTTCCCAGTGGGAGCCATTCCCTGGCTCCTGTCCCTGCAGGCCTTGTCCCCAGTACCTCTCCAGCTCTCCTGGAGCCCCTCCAGGGACTCTGAGGATTTCCTGGATTTTCCCCTTCTCCAGGGGAACATTCCCAGCTCTCCCAGCCTGGCTCAAGCCCTGGAGCAGCTCTGGGGTCTCCCCTGGATTTATTCCAGCAGCTCCATGGCAGGGGAGGCCCTCGATGGTCTTTAAGGTCCCTTCCCACCCAACCCATTCCACCATTCTGCGACTGATCCCTCAAAAACTTCCACACAGGAGCCAGAACCCCTCAGAGAGGGAGGTTCCTTTGTGTCAGCGCCAGGAGGTTCTGTTGGAGCCTCTCACCTGAAGACCCCAGTCCATTTCTTCAGCAGGGTCTCACTGTACTGGTCCTGGATCTCCAGCAGCATGTCAAAGAGCTGGTTCACAGGGAAGCCATAGCCCTGCAGAGCAGCATGAAGGGAATGAAACCCCCAGAAGGCAGCTGGGGATCATTGTCTGTATTTAACAGGGGCAAATCCCCCTCCAGCACCACCCCTGGGCATCATGGTCTGTACTTAACAGGGGCAAACCCTCCTCCAGCACCATCCCTGGGCATCCCTGTCTGTATTTAACAAGGGCAAATCCTCCTCTAGGACCACCTCTGGTGCAGCTGGGGCTTGTTGTCTGTATTTAACAGGGGCAAACCCTCCCCATTACCACCCCTGGTGCAGCTGGGGAGCGTTGTCTGTATTGAACAGGGGCAAATCCTCCTCCAGCACCACCCCTGGGGACCCCTTTCTGTATTTAACAGGGGTAAATCCTCCTCCAGGACCACCCCTGGTGTAGCTGGGGCTCACTGTCTGTATTCAACAGGGGCAAATCCTCCTCTAGCACCACCTCTGGGGATTATTATCTGTATTTAACAGGAGCAAATCCTCCTCAGGCACCACCCCTGGTGCAGCTGGAGGGGCTCAGGGAGTGATTGACCAAGGCAACAGCACCCAGAGCTGTCCCATGTTGAGGTGGCCAAGCTTGGTCCTTGCACAAACCAAACTGGGCTATCCCTCAGGTCATCCAGAAATGCAAAAAAAAAAAAAAAATTCAGGCATTTTTTTGGCCCAGAAATGCCAAAATAGGAGGTTGGCCAGCCCAGCCCAGGCACCAAAGTATTGCTGGAGCTCTGGGAGCACCAGGAGAGCCTCCACGTACCTGGAGTGTGTCGGCAAAGAGCACAATGAGGTTCTTCAGGTCCAACACCAGACTGGGGTCAGAGCAGTAGGACTGGAGAGGAAAACACAGCTGTGACTGCGTGGCACAGCCCAAACCCTGCCCTGAGCCCCCCTGTGCCACCAGGGATCTGATAAACACTGCCCAGAGTTTATCTGATAAACGCTGCCCAGGCCCAGGAGCAGCAAGGGCAGGGCTGATAAGGCTGATAAGGCTCTGCGCTCTGGGCTGCCCCAGAGATACCTGAGGTGTGTCTTAAACTGCCCAAAAACCACTGGGCAGTGAGAGGAGATGACTCCCATGGTGTTGTCACCGTCGGACAGGGTGACATTTAATATTTACCTCTCATTTCATTTGCCTCTCATTTAATATTTACTGTGTTGTGTCTGATGGTAATGAAGCATCTCAGCCAGGCTGAGGGGAAAACACGCTGGATTGCAGCTCCAGCACAGGGATTTATCCTGCTCCAAACCCCCCAGACACAGCTCAGTGTCCCCAGAGCAGCCCCAGTCCCCCCCAGACTTCCCAAGAGCAGCCAAAAATGAGCTGGCAAATGTGGAGTTTGAGACAGAGGCTGCCCAAATATAGAATCAGTGATCCCCGGCTGGAAAGGGAGTGGGATTTAAGGCTTGCTGGCAACTCCAGGAGGAACAGCTCCATTAATCAGAGGGAAGGACTGGGAGACACACGTTTTCCATCTCTCTGTCCAAAAAGGAGAGTCAGGAAGAAAGATAATGCCCTGAAGCATCAGCAGTGATTAAAGATGTCCCTGTCTGCGGCGAGGAGGAAAATCCAGGGATAAATTTGTCTGCCTTGGAAGGATCCAAATGGCCTCAGCAAGGTGAGAGACCCTCCCTCAGATCCCAGTTTGGGATGCAGGGCACTGGTTGAACTGGGAGTGCTCAGGGCAAATAAATGGTGGTGGCCACAGGGGTTGGGAAATCGGGGAATGTTTTGTGATTGCTGAAAAAGCCTCCCCTGGCAGCCACTCCGAGCGTTCCCTTTGGCACCACTTGAAACAACCTGAGTGGCAACAAAGCTGGGAACACCAAAAAAACCCCGTGGCTGGGCCTGCCTCAGCCTCCTGCTGCCAGCCCCGAGAAAATCCCACTTGAAACCAAAACAAACACAGGTTTGCAGCTGGGGGGGTTGGTGTTTATCCCCCCTGGCAGAACAGGAGCTGGGGGTGAAGGAGGAGGCTCTGCAGTCACCTGGATGGGGATGGAGAACACCAGGAACCTTCTGGGGTCCCTCATCCCACAGAGATCTGTGTCCTTCTCTTCCCATATTTTCACCCTTGCTCTCTCCTGGGGTTCTCTCCCTCTGAACTTGGTTTTTCAGCCCATTTTTAGCTCATTTCTCAGCCCTATTTTAGCCCATTTCTAGCCCATTTTCCAGCCATGAAATTTAAGGGATCAAGATGATCTCTAAGGTCCCCTCCTACCCAAACCACTCTGGGTTTCTCCAATCCTCTATCAAACAAGGTCATAATTCAGTGCGCCAAAAAGATGCTTTAACACCATTTTTTCGGGAAAAATCAACTTTCCAGTCACCTGGATGGGGATGGAGAACACCAGGAACCTTCTGGGTTCCCTCATCCCAGAGACATCCAGGTTCATCAGAGAGATCCATGCCCATCTCCTCCCATATTTTCACCCTTTCTCTCTCCTGGGGTTCTCTCCCTCTGAATTTGGTATTTTCAGCCCATTTCCAGCGCATTTTTCAGCACATTCCCAGCCATGAAACTTAAGGGATCAAGATGATCTCTAAGGTCCCTTCCAGCCCAAACCACTCTGGGATTCTCTGATCATGTGTGCCAAAAAGATGCCTTTCCCCCTCTTGGGAAAATTTAACTTTCTTGGGAAAGATCAATTTTCCCTTTCCAGTTACGTGGATGGGGATGGAGAACACCAGGAATCTTCTGGGGTCCCTCATCCCTGAGAGATCCAGGTTCATCAGAGAGATCTGTGTCCTGCTCTTCCCATAATTTCACCCAAGGTGCTCCTGGCTCTCTCCTGGGGTTCTCTTCCTCTGGATTTGGTTTTTCAGCCCATTTTCAGCCCAATTTTAGCCCATTTTCCAGCCCATTTTTGGCCCATTTCTCTGCCTATTTTCGGCCCATTTTCAGCCCGTTTTTCAGCCATGAAATTTAAGGTATCAAGATGATCTCCAAGGTCCCCTCCAACCCAAACCACCCTGGGATCCTCTGATTCTGTATCAGACAAGGTCATGCTTTTCCAAAAAGATGCTTTCTCCCCTCATTTTTTGGGACAAATAAACTTCTTCTGCTGGTGCTCCTCAAAAATTCTGGATTAAATAATGATGAGAATACAAAACCACTGTTTTACTCTTCAAAATATCGAGTTTGGTGAGGAAATTCAGTCAACCAAGAGGCTAAAAAAACCCAGAGAAAGAGAATTATCTGCGTGTCTGTGTCGTTCCTTTAAACACTCATTGGAAAAGAGGGAAAACAAAGAATCCTGAGGGGGGAAAAGGGCAGAATTGCAACATGTCATGGACAGTCAAGCAACAGCTGAGCTCTGCTGGGCTTTTACTTACGGAGTGGGTCCTGAGGGCCGCGATGGTTTTGGACAGGGCCATCTCCCACAGCTCATCAATGTAGGCCCGGTTGACCAGGCCCTGCGTGGTGTGCAGGATGTGATCCTCCACCACAAAAAACCTGAAACGCACAAAACGCCACCAAAACTTCACATCTGAGGGGTCCAAGGACATCCCCGAGCCCCTTGGGGTGAGGCTGGGCTCTGGGTTTGGGGGATTTGTCAAGTCCAGGCTGCTCCGAGTGCTTTATTCCCTCATTTTTAATTTCACTGGGTTGGAGGAGGGAGGTAAAACCCTCCCTGCGCCGCTCTGTGTGTACACAAAGGCAGAATTCCCCCTCCATGAGTTCTCCACCTTGTTATTCCCACAAGAACCACGGATTAAACGCTGCTGCAGCCAGCAGCAAGTCCATCACAACTGGGGAAAATGCTTTATCTTGCTATATCTGCAGGGAAAACTGCTTTATCTGCAGGGAAAAATGCTTTATCTGCAGGGAAAAACACTTCATCTGCAGGGGAAAATGTTTTAAATACAGGGAAAACTGCTTTATCTGCAGGGGAAAATCCTTTATCTGCAGGGTAAAATGCTTTAAGTATAGGGAAAACTTGATCTTCAATGCTTTAAGTATAGGGAAAACTTTATCTTCCCTCTTTATCTTCAGGGAAAAACACTTTATCTGCAGGGAAAAATGCTTTATCTGGAGGAAAAAATTATTTAAATACAGGGAAAAATGTTGGAACTGTAGGGGAAAACACTTTATCTGCAGGGAAAAATGCTTTAAGTGCAAGGAAAAATGTCTTAAGTACAGGGGAAAATGTTGGAATTGTAGGGAAAAATGCTTTCTCTGCGGGGAAAACTGCTTTATCTGCAGGGAAAAACACTTTTATCTGCAGGGAAAAACACTTTATCTGCAGGGAAAAATCCTTTATCTGCAGGGGAAAATCCTTTATCTGCAGGGGAAACTGCTTTAAGTACAGGGAAAAATGCTTAATCTGCAGAGGAAAATGTTGGAACTGTAGGGAAAACGCTTTATCTGCAGGGAAAACTGCTTTAAGTACAGGGAAAAACGCTTAATTTGCAGGGGAAGATGCTTTATCTGCAGGGAAAAATGTTTTAAGTACATGGAAAAATGTTGGAACTTCAGGGAAAAATGTTGGAACTTCAGGGAAAATGCCCTCTCCCACCCAGCCCCACCACGTGCTCCCAAATTTCCAGACAATCCCAATTTGCTCCAATCTCCAGTCGGAGATCAACTCTGCTGCTCCAAACAAAGTGTTTTCCAAGGAATGAGGGTGAGAATGGGCATTTTAAATGGTGGCACACAAATTTCCAGGTGCTTTTTTCCAAGGAAATCCAGGCCAGGAGCAGGGAGCTGCATAAGGGGAGCAGCAAACGAGGAATTTGTGGTGGTTGTAATTAGGTATTGAAATAATTGAAATTGGAATAATTGAATTGAAATAATTCTCATTATTAGCTGAAGAAAGAACAAATCCTGTCCAATTTTTATGGATCAGCGGCCTTTGGAATTCTCCTCTGGAAGCTCAGTTTGGGAAGAGTTTTGTTCAAATTTGAGCGTGACAAAAAAACAGCTCTGGGGGATGGAGAATCACCTCCTCCAGCAGGAAAATAATTAAAGAATAATTGTTAAATATTCCCAAATCATTAAGGCAGCGAGCTCATTCATGTCATTAGCAGGGCAAGAAGATGAACATAATCCACAGGGATCATTTATCCTCAAATTCCCAGAAATCCACAGAAACTCCCAGAAAATCCCAGAAATTCATAAAAAATCCTACAGATTCATAGAAAATCCCCAAAAATTCACAGAAAATCCCAGAAATTCCCAGTAATTCATAAAAATTCCTAGAAATTCATAGAAAATCCCAAAAAATTCATAGAAAATCCCAGAAATTCCCAGAAATTCAGACATCTACAAGAGCTGGCAGGTCCCTCCCCGCTCCTCCCTCAGTGACACAGCAAAGTGGATAAAATTCACCTTACAACACTTAAAAAGCACAAACCACCTCTTTTTTTGTCCTGTTTTGGCTTTGAGGACCACCAAAAATACCAACATTCCCTCCTCTCCTGGTTTTTTTTGGGCTCCTGAGCAGCCCAGGCCACCCATTTTTAGCAGGGCTGTGTATAAAAGGAACACCTACCCTACAATTTGATTGAAATACTTCCTGTAGCCATCTAAAGTTTCGTGCTGCAACAAAGAGAGAGGGAGCAGAGGTTAAAACCCAGGTGGCCGAGGGCAAGGGGGGATTTTGGGGATGAGCCAGGGGCAGCAGGAGCCCGGGATGAGGCTCCAGGACAGACTGACCATGTTGGAGGGAGGCTGCAGCACCAGCCGCGCTTGTTTTCTCCTCTGCTTCCTGTAGTAGCTCTCAAAGGTCTCCCGGGCTCCCTGGAAAACAGGAAAGGGTCATTGCAGCCCTCAGGATGTGCAGGAAGAGGTCACTTGGAATGTAAACCGTGGAATCGCTGAGGTTGGAAAAGCCCTCTGAGATCTGGGAGTCCAATCATGCCCAGCAGCACCAGGGCCACCAGTGCCCCCTGTCCCCAAGTGCCACAGACACAGGGCTGGAAATCCCTCAGGGATGGGGATTCCAAACCTTCCTGGGCACTTCCAATTCCTGACCCCCCTTTCCATGGAGAAATTCCTCCCAATGCCCACCCTGAGCTCCCCTGAGGCCGTTCCCTCTGCTCCTGTCCCTGTTCCCTGGAGCAGAG
>JAWWMS010000208.1:70684408-70695657 GCA_035048045.1 Chlorospingus semifuscus
GTCCCCAGTCCCTCTCCAGCTCTCCTGGAGCCCCTCCAGGGACTCTGAGGATTCCCTGGATTTTTCCCTTCTCCAGGTGAATATTCCCATCTCTCCCAGAGCAGAAGGACTCCAGAATCCTGGAATGGAAATGAAAGGAATGAAAAAGAAATCACTAAAAAGAGGGACACTGGAATGCTGCCCCAGCTGGAGAAAAAGGGAATCTTTCCCCCTGGAGCCAACCAGAAGCCAATGAGAACCAAATTCCTCTCGGTAACGAATTTATGGGACAAAATGTAGGGAAGGAAAAGGTCTGGATGTGCTGAGGGAGATTTCGTGGGGAAGAACAGATGGGATAACTCGGGATGGTCTAAGGTGGGCTGGACAGAACATTCCAACTGCTGGAAAACACCCAACATCCCCCTTGCCTTCAGCACTCCACTAAAACCAATTAATTTTCATTAATTAACAGAGCTTTGAACTCACCAATTCCCAGAAAAATGCCCCCATTCCTTTTGTCCATTTGGATTCAAAAAATGGGGGATTTCCTCTGGAAGCAACTAAAAATCCCACAGAGTTCCCTTCTTTCTTTCTCCACCTCCAATATTTATGCTGGAAAATTTTTTCCTTGGAGTTCCCTTTTTTCCCTCCAGGAGCATCTTTTTCCTGTTTGCTCCGAAAATGCTACAGATCCAATAAAGCTCAGAATCCAAGGAATAAAATCCCTGGATTAAAACTTTTCTGAGCTGTTTGCAGGGAGCAGTGACCACATCCCAGGGGGAAAGAGAAGGATAAAAATTTGGGATGTGAATTCACCTGGAAAAAAGGGATTTTGGGTTGTGTACCCATCTCATGCTGATTCCAGGTGGGAAAAACATTTAGGATGTGATCCACGTTTAAATCTTGAATGTGGAGATCACAAAGCCCAGCACTTAAGCCAGGCCCAGGCAAGCTCAGGGCTGGGCTTTAGCTCCAAATCCATCCCTCTGAGAGAGGGAAACTGAGGCAGAGCCAAGAATTTTTCCCAGTTTGGATTCACATCTGTGCCCAAAACTTTGGAGCGGTTTCTCCAAGGAGTTTTGTTTGTTAAAATCCAAACTTTTCCACAGCTTCCACCTGGATCCTTCCCAGGCCTGGAGTTCCATGGAAGAGCTCTTAAGGCAGGCCCAGGCAAGCCCAGAACTGGGCTTTAGTTCCAAATCCATCCCTTGGAGAGAGGGAAAATGAGGCACAGCCAAAAATCCTCTTGGATTCTTCCTAATTTGGATCCACGTCTGTGCCCGACACTTTGGAGCAGCTTCTCCGAGGAGTTTGTTTGTTAAAATCCAAAATTTTCCGTAGCTTCCATTTGGGTCCTTTCCAGGCCTGGACTTTAATGGAAAAGCTCCTTAAAACAACTAAATCCATGGAAAAATGAACTCCCTTGAGCCTTTTTCCAGATGATCCTGAGGAGTGGGAATGTCACGGCTCCAGCACTGGAGCTTTCCTCTGGTCGGGTTATCCTGATCCAGGTTTGCTTTTCCTCTGGGAATTCTCCCCGGTCGGAACCTCTGTGATTTTCTGACCTCATCCAGGGATATCGTGCCCTTCTTTTCCTTGGAAAAGCTCCTTGGAAAAGGGATGCTGAGCTGCTGTTGGCTGTGACGCGGCTCCCAATTAATCTCTTTAAAATGACCTGGAAGATTCCAGGCAAATGGAACCTTCTGAATTCCATGAATATTTTTTCAGGAATGACAAATCCTGTGAGTTTCACCATGCTGTAAATTCCCGGTACAATCAATTCTGATTAACTGTGATTAATTATGATTAATTATCTCATGAGCTCTTACCAAATATTTAGTGGTTTAGTGGATACATCCAGAAAAAAACCCCAGCAATTCCTTGGAATATTTGCTGGAAAGATCCATCTGAAGTGCTCAAAGGTTGAGTTTGGAGGTGGAGGAGGGAGGATGGAGCTCTGGATTTCACCCTGTGGGCCACGAAATCTGGGATTGATGGATTATTTCCAAGGAATCTCTGAAGATTTCAATCCTAGACAAACAGTTTTGTCTGTGCTCCTTGGAGATACCCATGAGGAAAATTCCCTCAGGGAGTCGCAGTTCCACTGGGACAACTTTGGGGATCCAAAAGGATTAAAAACCTCGGGAAGAGGCCGCCAGACCTTGAATTCCAGGGATTCTCCCTGCCCTTATCCCAACACAAACCTCACGGAGATGCTCCATGTGCTGAAGATCTTCCCAGAGGAGACCCAAAATCCTGGAAAAGGGGAGGGGACACCCCTGGATTCATCCCCAGGATCGGGAACTTCTGACTCCCCGCAGCAGAGGGCAGCAATGGCCCACACGCCATAGTCAGGCAATTCCAGTGGGATTTGGGGAAAAGATCCATGCGGAAAGTGCCTCAAAAAGAACCAAACCAAAGGAAAAAAAATCCCCTCAGCTCCAGGAGAAAGAGCTCCAGGTCCAGGGATTTGCTTCATCTTTGGGTGATTCCTTTAACATCCAAAAAAAAATGTGGGATAGAGCAAGGATGGGATGCAAAAAAAAAAAAAAAAGAGATGTGGGTGATCCTGGTGGAAAAATGACCCGCAGCCATCCATTGGATCCTTGTGGCTCTCCTGGAGGGCTTGGAATTAGGCACAGATCAGGGAAAGACTTCCAGTTTCTTTCTGCTGGATCTGTGGCTTTGGAATAGCTGGATTCTCTTTGGGATCTCCATCCCAACTATCCTGGGAAGAACGGAGCCTTGGAGATCCCACCCAAGCTGCTCCAGGTGTATTTCCTGGGAAGGTGCTTTGGAAGCACCTTCTGGCTGCTTATTCCCGAGGTTTTTAATCCTTTTGTATGCCCAAAGGAATTGAGAAATCATCGAGGCTGGGAATGTGAATCCTGCAGGAAAATTTGGGATCTGGGACTCTATGGAGAGGCTGCTGAGGCTTGTCTGGCTCTGGGGCTGTAATTCCCTGATGGTTTTCCATGTAGGAAACCATATGGACATGGAGACCTGGCCCCACAGGTGATGGTTGAGGGCATGGGATTCTGGAATCATAAATTCAATGTAATGAGTTAGGTTGGAAGGGACCTTAAGGATTTTCTCATTCCAACCCCACTGACAAGGGAAAAATTCCACCATCCCAGGATGCCCCAGGAGAGCTGGAGGGAGACTGGGGACAAGGCCTGCAGGGACAGGAGCCAGGGAATGGCTCCCACTGGGAAAGGGGAGATTGGGCTGGGATCTTGGCAAGGAATTCCTGGCTGGGCTGGAATTCCCAGATTTGCTGTGGCTGCCCCTGGATCCCTGGCAGGGTCCAAGGCCAGGTTGGATCCACCTGGGATAGTGGGAGCTGTCCCTGCCCATGGAATGGGGTGGATGGGATGAGTTTCAGGTCCCTTCCCACCCAAACCATTCCATGATTCTATGATTTTAGTGTCCAGGACTAGACTGGCTCCGGAGGCTCTGGACAGAGCAGGGGAAGGATGGAGCTGTTCCTCCATCGCTAAATCCAGTGCTCATCCAGCCGCAATTCCCTGGAGTAGAGCTCAGGATTCCTGTTGGATCCTGAAGATATCCAAAGGAAAAAGCTCTGGGGGTTTTTTGGGATTTCCCTGCATGGAGAGAGGAGCCATGGATGGAAACAGGACCATCCCACCTTCCCCACCTTCTCCTCTCTTCCAAAGGAGCTGCTTTGCAAATTTCATTTCCAAGATTTAATTCCTGGGATTCTTCCAAGTCCTGCTGTCATCCCAAGGGCCTCTGTTTATTTATATTTGAATTTTATTTAGCCCTGTCCGACGTCTTCATTTCCAACCCCATTAATTGCCAATTAAATGCCTCATCCCTGATTCCCGGGGATGGGATGACCTTATCCTGGTGTTTTATCCCTGCTTTTGTTTATCTGGAATTTTGGAATGACATCAAACCTGAACGCAAAGGCCTCAGCCTATGGAGCAGGAGGCACATCCCAGGGGAAGCAATTCTAAAGGATTCATCCTTCTCTCGAGGATAAAACTTCCAAATTTATTTTTTTTTTATTTAACCCATAGCTGAAGGAATTCTGGTTTTTTAAAGGAAAATCCAGACTTGTTGGAAGCAAAATCCCTCATTTTTATGGAGAGATCCCCTCTGTTTTTACTGGCAGTTAAAGATCTTAGGTGGACACATCCTAAAAATATTCTTGGGATGAGGATTATGATGATATGGGATAAATATTTTTCAATCTTTTAAACATAATTAAATGACAAAAATTCACATTTTTCCTAAAAATATTTTTTGGTTGAAAATTACGGGGTTTGAGAGGTCTGGGTGGGAAAAAACCAGAAGAAATCCAAATTTCTCCCATTTTTGATGGATTCTCATCCAGCTCTGATTCCAAAGGGGACACAAAACTATGGAGTTATTCATCCCAAAATTCAGAGGGAATAGGAATCCTTTTCCCAACTGATATCCCTAAGAATGCAAGGGAACTGAGAAATTTGGGATGACAAGCTTCTCTGCACATCCCACTTTTCATCAAATGTTTTGGGAATGGGCCTGCACTGCTCCTGGAATTCCGGGATTAAGGTTTATGGATACCAGGCTGGGGAGAAGCAGCTGGAGCCTCTCCACTACAGGACACATGGGAGGAGATTTCAGGATATTCCTGAGGAAACTGACCTGTGGCAGGAGCAGCTGGAATGGCTTTTGTCCCTCCTTCTGCCTCTCCTGAGCCATATCTGTCCTCAGCTCCATGGATTTTTTCCTTTTCCTTCCCTTTCTGTGATCTCCTAAAGAAAAAACAATAAATGAGGAATTCAAACTTTGATTTGCTGTCAGTCCCTCTCCTTAAATCATTCATAAATTCCTAGGCTGGTTTGGGATGGAGGAACCCTAAAGATATTGGGATGTTGGATATCTGCAGAAATCCAAACCCTTCCCATGCTCATCTCTCCCTGTCAGGCAGCCCCTTCCTCCCCAGGAAAGGAACTGGGATGAACAATCCCATCAAACATCCCAGGAGAGCCTGAAATGGCTGAACAGAGCCTGGGCTGGGCTTAGGGCTCAGGATCAGCTCAAACCAGGCCAGACCTTGCCCAACTAATCCTTAAATTCCCATCTTAGACTTTCTGCCAATCCCTCTCCTTAAATCATTCATAAATTCCCAGGCTGGTTTGGGATGGAGGCCCCCTGAAGATTTTGGGATGTTTTGTTGGATATCTGCAGAGATCCATGGCTGTCTCTCCCTTAGGACAGCATCAGGCAGCCCCTTCCTCCCCAGGAAAGGAACTGGGATGAACAATCCCATCAAATATCCCAGGACAGCCTGAAATGGCTGGACAGAACCTGGGCTGGGCTTAGAGCTCAAACCAGGGTCAGCTCAAACCAGGCCAGGCCTTGCCCAGCTGATTCTAAAATCCCTGGATTTGCTGCCAGTGCCGCTCCTAAACCTTTCACTGGTTTGGGATGGAGGCACCCTAAAGATATTGCAATGTTTTGTTTGATATCTGCAGAAATCCAAGCCCTCCCCATGCTCATCTGTCCCTCAGGCAGCCCATTCCTCCTGAGGAAAGGAACTGGGATGAACAATCCCATAAAACATCCCAGGAGAGCCTGGAAAGGCAGATCCCTGCTGAACTGACCCGTCACAGCACATGTCACCGTCGAGAGGGTCACGACACACAGAGTGTCACCACACGATTCCAGAAGCTTCAACCCACACAGACAGAGTCACACCAGCCCACCTCAGAGGGCTGCAGCACCTGCCCTTCTCATTCTCCAGCCCAGCCTTTATCCCCTCATGGTCACACATCGCACCTGTGTGCCCTCTGCTCCCTCTGTGATTGGTCAGGAATGTTCCAGAGCCTTCTCCTGTCACTGCTCCAAAGAATGTTCCAGAGCCCTTCTCCTGCCACTGATCCAAGGACAGACCTAGAGCTCTTCTCCTGCCACTGCTCCAAAGAATGTTCCAGAGCCTTCTCCTGCCACTGCTCATAGGAATGATCCAGAGCCTTCTCCTGCCACTGATCCAAGGAATGCTCCAGAGCCTTCTTGTCTCACTGCCCCATGGAATGTTCCAGAGACTTCTCCTTTCACTGCTCCAGGGAACGTTCCAGAGCCTTCTCCAGCCACCACTCCAGGCTGAGCCCCTTTCCCTGTTCCCTCAGGAATTCTGCAGCCCCTTCCCAGCTCCCTCAGGGATTCTCCAGCCCCTCCCCAGTTCCCTCAGGAGTTCTCCAGCCCCTTCCCAGCCCTATTCCCTTCCTTGGGCACTCTCCAGCCCCTCCAGGTCCTTCTTTCCATGAGGAGCCCAGAACCAAACCCAGGATTTGAGGTGTCCCAGCAGTGCTGTCATTCCCTGGTCCTACTTCCATCTACTTTGGATAAAGGCCAGGATGCCACTGGAATTGCTGCCCTTCTGGGCTTGTAATCAATGGAAAACATCAAGGAGAACCTTGGGTAAACTGACCAGACTTCACCTCTCCTTGAGGATTGAAAAAAAACATGGAAAATTTGCCATTGGAACATTTCTGCTTTAATTTTGGTCTTTTGGAAAAAATCCAGTCGGGAGAACGTGATCCCGCGGCATTGTTAAAACAGAAGGTGAGAGGGGGAAAAAGAGAGCAGTGAAGAAAAGTGTGTAATAAAAAAAATAAAAATCAAATAAAAGGAATATCAGGCAGCCTGGCAGAATTCCAGGATAGTAGGCTCGTGGGATAAAGGGATAATTAACCGGGAGAAAGGAGTTTGGCACAGGAGGAATTCTAGCAAGGGAAGAGCTGGGAGGGGAATGAAAATAGGGGAAAACACCAGGAAAATGCATTCAAGAGGAGCACTGGGAGTGATTTTCCTGAGGGTGAGGGAGCTGAAAGGGCACACAAAGGTAATTCCAGGGTAAGTTAGGGAGGAAAAGGGAGGTGGGAAACTCCAAGCAGAAAGCAACAAATAAGAACGCTTCGAGGGAAAAGATTCCAGCCTTAGCTGGAATTCAGGGACAAGCAGCTTAAAAATGTGCTTGGAACAACATTTTGGGAGAAAAGGAAGGACAGGCCACTGGGAGAGCTGGAATTCCTCACAACATTCCATCAGCAAGGAAAAGAGGCAAACAAAAACAAGGAGAGAAAAGAAAGAAGGGAAATATATTTGGAAAATCAGGAATTAACCTGTAAAAACAGCTCCTGCTATGGAAGAAGTAGGGAAATGTATGGAAAATTGGATAGAAAGTGGACTTGGTATAGGATAGTTACAAGGGAGCAAACTGGATTTCCAAATCTGAGGAATTGGGGTGAGAGCAGGAGATCTGGGAAAAGGGAAAGTTGTGCCAGACCTCCCAACAGCCAAAAGAATGGGAATCCTGGGAATTCCCATCATGGAAGTGAGAGTTGAGACTCTGGAGTAATAATTGGATGGGTACAAAGGGAAAGGATTTGGGAGCAAACCTGGAGCTGGAAACTGAGGCTGATCAGGAATGGAAATCAGGAATGTTACCCTCTGGAACAACCATTCCATAAAGAAGAAGGGAATTTCCTTGGCTGGAAATACTGGGAAGTTGTGGCTGGAAGTGCCCAAGGCCAGGTTGGACACTGGGGCTTGGAACACCCTGGGATAATGGGAAGTGTCCCTAACCATGGAATGGAGTTGGAATGGGAGTTAAGCTCTTTCCCAACCTGAGGAATTCCAGCAGGGATGATGAGGATCAGCATCCCCAGCTCTGCTCACGGATTTCCTTCTCCATCCCATCCCTATTTTTCCTCTGAAATGAGGGCTCAGCTCATGAGCTCAGTGATGATGAGGCTGGAAAACAAATCCCAGCGTGTGAAAGGATGGAAAATTATAGGAATTTCCCGTGGGCACAGCAGCGGCTCAGCCACGGGAAGGGGATGATGAGGGGAAAAACCTCAGGAATAAGCAAAGTTCCCAAGGAAAAGTGGGATCTGGGATGCAGAGAGGATGATGAAGGTTGTCCTTGATCCTGGGAAAAATGGGTCCCTCTGTGGCAGCAGTCAGGTGGGATGGTATTCCCAAATTCTGGGTTCAGGTATCACATCCCAGCCTCTGGAATGAACATTCCTAACCCTCCAAGCAGCCCCACGGATCAGGTAGGACACAGGCAGCATCTGGAGCAACACAGGCGACACTCCGGCTGTGGGGGAGAAATTCAGGAGGTCAAAAAGCTGGGGCGACAAAATTCCATGAAAAAGCCAAATCCTTGTTCTCCAAGCGGCAGAGATTTCATTGTAAGCTCACAGGAGCGAACTTGGCCGGAGCAGCACATTCCCTTTCCATGGCTGCATCCCTCACAGCTTTCGCCCATTCCTCAAGTTCCTTCTCCCTGCTAAGCCGTGGCACTCCTGCCTTCTCCAGCCGGAGCCGCCGCGGGATCCTTCTCATCCCGCTCCCTGCGGCGGCCTGGCCTCGGGAAGCACGGGGACGGCTGCGGCCCCAGTGTTTTTTTAAGGATTGTTTAGCGTTTACTCCTCCGGAGCATTTGTGTATTTTTCTTCCAGCCCACTCACGCTCCCAGCAAGAAAATTCCCGGGCTAGGGCTCCACGCGGGCCCTCGGCACCCCAGGATTCCCCGGCTTTATCCCAAAACTGCGGGGGATGGCTGTTATTGGAAAAGAAAACAGCCGTGTCAGGCTGTTCCCCACTCCCCTGCCCCAGCCTGAAAGTCCCAACTCCGTGTCCCGAGTCTTTCTTGGAGAGCCGTTTCGCATTCCAGAACTCAGATCGCTCCAGAAGATGCCAAAGGAATTTTGTCGCTCAGCTCGCAAGGAAATGCTTGGAAATTAGGCGTCCACATATCTCCAATGGCTCCGGACATTTCCACCGATAACGTTTTCCGACAGATCCTTCCTTTCCCAGGTTTGCCAGGGGAAGTTTGGCCCTCCTGAGAAGCCGCTAGAAAAGTGGGATGTTGAGGGATTGAGAGGTTTCTTTGTCCCGGCATATCCAGGCAGAAGCATTCCCGCAGATCCTGGTGGGAAGAGGAGTCGAGGTCATCCCAGCCCTCATCTATTTCCCACAAGAAAATGAGGAACTGAAGGAATAGGAGAATTAAAGCTTAAGTTTAAAGTTGGTGACGTCCCATCCCTGGAAGTCTCCAAATCCAGGCTGGACGTAGCTTGGAGCCATCTGGGATAGTGGGAAATGTTCCTGTCCATGGATGGGATGGGATGGGATGGGATGGGATGGGATGGGATGGGATGGGATGGGATGGGACGGGATGGGATTTAAGGTCCTTCCAACTCAAAATATTCCATGATTCTCTGATAAATTCTGATTTCTCAGAGGCATCACTGTGAGGTGATTCCTTTCATATCCAGGATTTTATTCCCTGTCTGGCCGCAGGACTTTGCTGGACAGAGGAGAACAGGCCTGGGATCCTTTCCATAGGATTTTTTTAGGAGAACATCCCACTCCTGGGAACACCATTCCCAAAAAGCCCCTCACTGCTTCCAACACCCATGGCTAGCACTCGGAAGAGATTTGTAGGGAAGGAGGGAAGTCCCTCCACATCCTTTGTCTGCTCCAAGGCCATGGACCATGGGGAATGTGATCAATCCTTATGCAGACATCCCCACATCCCAAGACACCCTCGATCCCAAACCCACGGAGGCAGGGGCAGAAGGATTTCCAAGGATGAGGGCCACAGGATGAAATGAGGAGACAAAAAAAAGGTTGGATGCACTCTCAGGAAAATATTTCCAAGGGAATGTGCAGAGCTTTGGAATGGTCTCCCAGTGGGAGCAGTGGAAACCCCTTGACTTGAGGGCTTCCAAAACAGGACAGGGCAAAACCCCGGGGGCCGCAGACTCTGGAAAATCCCGGGGCCAGCGGATGGACCTAGCGACCCAGCGGGATGGGGCTTTTCCATCCCTGATTCCGGCCAGTCTCTGAGAACCCTCCGGACTTTTGGGAGCCACGGAGCCGAGGAGCCACGGACACAAATCCCACAGCAGGGGGTTGATGTCATTCCAGACCTCTGGTCCCTTTGGCAGCACAGCCATCGGAGCTGGGATTCCCTCCAGCGTCTCCCCTGGTGCCTTTAAGGGCTCTGAACTAAATCCTCATCCAGAAGTCTCCGTGCAAGGGCGGATCCAAGCAGGAAGTGGAATAAAAATTCCATAAATTGTTCTTATCCGGTTCATTCTGTGCCTGAAAGCGGAATTTTGCCATTCCCACCTGGAGACCTGTTTGGATACTTGAACATACTCATGGGTGATTCAGGCAGGATGGGTTTTTCCATCCTTCTCCTGTTTGGGGCAAACTCTTTTGGAATTTTGAAAGGATTTAGTGGAAAAAGGTGTGGAAATTGCTGAGGCCTACAGGTGGGAAAAATCCTATTTGTAACAGCATTTGTGGTTCTCCTGAGGAAATCCAAGCTCCACAAGTCTGGAATGACAAATGAATACAGCTTGGATTTGATATCCCACGGGATGATAATTCCTGCGGGGAAAAGGCTCCTTTTAAATGGGAAAACGCCTTAAAAAAAGCACCTGATCTTATCAAATTGGATATTTTAAAGTTTTTTTGTTGTTGTCCATAATAATCAATATATTCCTAAGATTCCAGTGATATGGATTTGTCATTTTGGGAAGCAGAACTCTATAGAAAAGGCCTGAGTTTTTCAGAAGTGTTTGAGATGAAGCTTTAAAATTAAAAGGAACTGGGAATTTTAAAGTGAATGCACCTAAAAAGTGTTGATAATTTTGGAATATCTTGGTTATCCCTGCATGTCAATCCCAAAAAAACCCCTCTGCCTTGGAGTGAAGCAGAGGTAAAGAGCTTTGGGAATGGCTGTTTGGAAAATCTGCTCCTGCACAATTTGCTCAGCTCAGACAATACACCAAGATTTGGAGTGGAGGGAATAAATTATCCAGGCAGGAAGGAGCCCTGGATGTGTCACAAGAGTCACATCCAGAATATTAAAATATTCCCAGGATGGAATTTCTTAGCCTGCTCCAAGGAGGTGAAATTCGGAGTCGAAGGAATTAAACTTGGAATGGAAAGATGAGAAAATATTTCAGCAATACTGAGGGAATAAAATTTGCTGTGACCAGGGGTGATGGGTGAGAAACTGCACGGTGTCCAGACCTGCCACATCCATGAGAAATAATCATGGAATCATGGAATGGGTTGAGTGGGAAAGGGACCTTAAAGATCATCTCATCCTACCCCATCCCATTGGCAGAGACACCTCCCACTGTCCCAGGTGGACCAACCTGGCCTTGGGCACTGCCAGGGATCCAGGGGCAGCCACAGCAAATCTGGGAATTCCAGCCCAGCCCCTGCCC
>JAWWMS010000208.1:70705136-70719641 GCA_035048045.1 Chlorospingus semifuscus
GCTGTGGCTGCCCCTGGATCCCTGGCAGTGCCCAAGGCCGGGTTGGATCCACCTGGGACAGTGGGAGGTGTCCCTGTGCATGGAGTTGGAATTTGATAATCATTAGGGTCCCTTCAACACAAACCACTCCATGATTCCATGAAGGTGTTTCCAGGGGCATCTTTCCAAGGAACACAGGCCAGGACCATGTTCCGGATCTGTGCTGAGTTGGGCTGGATGAGGTGACGATGTCCAGGTGAAAGGCCATGGATCTCATTCCCAAGCTCTGGAATCTCCCCATTTTCTCTCTGCATTTTACCGTCAGTGCTTGGACAAAGCCGGAGCTTTCTTTTTAAGGAAAGCTGCCAGAACTTGGATGTTCAACTGTCCAGGGATGGGGGAGAAAAAAACCCTTAAAAAAGCAAACTCTGGATCTTCCAGTGGTTTATTTTTGGAGTCCAGAGCAAAATGTCCTTGGATTTATTTTTTTCACGGATCTATTTTAGTAGAGGTTTTACTTTTTTGGTTTTTAAGATGGAGCTATTGACTCCTTTCTGCCAAAAAAATGTAATTCCTGTCTCCTTCAGTGTTTCCAGAAGCCTTTTCCAGAGGTTCTCACACCCACACGGGAGCCTCTCCCAGAGCCCTGCCCAGACTCTGGGTGACCCTTAAACTCTGGGTCCCAGTAATTTATGGATTATTATTATTATTATTAATAGCAGCCAGAAAAATTCCAAAACCCCAGGACTTTCTCTTCTTGCTCCTCCAGAAGAAATCCAGGGGTCTCCATGGAGCTTCCCTCGTGTGCTGCAGGAAGTCTGAGAACTTTTCCATGCTTAATAAGGAGAGTGGATTTAGGGAGGAATGAAAGAGGGAGTGTGACTGCTTATCCCTCTTTTCCCTGATTTATGAGCTGCCGTTCCCAGAGGTTTGGAAGGAGGCTGGGATCAAAGGAATGATGTGATCCCAAGGCCATCCCAAGGTGATGGTGCAGTATGGACTGAAATCTGCTTCTGGAATTCCAGCTATCCTAAATAAACTCATCCTGCTTTATTCAATTCCTACCAGACCCAAACTCGGAGCTCCTCTTGAAGCAGTTCCATGGAAATGAATGGGATGAGCATTCCAAAGTGTGTTCTGCTAGAACTGGAGCGGTGTTAGCTGGGAAAACACCTCCTGATGGACCTGCCAGGTGTCCTGAGCAACCAGGAAAAACCTGGATGGAAAAACATGGAGAAACTGGGAGGAGGTATTAAAATGTGGAATGGTCATGTTTAAATTCCAAGCTGGGGAGGGGATTATCCATGAAGACAATGCTTCATCCTGGATGAACATGGAATAACAGATGTCATCCACCAATACGGGGTGAAAGAAGCTGGAAAGGTTCCACAAAAGGGATATTTTCCTTGGATATGGGACTAACCAGGAACAGAGGCATGGAAGTGTCCAAGCCCAGGCTTCACCTGGACCAGTGGAAGGTGTCGGGGTTGGGATGAGATGGGATTTGGTTCCATCCCAACCATTCCACAATTCCACGATTTCCTGGATGTTTCTTCCGAGTGAGACTCTCCACCCTTCCACCAGCCATTGGCTTTTCCCAGATTGTCTCCATGATTTCTGCTCCTTGGTGAGGAAACCGCTCTCCTTGCTGACCTGCACCTCATCAATCCATGGATGAGCTGATGGAAACTTGGAACATCCCAGTTTTTGCTCTGTGGAGGAACAAGCATGGAAATTCCTTGGATCTCCACATTTTCATGCCTATCAGGGACTCGTTCCCAGCTAGTCACCCATCTCCTCCATCCCAACGTTCCCTCTATCCCGCTTTTCCCTTTTCCCATCCCACCCTGCCTCCCTATGTCCCCCTGGAACAACCACAGCTGCTGCATCCATCTGGAATTCCCTCCTTTCCACTCTTCCTGGCTGCCCTTCCCATTCCCTCTCCTCTTGGGCAACCCCAAAACTCCGGTGGCCAAAGCCAAGGCTCAGAGGCGGCTTTTTATTCCTGAGGCTTTGGAAAACCACATTCCTGCCCCTCTCCGGTCCCGTCCCGCTCTGGCCAAGTGGGATGACGATGACACAGCAGGGCCTGGGTAGGATTTTTCCTCTTCCTTGTCCCTCTGCCAACGTCTTTGACCTCTGGATGAACTCCCCAAAACTTGCCTTTGGAGCTGCTCCTGCCTCTTTGACATCCGCGACCAGTTGGAATTTAAATTCCCTTTTTTTTTGGGAGGGAGGGAATGAGAAAGGAGCGAGGAAGGGTGAGAGTTAAAATGGAAAAAAAGAATTAAAAAGGGAGGAAAAAAAAAAAAGATGGATGGGAAGAAACCAAACCCAGAACTGAGGGAAATCTTGTGGTTGGAAAGAACTCGGGAAAGAGTGGGATAAGTCAAAGGTTCAGAATATATGGATCTCTTTGTTCCAAGAAAACAGCGGGAAAAGGTAACAAGGCCTTATCTGGAGTCTGTTCCTGCTTCCCACGTCCCCTGGCAGGGTCATTCCCAGGCTGGGAATGTTGGAAATGTCCCTGGCTGAGGCTCCGGAACAGCCAAGCTCCAGTCACGTGTCCAACCTTTGGAATCATCCATCCATCACCTCTGGCTGAGCTGGCAGAGCCCAGACTCCGGAATTTTGTCGCTCAAAGCCTCCAAGAAAAAGCCAAAATTCCAGCAACACCTGGATTGGGATGGACTGGAGAAACAAACGGTTAAAAATTGCTGGAAATGGGAAAATTTACTTGATTGGGATAAAATTTTTGAAGGGTCAACAATTTCTTCCCAGAGCGATCGGGGAATGATGCTCAGCTTCCACTGAATTTATTCAGGATTTGTTTTCACTGAATTCCAGAAAAACTGCGCCACCCTCCAGCAGGAATTCCATGGGATGTGGAACATCTTGGAATTCTTGGACTTTTCCTAATTTATGTTCTAGCAGTGACCTGTGTAAGAAGAGCTTTTTAAAGCTCCAAATTCCAATTCAGTCAGAAAATCCTACACTTTCAGTTTTAAAGGGTTTGTTCCCAAATGAAATTTTATAAAAATTCCTTTTCTGCTCCAGAAAATATTTTGCTGGCAAGAAAAAATAATCCCAATGCTTTAATTTGATTTTGGAGTTGATTTTTTGGGGGAATTTTGGGAGATGAACAAAGGAAGACCTGGTGGGGTGGGAATTTTGATCCCTCACAGATTTCCAAAGGGAAACTTCAGACTCTTCACCTGGAAATGGAGGATCCTGAATGCCAGAGGGAGCCTGGAGCTCTCAGGAGGCTCCGGGATCCCAGCAGTGTGTCCTAGAAGCTGGAAATCATGGAATCATGGAATGGTTTGAGTGGGAAGAGACTCAAAGATGATGAAATTCCAACCCCAACACCTCCCACAATCCTAGGTGGATCCAAACCCCAGTGTCCAACCTGGCCTTGGACATTTCCAGGGATCCAGGGACAGCCACAGGAATCTGGGAATTCCAGCCCAGCCCCTCCTCACCCTCTGATTAAAAAATCATTCCTGATATCCCATCTCCATGTCCTCAGGTTGATTCCCATTCCCATGGCAGAAGATTCCCAATGTCCTGGGATTTAAGGGATCTGGGTTCATCCTGCCTGGGAGCTGAATCCTTTCATGTCCTAAACAGTGCAGCTGGGAATTCCGGTCCAAACTGGGATTTCTGGTGGATCATGGCATGGTCAGGGGGTAGTTGGAAAGAGCTGGGTCATTCCCAGATTTCTCCTGGGATTGAGAAAAATTCCCGCAGTTTTCAGCCTCTTCATGGCCGCAGAGTTTGGGCAGACCTGAATTTAAGCCTGGTCTGAATCGCTTGGATTCACCTTCCCAAGCTTTAGGCTTAGCGAGAGTTGTGATTCCCAAAGTGAGCTGGGAACGTGGAATCTGGGAAGTTATGGAAAAGCAGGAAAAGAGAATACAGGAGGTGGATTGGATGGAGAAGTATTCCAACAAAAAGAGTGGGACTGGAGCTTCCCAGATGAAGCTGAGATTCCAGGAGGCCTCTTAGGCTGAGGCTCTGGAGGAGCAGCTGGAATGTTGTTCCTTGGAGCACCAGCCACGCTCATCCCAGCTGGATTGGTGCCAGGGAAATTCCTGCAGGGATTTGGCTTTTGGGATTATGGCAGAGGGAATTACCCATTCCCTGTTCCCAGATTTCCTGCCCCTGGATCCCTGGAAGTGACCAAGGCCAGGTTGGACATAGGGGATTGGATCCACTTAGGATAGGGAAGGAAATAAATCCTCAATTTTTAAAATTCTATTAAAAATTATATTTTTATTTACATAAAATAAATTTTAAATTATGTTCGAAATATATTTTATAATTATATTTAAAATTACATTCAAATACATTTTTAAAATAGATGAAAATACATTAGGAATCACATTTAAAAAATTTTTTAAATTGCATTTAAAATATTTAAAAATATTTTTAAATTTTTTTATTTCAAATTATATTTTAAATTACATAAAATATATTGAAAATTATACTGAAAACTATATCAAAATCATACTAAAAATATATTAAGAATCATATTTAAATTATATTTTTAATTACAGTTAGAATGATATTAAACAATCCTTTATAAGTGTATTGAAAAGTAGATTTTAAATTATATAAAATATATTTAAAATTATATCAGCATTATATTGAAAATATATTAAGAATAATATTTACACTGTATTTTAAATTAAATTTAAATTATATTTTTAAAATACAGAAAAATATATGCAAATGTTATTTTTAAAAATACACTTAAAATATACTAAAAATATGTATTTAAGTTTTATTTTAAGTGTTTTAAATTATATTTAGAATTACATTTAGAATTAATTAGAAATTATATAAAGATATATTTCAATTATATTGGCAGTTATACTTGAAATTTTATTTGAAATTTATTTTAAGTTATATTTAAAATTATGCAAAAATGCAAAATTATATGAAAAATTAAATTTAAAACATATTAAAGTTATATCAATATTTAAATTACATCAAGATCATATTTAAAATCACACAGAAATTATATTTAAATTATATTATTGATTGTATCTGAATTTTATTTAAATTTTATTTTAATTACATTTAAAATTTATATTAAAAATAAAAGTTTGGTAAAAAATCCCACAACATTTTCCTGGTTGCCCCTGGATAACGGGACCAGGACATCCTGAACAAGCCACTCCCCCTTTTTTTTGGATATCCCATCTAGCTTTTGGGAATGCAGCACAAATCCTGGGAGGTGGGAATTTTTCCTTTGGAAATCTTGGGAATGAGTCCCACCAGGCCTTTCCCGGCCATGCCCTGGCCTGGCTGTCCAGATCCCTTAAATCCCAGTTTTTTGGCTGCCACCCAAGGACAGGAGGTGACAGCCAGGCCAGGGCTGATGGTGACGTTACCGCGCGCTCCCGGACATTTGTCCTCGGGAAGAGCCAAGCTCGGGATCGTCACCACCAACAAAGATTCCCTACAAAATCCGGGAGCGGGGACGTGCCGGCCCCGCCGTTCTGGCCTTTCCCTGACTTCGTTCCCGGTGCTGTTTGCGCAAAGCCGCCTTGGGAAGATCCCAATTATTCCTTCCTTAATGAACTCTTGGCTCACTGAGCCTCCCTGTTAATGAGCTCCCTGCTCCAGCCTCGTTCACCTTGGAAAACGCCGGGAAGAGGAGCCAGGAATTCTCACCCAGCTCCGGCAGGTTCAGCAGCAAGAATCGATGATCCCAGAGCTGGGAAAATGGGAGCTCCGGTGTGGGAAAACAAGGATCCCAAAAGTGCCACCTAAAGTGAAGATCCCACTGATCCCAGCTCATTTTTCCATGTCAATTCTCCTGGGAGCCCCTCTGGAAACAGGATTTTCCATCCTAATTATGGCAAATTTTACTGGAAGTGTCCAAGGCCAGGTTGGAGTGTGTGGGAGATGTCCGTGCCCTTGGAATGGGATGATCGCTAAAGTCCAACCCAACCCATTCCAAGATTTTGGAATTCTAGGAAGTGTGGGCTCAACCAGTGCTCTGCTTAAGGCAAATAATTATTCCCACTTCTGGAAAAGAGCCCAAATAATTGGGAAAAAAGGGGAAAATAAAAAGGCTGCAGGAATTATGGATCTGGAATTCATTCAGGATATGGGAAAACTTGGAATTTGGGAAATTTGCTCTCTGTTGTGCTGATAAATTCCATAAAGCCTGAATTCAGGATCCTTGGGAGAACCATAGGTGCCACAGTTTATCCTTAAAACAGGAGCAGGGAGAATCCCAACCTGAATTCCATGGAATCCAGTGATTTATTGCCCAACCCACCTTGACTGGAAAAAATAAGAAAATCCATTTGGAACTGGTCCTAAATCCTTATTTCAGGTCCCAGTGGAATTCCAGGTCCCAGTGAATTCATGTCCCTCTGAAGAAAATTTTTCCTTGGGGTCTGGGACATTTCCTTGGGACCTTGGCTGCTCTGGGAGCTGTGGGAACACCTTCAATTCTCACAGCATTCCCCAAATCCTGATCCAGAGCCCAAATCCAGTTCTGAAATAACCCAAAATCCACATCCCAAAGAGCTGTGTCCTGCTCTCAGCTCATTCCCAGCTTTCCTGCTCTTTTCCCCAAGCCTGATTTCCCTCCAGTAGTTCAATCCCATTTATTAGGAATTTATAGTTCTCCATAGGGTTTTTATATTTAGCTGCCTCCCCTGGAAAACCACATTTTTATGGATCTTGGATCCCACCCTTTTCCCTGTGGTTCCTCCAGGCGGACTTTCCCCTTTTTTTTTTGTGTTTATATTCCAATTTTGGAGCTTAGCACTGGCTCGTGTCCGTCCTTTATTCCCATCCACCCATCCCAGAAATTCCTTATCAACAGGTCTGGTTTAAAAGGCTGCAGTTTTTCTGGGATTGGGTCATCCTTGGCTCCCGGAGCCATTTGGCTCCAAGAGAAAAGTGGGAAAAGGGATCGGTTTACAGCCTGCTAAAGGTCAGCTGTGCCGCTCCTGGTTTTTAGAGGGGGAGACGTGAAATCCTTAAAATATCAGGATAATATCCCTAAAAATAAAACCTCACAAAGCCTGATCAGCTCTGTGCGCCTGCGGATTTTCCTCTGGGATGGGCAGTGTTGATCCGAATCCCAAAGTTCTTGGGTCAAACCCAGAGGAAACCGCTGCCAGTCAATGGTTCCCTGCATTATCCGGTTATTTAAAGCCGGATTTTCCATGAGGAAACCGAAGGGAGCGAGGCTGAGGAATCAATCCCTGTTCAATTCCATAGGAAAAATGGGAATGCAGAGCAGCTCCAGCCTCTGGGCCAAGGGCTCCAAAGCTGGAAATCAGGGAAAAATCCCGCTGGTTTGGGATTTTTTTCAGGAATCATCACAAATAACAACTAAAAGGATGGGAATTTGGATTAGATTTTCCAGAGGGAGTGTGGATGCCCAGTCCCTGGAGGGATTTAAGATCTGGGAAAACTGGGAAAAGTGAGTTAGGGATGGGTTAAAAAGGTGGAAAATCAACTTCGACCCAAAATAATTGGATACTCTTTTTTCCCCTCTATCCATCCACAAATTCTGTGGATTTTTCTGGGGTCCCCATTTGTGAAAAGCTTTTCTGGGAATGAGAGAGGATTGGAGCTTCCCAGCGATCCAACATACCAAGGATTAAAGCAGAAAACTTTGGGATTTTGGCACATCCCACCATTTATCTCTTTGGGAATCATCCCAATTATGGGCATTTATTTGTAAACAAAATTTCGGCTGGATGAGGAGCTGGCAGGGTGGATATTAGGGAATATCCATGGAATTCCATATACAGGATATTTTGGTGACCAGGATTTTTAGCATCATACAGACAGGCTTGTTCACATTCCCGGCTCTGAGTTTGGAGTCAGATCCAAACTCAGACTGGGTTCCAGGTGTGGATTTTTCCCACTCTGCTCTTCCAAAGAATTCTATTTGTGGATGAACTCTTTAATCGGGCTCCCAGCTTGGTGATTCTCTGGAAAAACAGGAAATCAGGAATTTTAGGAAATCTGAAGGTTCTGTCATGGATGAAAGGGTGAAATTGGAAACCTGAAAATAAATTCCCAGCAAAACTTGCAAATAAATCTGGGTAAGGAATTTCTCTTAATCCGTATCTCTTTTCCCATGATCCATTTTTCTTCCCGAGCCATTCCTCACAAAAGTAAAAATGAAGGAAAAAAAGGAAAAATGGCTCAAAACTATGGAAAAAGTGGAATTTTCTGCTGATTACCCCAAAAAAATCCAACCAGGCTTCTCCAATTTTGGGCATAAATTAACATAAATTAACTCCAACACCATCCCATGGCTACAAACAGCCCGAGAATGGTGTTGGAATAACTGCTCCAAGCTGGAAACTTCCAGGAATTATTTATTCTTTAACACATCCCTCTTTTTATTAAAAAACTTGGATCTCGGTAAAGATTTCACATCCCATTAATGGTTTTGCCCTTAATTAAATAAACCACCAGCAGCTCATTAATACCTCATTAGGAGGTGAGAATAAAAGACGGGAAACTTTGGAAAAAAGCAATGGAAAATCCAACTGCTCCCAGGTAAAATTCCTCAATAATTTATCAGGAAAGGGCAAATCTCCTCACTTTTGGCTCGCACACAGTGGCTCCTTTATTTAGGATGAGTCAGCCTGGAAAAATCCTATTTATTCCCAAATTTTGGCAAAACTGCAGCTACCAGGCTCGGAAGTGATACCAGCCAAATTTCAGGATTTCTAATTCCCGGGAAATTTTGGCCTTTGGAAATTTGCATTTTGTCGGGGTTAAGAAAACAAAATTCTTTCCTCCGTTCTTGTCTTGGACCGGAATTTCTGACTCCAAAAATGCCCGGCTTTGGAAATCTTGACCTGGGATCATTGTTCCCGTCCACAGAAGTGGGCGGGGTTTGGAAGGGAGACTTTTTTGGGAGCAGAACCAAAGCTCCTTCAGGGATGTTATTCCCAATTTTTATTGCGCAGAAGTGTTTTTCTTATGATGGAAGATAATAAATTCGGATTGTTGGAACACGTGGGAAGGCAAAGGAAAAGCAACAGGAAGTTCAAGCAGGTTTTGGTGATGAATCCTTGGTGTTTTGGGGGATGAGGTGGGAATGTCCAACCTGGAGAAGAGAAAAATTCAGGGAATCCTCAGAGTCCCTGAAGGGGCTCCAGGAGAGCTGCAGAGGGACTGGGGACAAGGCCTGCAGGGACAGGAGCCAGGGAGTGGCTCCCACTGGGAAAGGGGAGATTGGGCTGGGATCTTGGCAAGGAATTCCGGGCTGGGATCTTGGCAAGGAATTCCAAATCTGGAAAATTTCCCAGATTTGCTGTGGCTGCCCCTGGATCCATGGAAGTGTCCAAGGCCAGGCTGGATCCACCTGGGACAGTGGGAGGTTTCAGAGTGGAGCAGACGATCTTGAAGATCCCTTCCCACCCAAATCATTCCATCATTTTCTGTTTATCTCCTGCATCACTCCAGAGTCCTGGTCCTTGATTGTCCATGCTTGCTTCAGAAGGAAAACGGTTATTCCCGATTTCTTTTTTCAGGGGAAAATTCCAGGCATTCCTTCCCAGCCCGCACCAGACTCAGGGCATGGACACCCCACTCTGCCCAAGCCGATCCTCCAACCTGGTCCATCTGCATTTCCCCATCCCACCTCCCACTTTGCAGCTTTTTCCCTACATTTGGAGCTTCTCCCAGGACACGCAACACCCTCAGTGCTGCAGAAACTTCTCGGTGGGAACCCTGTCAGAATTCCAGGATCCGAGTTGTCCCTGTCCCTCCGGGAAACCACGAGGGATGAGTCAAGGTCATGCCCAGAGCAAGGATTTTGGGATGGAGATTCCGACAATCCAGCCCCGAGTGCAGGGCCTGACCACGGTGGTTATGGACCAGTCTGCATCAGACAGCCCAGGGATGAGTCTCCTTCCCCTCCTGAATCCCACAAATCCCAAATTTCCAGCTTCCCTCCCACATCTGGGCTGCAGGACCTCCATGGAGTGCAGGCAAACCTCATTTCCCCGGCAAATCTTGTCTCTGTCACTCACCCAGGGTTGCTCAACAAGCCCATGGCTTGGATCCAAGGTATCCATGCCCCAAACCACCGGGAAAAGAGCTGGACTGGGTTTCCTCTCCCACATTTCCCAACCTGAGCAGTGAATCCCACACTTGTCATGGGAATGGAAGTGAAGCTGTGGCAACTTCAGAGAAGGAAAGTGGCCAGAGAGCCACATAAGAAGCTGTCCCTGGGGTGGTTTGGGTCATCCTGAAACAACCCAGGGGTTTCAGCAGGGCCAGAGCCAGGAATTCTGGAAAAGCTGGATTTCTGGGATAAAGTGAGAAGGAGATCAACTACACACTCACCGTGCTTTGCTCTCTCCATTAACTTTGCCCTTTCAGGATCCAGATTTTGGGTGTGTTAAGGGCTGATCCTGGTTTTTGTTAGTCCAGACTGCTCAAACTCTCCTTGTTCTGGGTGAGGGATCCCAATCCAAGGGGAAATGGATTCCAGGATGTTCTTTCCGGAGGTTTTCCCATGGTTGAAGTGTTTCCATGGGTCAGGCTGGAGAAAAGGAACCTCTGGATCCCCACAATTTCCTGGCAGGAGGCAGGAGCTGGTGGGAGTAGGGATTTACTCCCAGGGAATGGGGACGGGATGGTTCCTTCCCAACATCCCATCTGTCCCTTCCTTGGGAAGCCATTCCCCCTTGTGAGGGCAAACTTAGGGAATGAGAGGAGAATCAACACGTCCCCTTCGTAACTTAATTAATCCCAAAAAATAGATGTGGATCCAGGATTTTCCTTGACCCAAAGAAGCTCAAATCCCAGCCAACCATTTTTAGGAGCACATTTTATTTTTGGTTTTTCCTGGGAAAGATGGAAAACTTCCACTGTCCTGACAGGAGCCAGGCAGGTCTGGGAAGCCAATCCTTTATTCCCTTCTTTTCTTCCAAGCCAATTTCAGGCTGTCCTTTCACTGACTAACTTGGCATTGGGAATAAACTCAGGAATATTGCTCTCCTCTGGAAAACACACAGGATTTGGGGGTCTCTTGTCCTCATGCATCCCAAAGGAAAAGAATAAAATTCCTAGTGCTTCCATTCCTGGAGGAGAGTCCTCAGCAAAAGTGAGGATTTTGCTCCAAGGGAAAGATTTCCATCTCCAGGAGTGGATGAATAAATCCAGGGATGGCTGGGAGAAGGGACCATTCCCACAATCCTGTCAGAGAATTTTGGGGAGTACCTGGAGATACTCTTGGAGTATCCCTGGAATTGAGGGATTGGCTCATGGAATATCACTAGACTTGAGGGATTGGCTCTTGGATAATCCCTAGAATTGCGTGGTTGGGTCTTGGATTATCCCAGGAATTGAAGGATTGACTCTTGGATAATCCCTAAAATTGAGGGATTGGCTCTTGGAGGATCCCTAGAATTGAGGGATTGGCTCTTGGAGAATCCCTGGAATTGAGGGACTGGCTCCCAAAGTTCCAGTTCCACCAGCAGGGAGAATAAAAGGCTTCAAAGTGAGATCCCCAAAAACCGGCTTAGGGACAGAGGATCCACTTGGGAGTGGCATAAAAATCACACAAAGGGCAGGGAAAATCCCTCAACATCAGGAAAAATTCTTCCCTGTGAAGGTGGGGAGGCCATGGCAAAGATTCCCAGAAAACCTTGGTGCCACATCCAAGCTTTCCTTGGATGTCTCCAGGGATGGGGACTCCACCATTCCCTGGGCAATTCCAATGCCTGACCACCCTTTCCATGGAAAAATTCCTGCTGATGTCCAGCCTGAGCCTTCCCTGGCACAACTGAGGACATTCCTTCTTTTCTTGTTGTTCCCTGGGAGCAGATCCCAGATTCTCCCTGGCTGCCCCCTCCTGTCAGGGAATTTCAGAGAGGGTAAAGATCCCTATGGATCCTCCTCTTCTCCAGGCTGAGCCCCTTTCCCAGCTCCCTCAGGAATTCTCCAGCCCCTTCCCAGCTCTGTTCCTTTCCCTGGAAACACTTCAGCCCCTCCATGAGTTGAGGGGCCCAGAGCTGGACATGGAATTCCAGGTGTGCCCAGCATGGAGGGACAATCCCTTTCCTAAGGATAAGACAAAGTGGAAATCCCTTTTAAGCCTGGAATTTGGAATGCCATCCTGCTTGTGGAATTCCAGCCCTTCATCCATGCTGCCTTTTCCGCAGCTCCAGGAATGCCCTCCAAGCCCTCATCACCTGTATCCAAAGTGTCCTGGAGTGATCCAAGGAAACCAAGAATTTCAGACTTTATTGGAGCAAAATCCATGGGGTGGGAGATCTGAGGGACAAGAGGAAAAGGGCAAGGAAGCACTCGGACATGAGGGATGCACAAAATCACCTCAGAATTCCCTTCAGACCAGTCCCAGGATCCCGAAAATTGGTGGAATTTGGAAAAAACCTTCCCTCCTCTCTGTAAAACTGAAACGAGTTCTGAGGAGGCTGGAGGAGTTCGTGGCACAAATCCTGGGAAAGGGGGGAAAATGCCATGGATGAACCAGTGCCCGTGAGTCACTCTGGTGACTCATCGGAGCAGAGCCGAGGTCAGGAATAAAGGAGGGAAAGCTGCCACCTTTCCCTGCTCCTTTTCCCTGGGTCTGGTATCCAAAGTGCTGAGCATTCCCAGGATTTCTCCCCTGGAAGTGGCATGAAATGGACACTGCAGGTGTTATTTCTGGACACCTCAAGGAATTTCCTTCAGCATCCATGGAAAGAACTTCCCCTTCCTGGCTGTTTCCACCATCAAATCCCAAAAAATCCCAAATCCGTGGCACAGGGAGAACCCACCTGGGTTTATATCCCCAGTTTAGAGATGGTAAACTGAGGCACGGGTGGGGGGGGGAGGTTGATATGATTGTGATCCACTGGAAAATCCAGGAATCCCACCTGGAATATTGTGGAAGTTGGTCCCTGGAGCAGATGCTGGAAGTGCCTTCGGACGGTGTTGCAGCGTTCTGGGAATGTTACTGGGATTAGCGCATCCCACGTGCCTGGAAAAGAGGAATTCCAGCAAATTGGCTCAATCTGCTGCTCGGCACCTCCCACCGCAGCACAGAATTCCCAGGATCCTCCATTGCTCCAACCATTCCTGTTGTGGGTACCTCAGGTATCCCATGGCATCTTGGCCATGCTCAGGGAATTGGATTTCACCCCTCATTATCAGCATGGAATAATGGAGTCATGGAATTCCAGAGCATCCTGGAAGGATATGGTCCATAGGAATCACTGGAGTCCAGCTCCTGGCATAAACACCCGGGGATTCAGGGATCAAAACCCTCCCAGGATGAGAAGAAGGGACAAAGCAGGAATGCTGCCACTTCCTAAACTATTCCCAAACATGGATCCTCATGCGGCCATTTCCCTAAGGAAGATTTGCAGGGATGGGAGGTTTGTGCTCCGAGGTGGGAGCTGAGGAAATCCCAGCTATAGTCAGGGAGATTCCAGGAAAATCTTCCCTCGGATCACTGGCTGTTAATGGAAGGAAAATCCCTTCATCCATCAAAACCTTCCCATGGACATGTTTCCTACAGAGCTCCTGGAAAAACCCCTCATTCCTTTCCTTCTCCTTCCCCCTCGCATCCCTCTCATCCCAGTGGCTCAAGGGCTGAGGGAATAAACCCCATTCCAACTAATCCATGAGTTTATGTTCCTCCCATTCCATATTTTGTGCCTTAACATTGCTCCTGTTCTAAGGAAGAAGTTGCAACTTCTGCTCCGTGAGTTTGCTAATCCGAGGAAGAACAGAGAAACAGGAAAGTTCTTGTAGATACCCCTCGTTCCCAAAGGAGATTCCAGCTTTTTTTTTTTTTCTGGATAAAAGCTTTTCCAGGCCTCTGACCTTGGACTAAGCAGCTCTCCAGATGTTCGGACACGATGGCTCCAGCAGGTCCCAGACTTCATGTGGCCACCAAGCTCCAGATGTTGGCCCGGAAATCTGCATTTGGAGTCATCTCCTGGAGGAAAAGAGGGAATGGGTATGGATCGGGATGAGTCAAGCAGGGTGTGGAGCCGGAAAGGAAAGGAATGTGCCTCCAAAGCTGCTTTTATTGCCTTGGCACGTGGGCTTTGTCCTGGTCAGACACCCTGGTGGAAGTTCAGCCCTCCCGATGGATCTTGGGAAGTCCCTGTGGCCAAAGGGTTTTGGGAACAACATTCCCTGGTTGCGCAGAGCTGGAAAAGCTACAAAGGTTTCCTCCCTTTGGCTCCCAACTTCCAGATTGCTCCGGATGGGATGGACCCGGCTGAGGGACAGGGACAGGGTGAGAGGAAACGGCCTCGAGTTGGACCAGGGGAGGTTTAGGTTGGATACTGGGGAAAATTTCTTCATAGAAAGGGATCTCCAGGCCTGGCACAGCTGCCCAGGGCAGGGATGGAGACCCCATCCATGGAGCTGCTCTGGAGCCAGGCTGGCAGAACTAGGAATGTTCCCCTGGAGATGGGAAAACTCCAGGGAATCCTCAGAGTCCCTGAAGGGGCTCCAGGAGAGCTGGAGAGGGACTGGGGACAAGGCCTGCAGGGACAG
>JAWWMS010000208.1:70719694-70729982 GCA_035048045.1 Chlorospingus semifuscus
CTGGGATCTTGGCAAGGAATTGCTGGCTGGGAGGGTGGGCAGGGGCTGGGCTGGAATTCCCAGATTTGCTGTGGCTGTCCCTGGATCCCTGGCAGTGCCCAAGGCCAGGTTGGATCCACCTGGGACAGTAGGAGGTGTCCCTGCCCATGGATGGGGTTGGAACGGGATCATCTTTAATTCCCTTCCCACCCAACAAATTCCATGATTCTTAAACTCTCCAGAGGCCATCCTGCTTTTCCCTGTTCCAGGCTGAGGATCACACCTCGGCCTGGATTTCTCGGGAATGTGTGACAGCACTGAAATTTTAGTTGATTTTGTGTTCCCGATTTTCCCCTTGGAACAGCAATGGAAATATCCCAGTGCCAGCTCCAGGTTAAAAATAGAGGCCCAGGATGTATGGAAAAGAGTTCATGACCCTACTGGGACAATTTCAACCCTGGGCAGGTTTGGAATTACAGGGAACAGCCTGAAATTTTCCTGGTTTTTATTGGCATAAAGGCAGCAAGTTGTATTTATAAAGGAGGAAAAAAAAAAAACCCATAGAAGGAAGGGCAGGAAAAGAAGGAAAAAGGGAGACGTGGATCTCTCCACAGTGTCCCGGGTGGAATGGGTCACGCTGAGGTCACACACTGGTGGCCAGGACAGGCTGAGTATCCCTGCCTGCTGGAAAAGTCTGGTTTGGAGGCAGGAATATCCAAACACCAGGCTCTGGAATTCCAGCTCCCTGCACTTCCAGATTGTCCTGAGGTGGTGGCACACCCCATGGGGGGCTCAGTCCCTGCAGTCACCCCCACCTCGGGCTCTGTTCCTCTAAATCACCCAGCCAGGAAAAGTTTGCATCCCAGTTCCTGGATTGTTCCCATCCCTGTCTCTCCCGGCATTCCAGGGTTCTCCTGGGACTTCATCCAATGTCTGGGATTGGATCCTGCCCCCACAGAGGGATCCAGCAGCTCCTGGGAAGCACAGACATGGAGCCCAATAGCTGGGATGTGCTTGGACAGGGGTGGATCAGTCCAGGATCACTTCCCAGGTATCCATTGGGAGATCAGATCCCTTTTCCATGTGTCAGAGGTGTCTTCCAACACCTGAGAGTGGGAATTTTGTCCACAAGATAAAATATCCATTTCTCCTGGCATTCCCAGTCACCCCCTTTGGCTCCAGAGCTTTTACCCAAGGCAGTGGAGATGGAAAAACAGAGGAACAAGTGGATTTTCTTGGGATCCGGTGGCTTCCTCCAGAAATGGGAGATGGCTCTTCCTCTTGGATAGTATCTCGGATTTGTTTTTTCCTCAAGACACAACAGAGCAACCAAGGAATGCTCAATCCATGGAAGACTCCACATCCATATTTTCCTGAAAATCCAACTGGGATCTGGTTGTCCAGAGCTGACTTGACCCATCCTTGACTGGTTTCAGTGCTGGGCCAGCCAAAGTTCACCAGATATTTGTCATTTCTTTTCATCCTTTCCAAAATTTCCCGGGATTTTCAGTGCCCCACAGCTCCAAGGGTGGAAAATGTGGCAGTGAGGGGCTGAAATGTTCTGCATCCTCCTGAGTCACTGGCAATTTCCTGGAGCTCCCTGAAATATGGCCCGGATTGCCCATGGTCTCCCAAGGGAAACATTAAAAAAAAAGGGAAAAAAAAGGGAAAGGAGAAGAAAAAATTTTGGAGAAGTGTTTCTCATCCCGAGCCAAGGAGAGGGAGAGGGAAATTCCCTGGGTGGGTGTCAGGTTTTGGTTGCAAAATGAAAACAAGTGGGAACTTCAGGGGTGCCTCGCTCTTCTTGTGACTTTTCCTTGGAGAATTTCTTCTGGGCAGGGTGGCAGGGACAGCACTTGGCTGCCCGGGAATGCACATTTCCGTGAGATTGTCCCTCAGAATCAACAGTGCACACAGTGCACAAGAATTCTAGGAGATCTTCCAGTTTGTCCTCTGCTCCCATTTTTCCTTGGATATTTTTAGTAGATCCAGAATCCTCCTAAAGCCTGGAGTGATGGAGATTCCAACTTTTCTTCCCAAAGGAGCTTTCCCTCCTTCACCTCAGGAAGGTGAACCTGAATTCCAACCTAAATTTCCTTTGGAAAGCTTTTGGACATAAAGTTTTCCTTTCTCCTTGTAATTCCTGATAAATTCCAAGTCTTCAATTGGCTTTTCCTTCACCCGTTTCTTCAGATTCATCCAAGTTTTACTTCTGTGTCATCTCTTTGATCATCCCACTCATGTTCCAAGGAAATCTCCAGTTTATCCATAAATTTCTTGCCATGGTTTAGCCAATCCTGAACTATTTAATTCCATTGGAAGGCTATTTTCCCTAATCCTTTTTCTATACAACAGCAGGAATTTCTTGATTTGGGATCAATTTCTGATCCGTCATTTCTCCCTCCAAAGATCCAGAGTTCTTCTCCAGCTGAGATTTATCCAGGCAATGAATCTTCCTCAAAAATAGTCCCTGCATGTGATTCCTTGAAATATTCCCTGCTTTTTCCATCCAGGTTTTTACTGCTTGGCTATGGATTCGCTGCCTGGGCCAGGAGAGGCACAAGTTTGGCTCCCAAATTTTCCAGGTTCTGTGGCCTCTCCTCAAAAAAAAAATACTGCTCAAAATGAGCAGAGCAATCCATCCTCTGTGGAGGGCTGATATTCCAGGTGGAATAACATCATCATTCCCAAGTTTCCTTCACTTTACCCGGATGGGTTTTGCCATAAAAATGTGAATTCAACTTCACATTTGAATTCTGTGTGATCCATCCATCAATAAATGGTTCTTTTCCTGCAAGGAAGCTTCTCTGATCCAAAGGAAATGTTCATCCACAGGGAGAAATGCAGAAATTCCTTTCCACTGGGAAGTACCAGGCTGGACATGGGGAATATCCGAATGTGGGCAGGGAAAAGCTGGAAAAATTCCCTGTGTGAGGGTGGGGGGTTGCAGGAAGTCACTGGGGGCAAAACAGGGAATCATGGAATGGTTTGGGTGGGAAGAGACCTTAAGGATCATCCCATCCCAACCCTCCTTCCATGGACAGGGATGCCACTCACTGTCCCAGGTGGTTCCAAGGCCTATCCTTGGGCATTTCCAGGGATGGAGCAGCCAGGACCTCTCCAGGCCACACCTTGGCACTGGGCAAATTCCCAAAGTGTTTTCCTGCTGGTGGCAGCCCAGGAGCAGCAGTGACCCTGCTTTGGCTCCTGCATTCCCAATAGGAATGTGGAAAACTTTTCTTAGGAAGGAAACACCTTTTTCCTCAGAGACAGAGCCCTCCCAGGTCCCAAAATCCCCCTTCACCACACCCACACCCCTTTCATGGAGCCTTTTCTCCTCGCCTGCTTCCCAAAAAACATCCCAGTAGCCAAATCCCCAAATCCTGGAGCCAGCCATGCTGCTGTGCGTATTCCAAGATGTTTGTGGAGTTAAATCCCAACAAAAACCTCCCCTACCTTCCAAAGGCCATCCCCAAGTTAAAAACAGATGGAAAACGCTGGCAACAGAGGGATGGCTTTTCTTTAATCCTTTTTTTTTTTTTTCCATGAATGATTCAGAAGGCCAGGAACAGCGGCCTAAGCCTGGCTTAGGCCCAGCACATCCTGTTGAGTCATGGCTGATGTCTGCACTCTAAGCTTGGCCTTGTTAGGACTTGTCAGTCAGGCCTGGCTCCCAAAATATCCCCCGGCCTGCCCTGGCCCAGGAATTCCACAATAAATCCTCACCCCAGGCACGGCCAGGAGCGTGAGGGAGGTCTCGGGAGGGCCAAAGGCCACGGATGGGAGGCAGGAAAACACATGGATCATTCCTTATCCTTTCGCCTGTTCTCACTTTTTTTTTTTTTTTTTAAATGTTGGTTCAGCCAGAAAAAGAGACTTTGAAGTCCCAGCATGCCCAGTTCCAGGCCTGTCACTGCATTATTTTTTTTTCCTCAGGATAACAGCAGGAATTTTATCTGCCACTGGGTGATACTCTCTGCCCACAGACACCACGGGAATTAGGGAATGCTGGGGATAGTGATTAATTAAAATCCATCATGTTCTGGAGTGTGTTTAAGTGGCTCTTGACCTTTAATGTGGTCATTTGCTGATCCTGAAAGAATTCCCAGAGGCAGGAAAAGGCCCGTATCCAGCAAACCCGGGCCTTTCTCTGGCAACACTTCCCATTCTCAGCTACATTTTTGTTGTGAATTTTGTGAAATCCCCAATAGTCCCTCAATTTTCCAGCCTGTCTCTCTACAGAGATCCCACATTTCACCCTGATGTTGATGGACAGATAAGGATCCAACAAGGAGAATGAGGGGATGAGCTGAGCTTTAGATTCCCACTGGAAAACTTCCACGCAGGCCCTCCCAGCTTCCCAAAATCCCCAGATGGAGGATTTGGTTTGCCCTGGGTTACCAAGATAAAGCACATTTTCCACTGCAGATCCAGCCTGGAGATCAAAACGTTCCCAAAAATTCAGGAATGTTTCAATTTGCGGCTTTGGTTCCAATCTACATCCAACTTTCAAAGGCAAGATGAAGGGAGATCGCTCCGAGATAGCAGCAGATCCACGGATTTGTCCAGGCCTCTCCTGTTTTTTGGGCAGTAGCTGAAAGCCTCCTGAAATTTCTCTTTCAAAGCTCCGGAGCACTTAGTACTTGGAAATTTTTTCCCGGTGAAATGCTGGGAGCTTCGCCACCGCTTTCAGCCGGGCTTGGATTCCCTCCTAAACATTTAATCCTCCAGATGGGGGAAGGATTTTTTTCCTGACTTTTTTTTTCTTTTTTTTTTGTGGATGAGGGGGAAATGGAAAGGAATCTCGTGGGAGCTGCTCATCCCAGGCCAAAGCATGGTCAAGGAGAATTCCTGAATTCCTGGTGCTGAGCCCCAGGCTTGGACTTGGTGCCACAGTTTTCCAGGAGGAGAGGACTCCAGAGGCCACACACAGAGCGTGTTCCTGCTCTCTTTTCCCTGGTTTCCTGGATCCAGGAGAATCCCAGGCCTCCTGTGCCTTCCCCAGGGTGCAATCCACCCCTTGGGAATGTGCACCAGAACAAAAAGTGTCCTTGGATTCCTTGGGAAATGTTGGAGAACCCCTTTGGTTTTTCCCCAAATAAAACACAAAATTGGGATGCACTGGGATCAAAATGGGCTGGAACTCACACCCAAACTGGTTTTTTTCTGGAAAAAACTCTGAGATGATGGATGAGATTCCGAAAGCCCAGCGTGCTTCCTGTTTTTCAATCCCAAAATTGTCTTCTGGAAGTGCCCAATCCCTGCTCCATCCATCAGGAAAAGCTGGGAGAGCCAAGCACCAATTTAAGAATTCCAGACAAGTTCTGGGAGAGGTGGGATGAACCCATAGACTAAAAATAGGGATATGGATGCAGCCCAGTCTGTGCCCAGGAATTTGGGAGAGAGGGAGAGCCCTGGCACAGAAATCCCTGAATTATTTTGATCCATTCATCGCAAAATCATGGCATAATTTGGATTGGAAGGGAACTTTAAAGATCTCATAATCCAAAACCCCCGCCATGACCAGGGATAAGATTCCCAAATGTGTCTTAAATCCCATAGGAAGGAACCTCTGGAATACTCCAGTTATTTAGGAGCAGGGAAGAGAAAGTACTTGTGGATCAGGCTTTATCCCAGCCACGATCCAGGAAATTTTTGGGAACAAAAGCAACTTGCACAGTTAGACAGGATCCTAATAATGAACCTTTGGATCTCTCTTCCAGGGGTCTCTGGATCCTAGTGGGATCTGCTTCCATGGAATATGGAATTGAATCCATTCGGGAAGGGGAAACAGTGCTCCGGAATCCTGGAATTGTTTGAGTGGGAAAAGGTCTTAAAGCTCCTCTCATTCCATGTTCAGGACACTTCCCACTATCCCAGCTTCCTCCAGTCCCCAGTGTCCAACCTGACTTTGGACACTTCCAGGGATCCAGGGGCAGCCACAGCAGATCTGGGAAACTTTTGCAATTTCTTGGGATTGGCCTTCACCACGGCATTTTTCCTTGCATCCGTGTTCCGTTTCAACCTCTTCCCACCTGTAGCTCCTGTGGGATAGAGATATTTGATGGATATTATTTATATTTTATAGATATTTATATTGTATGGATATTTATATATTTAATATATTTACATTGTAAGGATATTTATATTGTATGGATATTTATATTTTTATATATTTCTATAGTATGGACATTTATATTCTATGGATATTTATATTTTATGGATATTTTATGAACGTTTTTCCATTCCCAGTCTAAATTCCTCCACAGCATTGGCCGAGCCGCTTCCCTCCAGCAGCAGGCAGGGAGCAAACACCTCCATTTCCCAAAGAATTCCTTGGATTTTAGAAGAGGCGCTGCAATCCCCAGCATCCCAAACTGTCCCATGATCCAGCAGGAAGGGAGGGGGCCTCTCTCCAGGACCTCACTCCAATTCCAGTTCGCTCCTGCTGCTCTCAGGTGGGATTTCCCTGCTCCAACCCTGTTTATAAACCCCAATTGTTATCCGGGAGCAAGGAGCTGAAAAGGAGCGGAGGGAACTTTCCATGGAATGCTCAGGAAGCGGCTCTCAATGGGCAGACAGAGCGGCAGCCTCCGAAGGAGCCTCCTGGGAGAAAGGAGGGATTTCCCCCTCCTGAGTCACGCTTTGTTGGCCTGGACACGGGCAACAACATCCAGGAGGGGAGGTCCTGGAATGGTGCCGAAATCCATGGATTTGGAGAGGTGCTGGCAGTGGATTCACCATCCCAGTTTCCTGGAAATTCTAAGGGAAATTCGGTTTAATCCTATCAGCAGAAAGGACAAGTTCAAGACCCTCCAATCTGAGCAGGGAAAAGGGGCAAATCCCAGGAATTCAGGGGAATTCTCTTTCTGTGTGGGAATTGCAGGCAGATAGGACACGAATCCCTTCAAAGCTTGGATGGATAGAGGAAAATCTGCTTTTTACTGGGTCTGGTTTATTTATTTTCATCCAATTAAAAGTGTTTCATGCAAATTAAATTAATTTGTGTGCTGGGCACTACTGAGGTGACACCTGGAATTCTGTGTCCGGTGGCAGGACATGGAGGAGCTGGAGTATGTCCAGAGAAGGGAATGGAGCTGGGAAGGGGCTGGAGAATTCCTGAGGGAGCTGGAAAGAGGCTCAGCCTGGAGAAAAGGAGGATCCACGGAGATCTTTTCCATCTCTGAAATTCCCTGACAGGAGTGGAATTTGGGATCTGCTCCCAGGGAACAACAGAAAAAGAGGGAACTGCCCCAGGCTGTGCCAGAGGAGGCTCAGGTTCAACATCAGCAGGAATTTTTCCATGGAAAGGGTGATCAGGCATCGGAATTGCCCAGGGAATGGTGGAATCCCCATCCCTGGAGGCATCCAAGGAACTCCCGGATGTGGCAGTCAGTTCTCCGGATGTGGCACCAAGTTTTTCTGGGAATCTGTGCCGCGGCTTCCCCACCTTCATAGGGAAGAACTTTTCTGGCCCTTTGTGTGCTTTTTATACTGATCCCATGTGGATCCCTTGTCCCTAAGTTGGTTTTTGGGATCCAACTTTGAAGTCTCTTATTCTCCCTGCTAGTGGAACTGGGACTTTGGGACCCAATCTCTCAGTTCCAGGGATACACCAAGAGCCAATCCCTCAATTCTAGGGATTCTCCAAGAGCAAATCCCTCAATTTTAGGGATTCTCTAAGAGCCAATCCCTCAATTCCCAGGATAATCCACCAGCCAATCCCTCAATTTTAGGGCTTCTCAAAGAGCAAATCCCCCAATTTTGGGGATATTCCATGACCCAATCCCCCAATTTTAGGGATTCTCCAAGAGCCAGTTGCTCAATTTTAGGGATTCTCCACCCTGGGAACAATAAACACCTTGGAGTCAGGTGGATCCTGTCCCTCAGGCATGGATGATCCGCAGGGATGGGGATAAGGATCCATTGCTGGGAGATGGATTTAGATGGAGTTTACATCCATTCCTATGGAAGAACTTGGGAAAAGTGGCACCTGGAGAAGCCCTGAGGACTCCGAGGTTAAGTTTTGTTCTTGGAAATGGCAGCTGTGGATCCATGGGTGATGAAAAACCTGGAGAAATCCTTGTGGAGAAGGGGCCTTTAGGGAAATCAGGAACCTTGGGATGCTGATCAGTGTTGGACCCTAAATTTCTCAATCAAAGGATTGTAATTAATTGGCACATTCCATGCAAGGGAATTCCAGATCTTCCTTAATTTCCTCCTTTAGATCCCTTGTCCAAGGCTAATTAGGGATATTAGGGAAAAAACACCCATTGGGATATTTGTGAATCTGTTTGCAGCAAAATCTAATTAATAGTCCATTGAAACCGAAATCTAGTAATTAAAATAATGGAATTGTGAGGATCATAAAGTTGGAAAAGCCCTCCAGGATCATGTTCCTGATTCCCAGCCTTTTCAAAACCATGGGAATATCAGTGTCAGCCGTGGCAACGAATTTATTTGTTGTCTCAAAACTTCTCTTTCCAAGAGCTGTTGGAAACAACTTCCAACCTTGGACCTGGTGGCACGGAATGTTGTGGATGTTATTCAGCCCCTGGAGTTGCCCAGAATTTCCTGGAAATTCTGAGAGAAATTCAGGAAGCTCAGTGGACGACGTGAGCGATTCCTGATTATTTTTACGATTATTGCTACAAATTTTTTGCATGGTGGCAAACAAGGGGTCATAAATTCCATGACTGTGGAAGAAACTTCTCTGGATCTGGATCCCTGGGGATTTTTCCAGGTATCCACCAGGTTTACTTGGCTTGGTTAAACCCGGCTTGTTTTTGCAGCTCAGATCAAAGCGTTCTCCAAGCCCCAGCCCAAGGCCAGACCAAGGAAAGCCAAACTTGAGTTGTTTTTGTTTATTCCCACATGGAGAAATCCGGGAGAACCTGGGCAACCCAGGTCTGCCCCACACAGCCCCCACAGGGGCTGGTTTGCCTATGGAATGAGCAAGGGGGAATCCAGGGGAATTTGTGGCATTTTGCTCCATCCTTGCAAGTGTCCAAGGCCAGGTTGAACACTGGGGCTTGGATCCACCCGGGATAGTGGGAGGTGCCCCTGAACATGGAATGGGGTGAGAAGGGATGAGATTTAAGGTCACTTCCAATCCAAACCATTCCAGGATTCTGAAGCCCATCTGTTCTGGAGCCAGGCTGGTAGAGCTGGGAATGTTCCCCTGGAGAAGGCAAAAATCCAGGGAATCCTCAGAGTCCCTGAAGAGCCTCCAGGAGAGCTGCAGAGGGACTGGGGACAAGGCCTGCAGGGACAGGAGCCAGGGAATGGCTGCCAGTGGGAAAGGGGAGATTGGGCTGGGATCCTGGCAAGGAATTGCTGGCTGGGAGGGTGGGTAGGGTCTGGGCTGGAATTCCCAGATTTGCTGTGGTTGCCCCTGGATCCCTGGCAGTGCCCAAGGCCAGGTTGGACACTGGGACAGAAGGGTTGGAACAGGCATTTGGGAAAACTGTGAGGGTCATAAACTCGGGTCAATCCATAAAATATTCCTGCAGTCGTGTTCTGTTCTGCACTGGACACTCAATACCTTTGGATTTTGGGTTTCCAGGAATTTGAGAGAATGGGGACCTTAATGGGGACCTCATGACCTTAAGGGTCCTACCAGGGCTGTAATGAGGGATGAGCCTGATGCCCCTGGATATTGAAATGGAGCTTCCCAAATCCAATGCCAAATCCAAGCTACAGAAATCCAGATTCCTAAATTCACTCGGAATGGCTAAATCCATGAAGGGTCTAAAATCGCAGGGAGGAGAGTTTGTCCAGGGTGAGTCTGTCAGGGGAGGGGTGGAAACAGAATGAATTTAAGGAAAAGGAAAATTTCAGCTGAATCTCAGGAAGTTTTTCCTGACAGTGAGAAACACAAGGATGCGACGGATCCCCCGGGGAAACTCTGGGAAGAGCTCAGTTGGAGCTGGACAGAGCAGCAGAGAATAAAAAGGAAAGGAAAAATCTGGGATTGCTCCCGTGGGGTCCCAGAGGTGACATCAGAGGTGTTCTTTCCATCTCCAGTCTCTCCATGATCAGTCTGGGAGTTAAGGAAATGTGGGAATCACACCCTTCGGATCCCTGGGACAGAAATGATTCAGATGTTGGAGATGAGAATGGGATAATTCCAAAGGGGGTGGGAAGGGGGAATTGTGACAGGATTGGAGTCCAGCAACTCTTTGGCCTGGAGCACAAGGGAAAGAGGGAAGTTTGAAAAAATGGAAAAAAAAGGAAGAAAGGAAAGGAAAGGAAAGGAAAGGAAAGGAAAGGAAAGGAAAGGAAAGGAAAGGAAAGGAAAGGAAAGGAA
>JAWWMS010000208.1:70733492-70745720 GCA_035048045.1 Chlorospingus semifuscus
TTCCCAGGGAATTTTAGGGATCCAGGTTTTCCTGTCAAAGCCAGGCCTTTAATCCCAGCTCCAGCTGCAATTGGAATGATCAGATCTATCAGCAAATGTAATAAAGGAGATCTCCAGCCTCCGGCTCAGGAATATTTGGAGTTCTTCCCAGGAACAGGAGCGGGGACAATCCCAGTGCCAAATTTCAATCCTGGCGACGCTTCCAAATTAGTGTGGCTGGGTTATCCAGGGGGAATCCTTAGGGAATATCCTTGGGCAGGCTGGAGGAACCCCTGTCCCTGTGTCCTCCCCTGGGGATTCCCAGGGAATTTTAGGGATCCAGGTTTTCCTGTCAAAGCCAGGCCTTTAATCCCAGCTCCAGCTGCAATTGGAATTTTCAGATCCATCAGCAAATGGAATAAAGGAGATCTCCACCCCCTGGCTCAGGAATACCTGGAGTGCTTCCCAGGAATCCCAGTGCCAACTTTCAATCCTGGTGACAATTCCATGGCTCCCAGGGGATCCATCTGCAATCCCAGCCACAACCATGACATCCTTCATCCCAGGATTTACAGGCGATGATCCCTGGATTTTCTGGGAAGCACAGGTTAATTGGGAACACCAGACCTTCCTCTCCACATCAACATCAGTTTTGTCAGGATTTTTCTGCGTTTTTTGGGATTGTTGGAGGATTTTGCTGGCAGTGATCTCTTCCCTGGGAGCCACATCATGGCACGGGAAATGGATGGATTCCGAAAGGATTCGTGGATATTTGGCACCAGATTCCAAAGTGGGAACCCAGCTCTGCCACCTCAGCTCTGAGCTGTGTCTCCAGGATTTTTATGGGATAAATCAAGCGTAGTTTGGAATAACTTTGTGGGAAAAGGAGCCACAGCTGGAAATCCTTCCCTCCCTTCCCTGTCCAATCCCAAATCCTGCTCAGGGATCAGAGGATCATTCCCACCAAAAAGACAAATCCTCTGGGAATTAATCATTTAATTCCATCAGGAAACACACAAAGGAATTTTCCTGTCCCTTTTTTCCTGGAGTTCTGGACCCTCAGATAGGCCTGGTTCAAGGAGCTGGAGAAATCCCTAAAAATTCCTTAATCCAAAAATGAGGGAATGAGGGAATTCTGCTGAATCCTTGTTTCTCTTCCAGGCTGAATGTGGTTCCCAACTTTTTTCCATCTTTTTCCCAGAAACAGGACAGATAATTTGGATTATTTAATATTAAATCCATTGCATAATTAACTATTATAATAATTTTGTTATTAATTTTAATCCCAGATTTTATCCCTTTCATCCTGGAAAGGATTTCTCCCAAGGCAGATTTAATTCCTGGAAGTGTGGCTGGAATGTCAGTATCTGGAACATTCCTCTCCTGCCAGGAGCTCCAAAGAATTCCAGGAGAACAGGAGGAACCAAGAGCCAGACCCTACAATCAGGAGCTGGGTTTTTCTGGACATTCTCTCCTATGCTTTGAGATTTTTTGGGATTAAAAATCCCAACAAACTAGAAAAAAAAAATTCTTGTATTTAATATTTTTTGGGGTTTTCCATCTGTTTTTCTTCAGCTCCTGGGAAGATTTCAGGGAATTTGTGTGGAATGGGCACTGTGATTAATGAGGGGGAGGAAGGGCTTCTCCCACTTTTCCTGAGGAGAATTTGGATTAATTAGAGGTGAATAAATTGGATTAATTCCCTCATTTCCTCAGCTGGGATTGAGCCCCACCTCAGGTGTTTAAGGCACAATGAAAAAGGATTAATTAAAAAAAAAAAAGCCAATAATTAATGACAAAACCCCCAATTAATTAAAGACCAAAAAACCAATCAATCAAGAAAAAAATTACAATTAATTAAAGATAAAACCCCCAATTAATTAAATATAAAAACCCCAAATAATTAAAGACAAGAACCCCAATTAATTAAAGACAAAATCTCAATTAATTAAAGACAAAACCCGAATTAATTAAAGACAAAACCCTCAATTAATTAAAGATAAAAAAGCCAATAAGAGGCAAAAAACCCTTCCACAATCTCTGGAATAAAACTCTCCCAGGCCTCATCCTTCAGGTGCCATTGAATTCTCATGGATGATCCTTCAGGAATCTGGTGGGGGAGCAAGAAGGGTCTGGAAAACCCAGGATGGCTCCTCTGGTTGGGATCTGGCCAAGGAATCTGATCCCAAACTCCCTGGAGCTCCTCAGCCTCTGGATTTGGGAGATGGGAATGTTCTCCTCACTTTTCCATCAACAATTCCTGCCTGGCTGCTGATCCCAGCATGGAGGCAGGGAAGGATCCATCCCAGTATTTCCCGAAGTGAGGAGGAAAATTCGTGACCTGGGAGATGGGAATGAAGAGAGAACAGGATGGATCGATTCCACCACGGCAGGGTCCGAATTCCCACTGCAGAATATTCCAGGCTGTTTGGAAAACTCCCAACCTAGCCCGAATTCCAGTTGTGCTGCTGACTTATTAACCTTGGAATTCTGGAGAGGATTTTTCTGGAAAGGATTTTTCTGGAAAGGACTTTCCCGATTAAACCCAGCCTTGGCAGGAGAACTTCCGAAGGCCTCCCAATATTTTTGGTTTAATACCAGAGCATAACAATTCCTTTTTTTTTTTTTTTTTGGGAGTCTGAATTCCTGCTCAGCACAGGCCAGGGAATGTCATCCCATTATTCCTGTGTCCTTGGAAAATGGTCCCAAAGTTTGGGATTCACTGAACAATTTTCCTTCTGCTCTGGTGTTTTCCATTTTTTTTTTGGTTTTTTTTGGATGAAATTTGGACAAAGTTTGGACACTTTGGAGGAAACTTGATCCCAGTGATTCCTGTGGTTGGTTTATTTAGGAAAAATCTGCTCCCTGTTTTTTGGAGTCATGGCTTGGACAAATATTTGACCTCTGGAATCCTTCACAATCTGGATTTGACCTGGGAGCAACAGATTTTTACTGGAAATTCCGGACAAATCAGGAATTCCATAATGGAATTCCTGAGCCACAGCTTGTTTTTGTTGTTTTATTTTTTTTGGAGAACCAAAATGGATTAAAAAAAGTTTTATTCTGGGTCTGAATTGTGGAATTTGGATGGATTTGAAGTTTTTAAAATTCAAATGGGAACAAAATTCCAAATCAAGTGGAATTTTGAGGGAAAAACAGAATTAGGAATTAGGAATTTAGGAGTTCTGACTTTTTCCAGTGATTTTTAATTTTTTTTGGTGGGGGAGGGGATGGGGATGAATTAATTGGTGACACTGAGAGAATTCCCTGAGTTGCCGAAATTGTAGGAAAATTTGCAGATTCTTATAGCTCCACTTTGAACCAAAACTTCCCATGCCTGGCAGCTTCCCTGGGGAATTCACATTCCAACCTGGATTTCTCCTGAAGGAAACTCAGGATCATCCTTTCACAAATTCCTTTTTTGTGCCAGCCATGGATTTTCCTGCTTTTCCATGTGTTTGTGCTATCCCAAATCCAAGTCTAAAGGCTTGTTTGGAAGGAGGGATGGAACATTCCCAGAGCTGCTGGATGCTCTGGGAAAGGAATGGATTTCCCATCGTTTGGGATTGGGCAAAAAAAGACTTGGAACAGTTTCCCAGGGATCAGCACTTTCCTGGAGCTCATTCCCAACATTTTAGGATCCTAAGGAATTTTGCCCAGTTGGACAAGTGAAGGCAGGAGTTCATCCCAGCCTGGCAACCTGGAAAACTCCTCTCCAAAGGGTGAAAATTCCCAAACAATTGTTCTAAACCACCAACAATTTCTTTTTCCAGTCGGGACAACTCAAGATTTCCACTTTTTTTTCCAGAATAAAAGGCAAAAGGCGCTTTTTGATGGAGCACCAGAGTGACCTTTCCCAGAAAAATCAACCCTGGGCAGCTCCAATGACATTTCTAAAGCACAAAGCTCCAAGAAATCCGTGGGTAGAGGAGCTGGAATGATGCTGATTCCTTTGGAAGGGCCCTGGATCACCGCAGGCTCTTCCCGGTGACAGAGCTCTTTGTCACCTGCTCCTTTCCCAATTTTTTTGGCAGATTTTTTTCCCTTCAGATTTGCAGAAAACAGAAAAACTTAGGAAAACAAAGGTTTGGGGAGGGAGGTGGAATTTTTCCTCCTTCTCTGCTCTCTTTACTCCTCAAATCTTTGATTCCTTCTTTTAATCTCCACCTCAAATCCCAGGATTTTGGTGGGTTCTCAGGCATAAAAGTGGCATCCACTAAAATGAGAAAAAAATTCCAGAATTCCTTTAAATTTATGGAGAACATGGGAATTTTTCCTCTCCCTGAAATCCAAATAATTAAAGACCAAAAAAATTCCACAACACCCAAAAAAAGGGGAATTTTGTCCCGAAGGGAACACTTCTAAAAGTGCTTCAATCTGGAGCTGATCCCAGTCAGGAAAACACTTGGATTTTTAGGGAATGCTGATTTCTGCTCATTTCCAGAGGGAATTTTGGCGTCACAACAGATCCCAAAATTCTCCTGGCACTTGGGTGTCCCTGTTGTCCCTTAGATTCCAATGAGGAAAAATGGGATTGGCTCCTTCCCAGGGATTTTCTTTGGGAATGTGACATCTTCCCCAGGTCTTCCCTGTCTCCTGGTGTTATCCAGCCTGACTGGGAAGGGCTAGGCATAGGATTGGTCTTGCTCCAAGTAGGGATAAAAACATTCCAAAGGGATAAGCTTGTTATGCCTAAAAAAAGAAATTAAATTGGAATTTGGAATTGTTGGAAGCTGGGGAGGGGTTGGGATCCCACCAAAATTTTCCTTTGATAAATCCATGGATAGGGAGAAAAAAAATGTTTATTACATTTGCTGTTGAGGGAATTTCTGGGAATTCTCCTCTTCTTAATCCAATTAAAACCGGGCAGGGAATTCCCAGTTTAGCAGAGTCACAGGCATCCCATTCCCAGGCTCTGGAAAGGGCTTGGAAAAACCTGGGATGGTGGAAGATGTCCTGGCCCATGAACGGATGATCCTGAAGATCCCTCTCATCCCAACCCATTCCAGAATTCCAGGATTCCATCCCAGTCCCAGCCTGAAACTCCCTTGGTCAAGTGGAAGTTGCAGGAGCAGCAAAAAAATCCTTTTCTTTTAAATTTTTTTTTTGTGGGATCTGGGCCATTCCCTCTTGGAATTAGAGGATAAGGGATCTCTGAAAGGTGGGTTTTTGAGGAAAGAAAAAGGTGGAATGGGATTTTCACCTCAGTGAAATATGTTCACCTGAAAGCGTCTCATCCTGAGAGGGAAGTGATCCCAAATTATTGAGCGGTTATCCCAAATTTTTGAGCAGTTATCCCAAATTATTAAGCAGTTATCCCAAATTTTTGAGCAGTTATCCCACTTTTGACCAGTTATCCCAAATTTTTGAGCAGTTTTCCCTGGACAAGACCTTTCCTCTCCCTTCTCCTCTCTCTTCATTCATCCTTCTAGTCTGTCCCAGCCCCTTGCTGCCATCTCCCAACCAAATTCCCATTTTTCTTGGAGCTATTTTAATGGAAAATTCCCATAAAAAGGAGGTGGAATGTTTTCCAGGATCATGGGATGACCTCAAAGCCCATCCCTCATCCATGGGGACACCTCCCACTATCCCAGGCTGCTCCAACCTGGCCTTGGACACTTCCAGGGATGAGGAATCCACAAATTCTCTGGGAAACCTCTTCCAGGGCTGGAATATAAATCCACAGATTTGAGCTCCAGGTTCTGCTTTTCCAGGTGGGTGGGATTTGGGACACTCCCTCAATTCCTAGATGGGAAAAGAGATCTTCCCTGAGGTTTTTCCTGTTTTTTGACCATCTCCACCTCCAAAGCCGCATTCCAGACCTTCTTCCAGCAGAAAACCAGGCGGAGGTCTCATCCAAGCTCTCCAGTTCTGCCTTGGGAACAATTCCTCATAAATTCCATGAAGATCTCCAGGACACCAGGCTGATCCTGGCTGGTGAATTCCTGGGAAAAACACAAATCCAAGAATTCCCAGAGAACAAGGGACAGGATGATGGGAAATGGCCTCAAGTGGCACCAGGGGAAATTAGGGTTGGATTTTTCAGGAATATTTCTTCACCAAGAGGGTTGGAAAGCCATGGAAAAGGTTGGATTTTTGGGAATACTTCTTCATTAAAAGGAAAAGGAAAGCCATGGAAAAGGCTGCCCAGGAAACTGTGGGAATCTTGGATCCCTGGAAATCTTGGATCTGCTTGGGGACAGGATTTGGTGGGTTGACCTTTGGGCGTGATGGTCCCGGAGCCTCTTTTCCGAAATAATTCCATGATTCCAAAATAAAAATGAAACCTTCCCAATATTCCAAGGTGGAGGAAATTTGTGGTTCCTTCTACATTGGGTCCAACCTGCTCAAAAGCCAAAATGAGCCCAAAAGGATCCGGGAATTCCATAGGATTCATCCAGGTGGGTTCTGGATGGGAGAGATGGAAACATTTCAGGGAATTTTTTTAAGGAAAAGAGGATTCCTAAGGTTGAGGAGCCTTTTCATGGCAAGAGACATTTCCAGGTTCCAAGGACACGTTTGGAGCATTTTCCAGTGGGAATTTTCTCCATGCGGGATGCCTGGAGCCAATTTTTCCATCAATATCCATCCATATCCAAGAAAAAAAGCTCCGGCCTTGCTGGGTGTCAGGAAATCCTGACTGTCAAATAAATCCTGGGAACAATTATTTTCCTTTGAATTTATTTACATTTGAAATTAAAAAAAATGAGGGATGAATGGATTCCGACGGCTCTTGGAATTCTTTGAAGGCAACTCCACAACCACCCTGGGAACAGAGACTCCATTGTAATTCCCAACAAATCCCGGCCTGGGAGCCAAAAGCAACAAACAGGATGTCAGGGAATGGATGTGGAAAGGAAGCCATGGAAATTGGCGGGAGAAGTACCTGGAGAATGATGGGAAGGGAAGCTTTGGAGTGAACTTTTTGTTGGGAAGCAGGAAAAATGAGGAAAACCTCCATCATTTTTGGCTGGGTGTTGAGTGCAAGGAAGACCAAAAAATGTGGATTTTTTTGCCTAAAAATACCCTGCTGGAATTTTGGGAATGGCACATTCCAGCGAGGAAGAGATCTCTGCTGGAGACACACAAATCTCCATGTCCCGTGCTGGTCCTCATCCCACTTTTCCTACAAAATTCTATGCAAAGAGAAGGAGATAAAACAGCTCTGCTTCTTTTCCTGGATGGCCGTTCCTGAAAAGGGCAGGAAAACTGGGAATGGAGGAAATCCCACCCTCATTCCTTATTTAATTCCAGCTGGAAGCTGAACTTCAGCACCTTGGCCATGTCGTCATTTTATTCCAGCAAGACAGTCCCAAAAAGTGGGAATACTCCAGCCAGGAGGGTTTTAACTTGGATATTCAGGAATATTTCTTCATGGAAAATTTGGGAATATTATTGCATTTTTTCATGGAAAATGCTGTCAATCATTGGAAAATGATCCCAGGGCAGGGATGGAGTCCTCACTCCCAGAGGGAATTTAATCCATGTGAAACACTGGGGACATGGATCAGTGACCCTGAACTCAATCCCAGAAGGTATTTTCATAACAGTTAACAATTCCTTAATTCTGGAATCATGGAACAAGATCTTTCCTTTGGATCAGCACAGAGGGTTTGGTGTCCCTTTAATGCCTGGTGTTCCCACCTCTTCTTCTCCCTGACTGGTCCTTCCAGGAACATTCCACAGGATTTCCCAGATGGATCCCAAACAGCCGGAGGTTCCAGCTCCATCCCGGAGACAAAACAAATCATGGAGTGAAGGAAAAGCTGGAAAAGCTGGAAAAAGCTGGAAAAGAGACAACTATTTCATGGACACAAGAAAAGACACAGCCAAACTCAATCCCAAGGGAATATTTTCAGGGAAACCCAGGTGATTTCTGTAATCTCAACTGGAAAAATATGGAATTTTTTCCCGTGCAGGCCAGGTGCTCATCCCAAAGTTCACTTAGGCCATTTTTCCAAGGTTTCTCAGCTCTTCAGGGGTTTAAGGGAAGTGAAGAAATTCAGGAATGAAGGAAAATCTCCTTTGAGGAATGGCAGAATCCTTTTTGGGCCTCTTGGATGAGGAACAGTTTTTCCACCTCTACTTTGGAATTCCGTGTTGGGAATTCCTCCTTCCTTCCAAAGGATTTTCCTGACTGAAAATTTGTCTCTTGTTTATTAAAATAGGGAGAAGGATAAACCTTTCCCCAAAAAACTAAAAGGAATTTTTTAAAGGAACAAAATCCCAGAAATTAGGGGATAATTAGAAAAACCGTGACATTTTTGTTAAAACAAAGCCATTTCATCCCAATGTTTATTCCTTATTTATTTATCTTTGGGGAAAAGGGATCAGATTTAATTGAAGAATTCCAGGCACATTCCAAGCTTTTCCCATAAGGATACAGGGAAATCTCTGGGGAGTCATTCTTCTGCGAAGGGGGAAAATATCTCCATGGAATTCCAAACCTTTGGAATAACAAAAGGTTTGAAATTGAAAATTTCAACATGAAATTCCCCGGGATGAGGGAACTGAGCGCTTCCGACTTCCAAGGAGCTCCAAAATCCTCCCAAAAACACAGCCCTGACCCCAAACTGGTGGAAATCATGGAAAAATCTCAGGGATCAGAGGTTTTACCCCAAAATTTCCTTCCCTGGAATTCTGAGATAAACAATCTCGCTAATCCTTTGATTTCTGGAATAATAGGGATAAATTGGGAATGGCACCCAAAATTCCTTCTCCTGCTTCCCATCTTTCCATGGGATGGCTCCAGACGGGACAACTGGAATTAAATCCTCCTCTTGCCATTGGAATCACAGTCCGGAATCCCACCTGGAATCCATGGATAACAGCAGGGAGACGCCTCAAGTGGGAGTTAATCCATCCCATTCCCGGCTCCTTCATCCCATTGGCTCTATCCGGGCTCTGGGCTTTATTTTTAACTCCTGTGGAAAGTTCTGCTTTCTTTTCCTCACCGCTCCGAGATGAAAGTCGGAATTCTGGCCTTATCTGCTGCCAGCCTGGGATGCAGTTGGATTTTTGAGGGGCATTTTTCCCTCTTCTTTGTCTTCCGCTTGAGAAATTCCTTCCCAATCCTCCCAAAGTAGAAGCATTCGCAGCTTCCTCTTTCCTTGGAAAAGGAAAAATCCCCAAAAATTCCAGTGCTATCCATGCAGCCGGATTTTTGAGGGGCATTTTTCCCTCTCCCTTTTCTCCAGTTGAGAAATTCCTTCCCAATCTTCTCAAAGTGGAAGCAGTGGCTTGATCTTTCCTTGGAAAAGGAAAAATCCCAAAAATTCCATTGTTATCCATGTCCAGCCAGGGGTGCAATTGGATTTTTGAGGGTCATTTTTCCCTCTCCATTTTCTCCCAGTTGAGAAATTCCTTCCAAATTTTCTCAAAGTGGAAGCATTCCCACCTTGCTTTTTCCTTGTAAAAAGAAAAATCCCAACAATTCCAGCATGGAATTCGACTGGATCCAAGCCCTGAGCGCTCCAAGGAAAAAAACCCACACCCCACGAGGAAAACATCACTATTTGGGGTGAGAACCTCCAAAAATTCCCCTTTTTCCCTGAAAAACCTGGAGTTTGGTTGGAGGCACGGAGCATTCCCACCACACAGGGCTGGGATCCGGGCACAAAAGGAGCCGTTTCCTGGATTTTTTCCCTGGATTTCGGGACAGGGTTCAGGCAAGGGCCAAGGCATGGATGTGTCAAAATGAGGGATGGCCTTGGGGGTCACCTCTCCTTTGGACTCCAACACCGCTTTTCCCTAGGCTGGAAAATTAAGAGGTGGGAAGGAGATTTATTCGTCCCCCCGGCCCGGTAGTTCCTTGTTAGGTTAAATTCCCTGATTTCCGGCTACAAAAGTGCTTGTTAAAATAATCTCCCTGGAAAAATTCCCCCGGGAGCGCTCCATCTTCCCCAGCCCAACATTCCCGGGGAATGGAAGGGGGCGAGGTGTGATGGATTTGTGCAAAATCAAATGAACCCCCCCCCAGAAAAGAAGAATTATTGGGAATTTGGTTTGTTCAAGGTGTTTTGTGTGGAATTCCAGCATCCCTCTTCCATGCATCCTGTTTCGTTCTTATACACAGGGATATTCTGCCTTTCCCTTAAAAATGGAAAAAAAAACATGAAAAATTTTTTTTCCATTTTTTTAACCACTCTTCCAGGCTTTTCCACAGGTAATTCCCATTAATTTTCCCTGGTTTGGCTCCATCCTCTGCCCAAAACTTCCACCAGGATTGTCCCAAGGAGACAGCAGGAAAATCCATGATGTGCTCAGCATCCCTCTTTTTTTCCAGGATATCAAATCCCAAAACTTCTTTTATCCACATCCCTCAAACTCCAGTGGGAATTCTGAGCCAAATCAGCCACGAATCCCACCACAAAACCAGGGATTCGTCCCTATTCTCCTTATCCCAGTATCCTGCCAGCCCCATTCCCAAAATCCTTCTTCCCATTTTTCTGCCCTCCGTGGCCACATTTTCTTCCTACATTCTACAAATCCCCCCAAACTGAACTTGCTCTGAGGATATTCCACATTCCTTATCCTGTTCTCCCTCCATCCCAAAACTTTGGGCCCATTCCCGTGTCCCAGTCAGACTCAGCCCTTGAAGCTCCGTGGGGGAGACGGGACCTGAGGAGCCCAGCCAGGATCAGCCCAACCTCTCCATATCCAGGAGATTGGAATCCCCTCCACCGATGTTTGGAAATGGGAGCGGCACAGCAGGGCCTGGATTGGGATCTCTGGCTTTCAACAGTCCAGACACTCTTTGCTTTTCAAGGACTCATGGAATGGTTTGCGTTGGAAAGAGTTTAACGATGATCCTCTTCCACCCCATCCATGGGCAGGGACACTTCCCACTGTCCCAGGTGGATCCAAGCCCCAATATCCAAACTGGCCTTGGACACTGACAGGGATCCAGGGGCAGCCACAGCAAATCTGGGAATTCCAGCCCAGCCAGCAATTCCTTGCCAAGATCCCAGCCCCATCTCCCCTTTCCCAGTGGAAGCCATTCCCTGGCTCCTGTCCCTGCAGGCCTTGTCCCCAGTCCCTCTGCAGCTCTCCTGGAGCCCCTTCAGGGACTCTGAGGATTCCCTGGATTTTTCCCTTCTCCAGGGGAACATTCCCAGCTCTCCCAGCCTGGCTCCAAAGCAGAAGAATCCTGGAATGGTTTGGTTTGGGAGTGACCCTAAGTCCCATCCCATTCTACCCCATCCATGGGCACCTTCCCCTATCCCAGGTTGTTCCAAATCCCGCCCAACCTTTCTTTGGACACTTCCCGGGATCCAGGGATGAGGAGGAAGCTCCTCAGGATTTTTGCTGAGGCCGCACAAACTCTTTAACCCCTCCTCTTCCCTTCCCCTGCAGCCCCTTCCCAAAATCCCGCTCCCCCCTCGGGATGCCTGGAACCAACCCCTTCCTCCAGCAAAGGTTTAGCCCGGGCTCGGACAAAGCCCCCATTGTGTGCCTGGATTATCCCGGCTACCGGAGGAGGCGAAAAACCGGGAATGCCGGAGGATGCTCGGAGAGCCGGGAGGGAGCAGAGGGCGCATCCCGAGCGTGCCCGGCAGAGGAGCGGGAGCGGAGCCCGCGGCATCCCCAGGGAGCGCCTGTCTTTCCCGGAGAGCGGAGATTGAGGAGCTGCCCGGAGCTCCCAGACGTTACCTCAGCTCCCAGCTCCTTCCCAGCGCTCCCGGGGCTCGCAGCGGATCCTCCCCGCCACCGCCGCGCCCCGAGCCATGAATCACGGCCGGCTCCTTCCGACCCCGGCACGGGGGGAAGCCATGGGAGGGAGCGCTCCGTGTGCTGCAGGCACAAAAAAGCGGCTTTTTCCCTTTTTTTCCTTTTTTTTCTCCCTTTTGCCCATCTTATCTCCCCTCTTTTGCTCTTTTTCTTCCTTTTTTTCCCTCATTTCCCCCTTTTTCTCCCTTTCCTCCCGTTTTTTCCGTCTTCTCCTTATCCCCCTTTTTCTCTTTTTTCCCTTTTACCTTTTTTCTGCTTTTTCTCCTTCTTCCCTTTTCTCTTTTTTCTCCTTTTTTCATTTTCCCCTCTTTTTTCTTTTTATTTTTTTTTTCTTTTCCCTTTTCCTCTTTTATCTCCTTTTCCCCATATTTTAACCTTTATTTTCCTTTTTTCCTTTTCTTTTTTTTCTCCTTCCCCCCTTTCCCCTCCTTTTCAGTTTTTCTCCTTTTTCCCTCCCCTTAGCCCCCCTTTTTGCCCTTCCCCCCTTTTTTATTTTTTCCCTTTTCCCCTTCTTCTTCC
>JAWWMS010000208.1:70761882-70782254 GCA_035048045.1 Chlorospingus semifuscus
GTTTGGATGGTGGCAGTTGATGTTCAGGTGGTGGTGGTGGTTTGGATGGTGGTAGTTGATGATTTGAATATTCCAGAGGACACCTGGAGCTGCCAGGGACCTCAGGGGACTGCCCCAAACCTTTGGGATGAGCTCCATGGTTGGGTTGGACACCCTCACCATCCCAGCCGCAAACACCCCCGAAAACCCGAACAAAGCAACCTCACCCACCCCGCTGCTTCCTCGGGCTCCGAACGCGGGGCAGCTCCCCCCGGGGGATTCCCGGGAGGAGAGGCTGCTCCCGAATTCCCAGCGGGATGAGAAGCCGATAACCCCGGGTCGGGAGGGCTCTCCCGGGTTTGGGGTTGTTCTGCTCTCCCTGGGCACGGCCCTTATCTCTTATCTCGCGTGCGGTTTCCTTCCCCACATGGAGCGCAGCTGGGGCAGGAGCCCGATAAGCAGGGAGGCGTTTCCCGCTCCCCCAGCGCGGCTCGGGAAAAGGGGAGGGAGAGGGAAGGGGATCCAACGGGCTGAGCTCCCGCTGCCATTCCCGAGAAATCCATTAGCCAGGGAGTGGCGGGGCCCTTGGCAAACTGCGGGACTGGGAGGAAAACATCGCGAAAAGGGGGCAGAGGGAGGGGGTGTTGGAGTTAGGAGTGTGTGTGTTTGCTCCTGGGAGATGTTCCCAAAGGTTTCAGCAGGAAAACCTGGGATTTGGGAAGTAGGCTGATACTTAGGGAGATCAAGAGATGGGAATGAGAGGATTTCTTTGTGAGAAATGCTCCTAAAATTTTAGCAGGAGCTGGTAGGGAAAACCTGAGATTTGGGAAGCAGGCTGATAATTAGGGACATCAGGAGATGGGAATGAGTGGATTTGTTCATGGGAGGGGTTCCCAAAAGATTCAGCAGGTACTAGTAGGGAAAACCTGGGATTTGGGAAGCAGGCTGATATTTAGGGAGACAGGAGTGAGTGGATTTGTTTCTGGGAGGTGTTCCCAAAAGTTTCAGCAGGAGCTGGTAAGGAAAACCTGGGATTTGGGAAGCAGGCTGTTAATTAGGGAGACAGGAGATGGGAGTGAGTGGATTCGTTCATGGGAGATGCTCCCAAAAGTTTTAGCAGGAGCTGATAGGGAAAAGTTGGGATTTGGGAAGCAGGCTGATAATTAGGGAGATAAGAATGAGTGGATTTGTTTGTAGGAGGTGTTCCCAAAAGTTTCATCAGGAGATTGTAGGGAATGCCTGGGATTTGGGAAGCGGGGGACCCCACTCATCCTGTGCTGAAAAATATCAGCCAGGACTTGTGGTCTGCAGTGGCAAAGGTTGGGAAAATCCATATTTGGAATCTCCTCAGCACTTTGGGAACTCCTGTAGTGTCAGATGGAGCACTTGGGGTTTTTTGGTTTGTTTTTTTTTCAGGCTCCAGTTCCCTCCCAGAGTCTAGGAGGCCTGAATCCTCCATTCTACTCTTTTGGGAATATGTCCAGAGCGTGCTGTGTTCCTGCTGTTATTCCATGTGGAAATGGGATATGTGGGAAAAACCTTTGGATGGACACTCAGCACAGCTGCAGTTGGATTAAAGGATCTTCCCTTCTCTTGCTCCTTAGAATGGGCAATTATTTGAAATTAAATAAATTTTTGGGTTCAGGTCTCTCCATTCCCTGTCAGGTCCCTCCATTCCCAGTCACATTCCCAGTCTGGAAAAGTTTCTACCTCCTGTTAGGAAGGAGAGAGGCATTTTTGGGATGTGAGTCTCTCCTTCAGGAGAGGGGCTGTTGCCGACAGGGATTTTCCTCATGGAATGTCTCATCCCACAGAATTTGGGGCTTGTGTGGGGACCTGGATTAGGGAAAACTGGGCCTTACCCTTGTCCTGCCAGGGATGCTCCGGCAGAATTTTGGGAAGTTTTCTGCTGGCACAAGGTGACGAGTGTGATTGAGGGTCAAATTCCCACTTCCCAAACCAGCCTGAAGGGAAAATAGAGCTGGGATTGGTGCCAGAGGAGTGGATCCAACTGTTGAGGGGTCACACCTGTCACCCAGAGCCCTCCTTCCCAAAAAAAGGGAATTGAATCCCCATTTCCATGGGAATTGCTCAGAGCAGGTTTGGGGTTTCCTCCTGCTTCTCATTCCACTGGAAAGGTGCCATGGGAAGAAGGGTGGGAGGAAGCTCCAGGACACCGGGAAGCTCCAAACCCTGTGGAGCTCTGGAGAGGAGGGAGCCTGGAAGAGAGGCCTCAACTCCTGGGCTGGGAGCTGTGTCCCAGCAGGAATATTCGTTTCCTTGGGCTCTGGAGCAAGGTTTGAACTCCCATCCCAAGCTGGAAAATTGGGAAACAGCCCCGGGGGGCTGAGAACTTGGGGGGCTTCCATGGATCAGCTTCTCTGCCATCCATGTAGGAATGGTGGCCACCATTCCACCTAAATTTGTATCATTATTCCCAAAATATCCTTCCAAGATTTCTCCTGTGGCACCCACCCAGCTTGTAGGGTTTTTCTGCTCTACTCATTTTCACTCTGAGCTTGTTCTTGATTTAATTCCCCTGGGACTTCCTCTAGGATCTTCCAAAGTGTTCTTCTGAACTCCCCAAGAACTTTTTCTAGGACCTTCCCAACCTCTGGTGGGATGGTTCCTCCCATTAAATTCACCTGGAAGTTTTCTTAGGATCTCCCAAATGGTTCCTCTGATTAAATTCCCCTGGATCTTTTCCTAGGATCTTCCAAACTGTTCTTGGAAAGGTTCCCTTTGTTAAATTCTCCTGAAACTTTTCCTAGGATCTTGCAAGCTTCTTCTTGGACAGTTCCTCTTGTTAAATTCCCCTAGAACTTTTCCTAGGATCTTCCAAGCTTCTTCTTGGATTGTTCCTCTTGTTAAATTCCCTGAGAATGTTTCCTAGGATCTTTTCTTAGGATCTTCCAAATGGTTCCTCTGGTTGAATTCCCCTAGAACATTTCCTAGGATCTTCAAAATGTTTTCTCTGATTAAACACCCCTGGATTTTTTCCTAGGATCTCCCAAACTGCTCTTGGAATTGTTCTTCTTCCTAAATTCCCCTGGAACTTTTCTTAGTGTCTTCCAAGCTTCTTCTTGGACAGTTTCTCTTGTTAAATTCCCCTAGAACTTTTCCTAGGATCTTCTGAGCTTCTTGGATGGTTTCTCTGGTTAAATTCCCGAGGATCAGAGAATGTTCCCGAGGATCGAGAATGTTCCTAAGGATCTTTTCTTAGGATCTTTCAAATGGTTCCTCTGGTTAAATTGCCCTAGAACATTTCCCAGGACCTTCCAAAGCCTGCTTGGATGGATCCAGTGGCATGAACCTGCTGAGGAGAGGGACCTGTGCAAGCATTTGGGCAGAAGAAGGGGTAAGTGTTGTGCACGTGGCTGGGAGAGGGAGAGGATTTGGGAATGAGATCCCGAGTCCGTGATAGTGTCCCTGTGGGAGATGGATTGGTCCGGGGGTGTGAGAAAGGAATATTTGGAAGCATGTGGGTGTGAGGTGTGTGTGAGACTGTGCCTGCCTTTCCCTCCCCACACTCTGAGAACCTTCTCGGGGTGTTCACACAGGCCCCAGTTCCCAAAATAATCCTGAAAAATTCCGGAGTCTGTGGCCCCCTGGAGGAGAAGGATTTGCTCCTGTGCCTTGGGACCGGTTTCCCACAGCTCGTGCTGGAGGTCAGGGTGGGTGCCCAGGGGTGTTTGGGGTATCCCAAACCCTGTCCTCGCTCCTCTTGCCATCTTCTGAGGGATGGAGAAGTGAACATCTCTAATCTCTCCCCAACACTTCCCATCGCACTCCTGGAAACCATGGAAGGGGCAACCAAACATCCATGGGCTGGAGGTGACATCACAAGTGCCTGGAAAAGAGTGGAATCATCCCCATTTTTGTGTCATTGTGACAGCCTTGATAATTCTCCCCTTCCAGAGTGCTCCCAAACCTTTGGAGCCCTGGACTTTAGGGCAAGGGCAGCACGTGGAGCACGGAAACCCTTTTGATCCCAAAAAGTGCTGGCATCCATGAGAGGAGATTGGGATTCTCCTGCTGTCAGCAGTTCTCCTCACCAGCCCCAACACGTGGAAAATGTGGGCTCAGGTCCCTTTTCCCTCGGGAAAGGGCCAGGCCACATCTCCCGCCTGGAGCCACATGGTGGCAGGTGCCTCCTTGCACCCTTGTTTTCCCTTTTTTGGGAAAGCCATCCCAAAGCCTGGCAGAGGGAAAACCGGGATTCAGTGGGTCAGCAAGAAAGAACAAGCAAGGCTGGCAGTGTTGGCGCTCCAGGAAATTCACCTGGGAGCCGGTGGAGCAGCCGGAGCTCCGGCTCCTGCTCCAAGGACTGTTGATGTTTGGGAAATTAAACAACCCCTGGTGCTGGTGACTGGAATTCAGGTCTCCCCACTCCCAGGGGAGTGTCTCGATCCCAAGGCTCTGGAGTCATGCTCACTCTTGGCCTCTGGAGCTTCAGGCTTGGATTTGATGGATTTTTTTATTTTTTTTCTCCTTGATGAGGATTTTCTCCCCACCAAAAAAAAAAAGGGGGAGTGAGCGCTTCTCCCACTCTGCTGTCTGGAAGGGCAGGCAGGATTTGGAGGATGGAGTTTCCCAGATCCAGGGAATGCTCGCTGGCATTTCAGTTGTTATTTGGAAAGGGCTCACAGGAGTTTTGCCTCCTCGTCCTGCTCATCATGGGAATCTGCATATGGAAATAATTATGGAAATTCTGGGAGATGTGGAGCACAGGATGAAAACACCCATGAACCAGGCCTTGGTGGTGTCACCAGGCAGGGACACAGGACAAGGACTGAGACACATCTGGCCATGTCCTGATGCTTTGGAGTTGGCAATTTTCACTAAAAACTGAGATTTTCTGTGGATTTTGGTGCCCTCGGGGTGACAGAGCAGGTGAGCCGGGGTGTGAGAGTGAAATCTTGGACACCAATGGATAAACACGCTGGGTTTGGCTGTGCAGACCCTCGTGGGGGAGTGTTCTTCCCAGTGATTTATCCTGGGAAGTCTCCAAAGGCAGCCAGCCTCCGGAGAGAGGCCCCTTGGAAAGCAGCAGGGCCTGGAGCCTGGCAGGAAAATCCACCAAACAGGAAAGCTTTGATATTCCTGGCGTTAGGAATGGCGAGCAAGGAGAGGCTCTTGCACAACTCCCGCTGAGCTTGTTGCTCCCACATCCCCCTCTGGTTTTAAAACTGCAGTTTTGGTTTTAAAAGCTTTATTGCTGACCCTAAATCCCTTAGGATCTCTGTCCTGCCCCTGCCAGCGCTGAGCTCCCCTCTGGAATCCTGGAGGGTCCCCAAATCCGCCGCTGCCCCCAGGTCCTGGTAGGGTCCTGAGCGTTGAGTCGGTGCCTGTGGGCAAATCACTTCCACCTCTGTAGGATCTGGCTGTAAACCGAGGTTAATAACCCCAAATTACCAACCTGTGAGAATTAATGAGCTCAGCCCGGCCCGGCTCTTTGAAGGCAGGAGGCATTACAGGAGCACCGGGCCATTATTGCCGAGTGTGGTTTTAATCTCGGCCTAGTTTCACTTACAAATTGGAGTTCTGCTCCCTTTGGACTGCACGGCACTAATTAGACAGGGAAGGGAGGAAATAAAGGTTTCCAGTGTTGGAAACCAGTTAATTTTAGGGTGCTTTGCTTTAATTGCGTCTGCAAAGACATTGGGAAAACGTGTAATGAGCTGAGAACGCTTGAACTTGGCTTTTATTGGTCCCTAAACCCTTGCTTCTGCTAAGTCACAAAATGCCAGTAAAAGAGTGGAGAGCTCAACCTTTTTTTAAATTTTTTTTGGGGAATGCCGAGGTGAAATAATTCCCCCTTACCCCGTTTCATGTCGCCCTCCTCCATAAATCCCGGAGCACTTCCCAGGAGCGGGTGCAGCGCTCTCCCCTCTCGTTTGGGAAACACAAAGCAGAGGGAGGTGCCGGGATTTGCCCAGGGTCACGTAAATGAGGCTTTGGCTCTGTGAGGAACATGTGGCAATTTAGGAAAACAGGTGGAAAACACGCTGTGGACACTTACCTCATTTTTGGGTTTGTTTTCACTCTGGCCAGCTCCTCCCGATTTAAGCTGGTTTGGGGTTTAAAGTGAAGCTTTGTTGGACTGGGATCTGTCTGGCTCTGGCACAGGGAGGATGTGGAGCTGCTGGAGAGATCCAGAGGAGGCACCAGGGAGGTCAAAGAGATGGAGCAGCTCTGCTAGGAGAAAAAGTTGGGAGAACTGGGAATGCCCAGCCTGGAGAGGAGAAGCTTTGGGGTGAGCTCAGTGTGGTCTTGCAGGGCCTGAAGGAGCTGCAGGAAAGATGGAGAGAAATTATGGACAAGGAATGGAGGGACAGGAGTCAGGGAATGGCTTCCCACTACAAGAGGGCAGGGAGAGATGGGATATTGGGAAGGGATTCCTGGCTGTGAGGGTGGGGGATTGTGATGGTGTTCGCAGGGGTCTTAGGATGAGGGAAGAGACGAGAATGTTGACTCCATGTTTCAGAAGGTTGATTTATTATTTTACGATGTATATTATATTAAAACTATAATATAAGAATAGAGGAAAGGATTTCATCAGAAGGCTGACTAAGAATAGAAAAAGAATGATCACAAAGGCTTGTGACTGACTGAGACAGTCCAGACAGCTGGACTGTGATTGGCCATTAATTAGAAACAACCAACATGGGCCAATCAAAGATTTACCTGTTGCATTCCACAGCAGCAGATAACCATTGTTTACATTTTGTTCCTGAGGCCTCTCAGCTTCTCAGGAGAAAAAATCCTAAGGACAGGATTTTTCAGAAAATATCATGGCTACAGGGGATAAAACCGGGAAACCCCAGGGGGAATCTTTGGGGAAAGCGCCCAAAACAGCAGGACTGGGAGAGCTGTGGTTTGGTTTGAGGAGGTTTTGGGGGATGAACTGGGGGCTGGAAAAGCGGTGGATGTGGTTCTGGATTCTGGCAGTGGGCTGGGAGCATTGGAGAGCCACGGCCATCCTCCCTCAGGCTCCAGGAATATCTGGGAACACCTTTGGGATCTGACTGCTGGACTAGTTTGGGAGGGAGCTGCTTGGAGATGATGGTGTGGCAAAGGTGAAGAAGGGAATGTTTTGGGGTGATTTATAGGAATTTGGGGACCCAGAAGATGTGGGATTTCTTTCCAGCTCTTCAGAGACTCCTGAGTGACCAGAGCGTGCTTGTCGCGTGTGAAGTGGGATCATGGAGTGGGTTGGGTTGGGAGAGACCTTAAAGCTCATCCAGCTCCACCCCCGCCATGGGACACCTCCCACTATCCCAGGTGGATCCCTGTCCAAGCTGGCCTTGGACACTTCCAGGTTGGGTTGGGAGAGACCTTAAAGCTCATCCAGCCCCACCCTTGCCATGGGACACCTTCCCCTATCCCAGGTGGATCCAAGCCCTGTCCAACCTGACCTTGGACACTTCCAGGATTCAGGGACATCATGTCCTAAACAGGATTTGCACAGAAATGAGGGAAAATGAAGATGTCTTCAGATGTGCCCTTGCCTCTCCTTGTCCTCTGGGAATCTTCCTCTGGGGTGGGGAGTTCCCAGTTTGGCTGTCCTGGGATAATCCTGATGTCCCGTGGCCCTTCCTGGAGGGACAGGGTTGGGGTTATTATCCTTGGGGACTGCTCCCCTCAGAGACCCTGGCTGTTTCATGGCACCATCCTCACTCCCAGGTCAAATATTTAATAATTTCCTACTGAAAATTCAGCAGAGATTCAGGTGCGTTCCCAAAGCAGCTCCAGCTTTCCGTGTGTGGGAAGTGCAGTTGTTTAATGGGAATGGTCATTTTGTCAGGCTTTTCCAGGAAAGCTGCCTTGCCTTTGGTCCTGAAACAAAGCTCTTCATGAAACTTTTTATGCTTTGGGTTGTTTCAGAAATTAATTTCATTTTTAAGGCCCCCAGAGCAGATCCTGGTGAGAATTCAAGAGCTTATTCCACTTGGGGAAGGGAAAATTCCAGGGAATCCTCAGAGTCCCTCAAGGGGCTCCAGGGGAGCTGGAGAGGGACTGGGGACAAGGCCTGCAGGGACAGGAGCCAGGGAATGGCTCNNNGCCAGGGAATGGCTCCCACTGGGAAAGGGGAGATTGGGCTGGGATCTTGGCAAGGAATTCCTGGCTGGGCTGGAATTGCCAGATTTGCTGTGGCTGCCCCTGGATCCCTGGCAGTGTCCCAGGCGAGGTTGGACATTGGGGCTTGGATCCACCTGGGATAGTGGGAGGTGTCCCTGAACATGGATGGAATTGGCACTGGATGAATTTTAAATTCCCTTCCAACCCATCCCATTCCAGGATTCAGGAATTATGGTAGCCTGAGAGCCAAGTACTCAACTTTGGGATACCCCAGCAGTCCCATCCACCTTCTCCTTGACTTCGGGAATCCCGGGAAGGGAGCTCAGCCCTGCAGCAGCCCCCGCGGCCCTCGGTACCATGGACAGCGCTGGCACCGCCCCGTCGCTCGCGGTGTCGGGCCTCGTCCCAGAGCTCCCGATGTTTCCTTGTCCCCCCTCGGCTTCCTGCCCGCAGCTCTCCAGAGGTTTTCTGGCAGTATCAGCTTTTGTTTGTCCTGGATTAGCTGTGGGAAATCCCCAAAATCCACCTGGATTTAAGAGGGTGGGTTGGTTTTCTGCACACCTGACATTGGCACGTCTGCCACAGGAAAAAAAGGAGTTTTTCCTTCAAAAGCAGGGATTTTGACATCTTAAAATCCCACAGGGATTGTTGTCCCTGTATCCCTGCAGGGATGGGGAATGTCAGGAGGAAAAATCCATGATTAGAGGGATTTTTTGGGAAAGGGGATTCGGCACAACCAGGGAAGTTGTGGCTGCTCCTTGATCCCTGGAAGTGTCCAAGGCCAGGCTGGATGGGGCTTGGAGCCACCTGGGATAGGGGAAGGAGTCCCTGCCCATGGAATGGGGTGGAAGGAGAAGATCTTCAAGGTCCCTCCAACCCAAGAGTTATTTTATAACTCCACAGCTGCTTTCTGGAGGTGGGAATTTCCCAGGAATTCTCACTCTGAAGTTTCAAGGACAGGTCACGGAGCTTGTTCCAGGGGCAGAGGGAGGTTCCCTTCCATGGAATCCCCTTGGGATTGTCACCAGGACAAAGGAGCACTGGGAGCAGATCCATGACACCTTTCAGGTCCAACCCCTGTAATTTAATGTGTGGAACAGCTCCACCTTTGAGCCCGGGGAGCAGAGAGGGGCTGGAGATTTAAACCCAGCTTAGCAAAGAGCACAAAAGAGCTTAAGCTGCAGAAAGAGAGCTCGTTGCGAAACCTCCAGTGAGGATCCCACCTCTAAGCGCCGTTCTGCTCCAGCTGGGATCAGGACATGGATGCTGAGTGCAGGGAATTGAGGACATCAAAGCAGCAGTTCTGCATAACCCAGGAGTGCTGAGATTCCCAAAGAACTCATTCGGCTTTTTGGGAACACGGGAGGGAGAAAAGAGGTGCCAGGTCCTCAGTGAGGCTGTGGGGATCACCCCGATCTCGCCTGTGCCTGATGGGTTTTAGGCTGGAGATCTGGGATGAGCTGGACTTTCAGCACCAGGTGGACACTTGGCCACCAGCTCAGTGCTGTTGTGGGGATGTTTCCCAGTGGAGATTTAAAGGGAAATTTGTGGATTTAAAGGGAAAATCAGCACCTGGAAATCAGTGGTTGTGGGATCTGGTGGTTTGCCATGACCAAAATTCTGCTCCTGACCACACCAGCCTTGTACCAGGCCACACCACCTGGCCTTGCAGCGTTAGTCAGGGTGAAGAGTTGGTTCTAAGGCCAAGGATGTCTGTCAGGGATGGACAAGGTGGTTTTGGGATGGTGGTCCTGGGATGTGTCAAGGCAGTGTGGATCAGGCACTGAAAGGATGTAGGGCCATGGAATGGTTTGGGGTGGGAGGGACCTTAAATCCCATCCCAACCACGGGCGGGGACGCCTCCCACTATCCCAAGGTGCTCCAAGCCCCAGTGTCCAACCTGGCCTTGGGCACTGCCAGGGATCCAGGGGCAGCCACAGCAAATATGGGAATTCCAGCTCAGCTCCTGCCCACCCTCCCAGCCAGGAATTCCTTCCCAATATCCTGTCAAAACCATCCCATCTCTGTCAGTGGGACACCATTCCCCTTGTCCCACCTCTACAATTCCTGGCAAAGATCCCCTCTCCATCCTCCCTGGAGGCCCCTCCAGATCCCAGAAGGAGATCAATAAATATTTCATCTGTATTTTCAGAGTGTCCGGAGGTTCCATCAAAGATCATGTGGAATGTCCTAATCCCAGATCTAGTGGATGGTGTCCCTGCCCATGGCATGGGTTGGAACGGGATGGTCTTCAAGGTCCCTTCCATCCCAAACCATTCCATGATTCCCTGGTCACGGCCTTGTTGTGTTTGGAGCTGAACAAACACAAAGTCCTCATCCTGAGACGTTTGTCATCTGCAGGAGGACAGAAGGGCTGCAATCTGGATTATTCCCGTTCTCCGTTGGGAAGGGATTCAGGGTTTGAAATATCTGAACTGAGGGATGGAGGAGGAGAGTGAGTTGGATCTCATAATCTGTTGGATTTCAGGATTAGGACAACCAGAGCCTTCCAGCCTTCCTGAGTTGTGCATCTGTCCTGGATATTGGGAGAAGATGGTCCTGGAGAGATTTCCTTCCTGTGTTTGACACCTGGATGGTGGAGCAGGGATGAGAGAGGAGGTGGTGATTCTGGGAACGAGGATTTCTTGGATTCTTCATCCTGTGGAGCTGAGGGAACCAGCAGGGATTCTGGGAACGATGATTTCATGGATTCTTCAATCCTCTGGAGCTGAGGGAACCAGCTGGGATTCTGGGAATGATGATTTCTTGGATTCTTCAATCCTCTGGAGCCGAGGGAACTGTCAGGGATTTGCCCAGGAAGACAGTAGGGAAAAGAGATGTGGAAAACCCCAAACCAGGAAGATCCTGGGCCTTCCGTGGAAGATTCTCCCATCATCTCCTTGCCAAGAAGTCTCCCAGTTCCTCCCAATCCATTGGCTGCTCTTCAGTGGTTCCAGAACTTTCCTTGGGTCCCACCAGGTGCTGCTCGGGATGAGGCAATCCTGGATTCGCCACTTCCATGGGACGCTGGGGACAGGCTCCCTGCGTGCCTGGACATGCCACCCCAAAACCGTTCCTCTGTGCGACTTTCCCACAGCCAGAGGAATTCCTTGCCGGAGCCACACCTGCTGTGAACTGGTTTAACACCAGTTTGTTAAATGGGAGAAGCCGATGGGGACTGGAACCCGCTGGAAAACACCCGGCCCAGCCCCACCTGAACATTTGCACCCCGGGCAAAAGTTCCCTTTGAGGAGAAGGTGACAAATGTCACCTCCAGCACTCCCAACGTTCCCATTCCGTGCTGGGGAAGGGAGCTGGGACCCGCTGGAGGAATCCCATGGAGAATCCCAGTGCTGGCTTGAGGAGCTCTGCAGGAAGGAGATAAAAATCCTTCCTCGGTGAAGAACTGGGATGAATCCGGGCTCTGAAGCCCCTCTGGAAGTCTTGGGTGGGTTTTTTTTTGGCCGTGTTTTCCTGGCAATAAATCCGCCCTCCTCGTTTTTCACTCGGAACAAGTTTTTCCAGGTCTGGAAGTGTCCCAAGTGAGAGGATAAAAAAAATTAACTCTCATCTTCTTAAAGGCCCCCGGGAACACCTTTGAGAGGTTTTGATGTCATTTATGCTGAGCCTGAAAACAAAACCTGGGCTGGTTTTGGTTTTAAACCAAGCCTGAAATTTAGGGCAGTGGGATTGAAGAGAAATGGGAATTTTCAGGTTCAAAATCTTCCTTTCAAGGAATGGTTTTAGCCCATAGGATCAAAAATATTCCTGATTGTGGGTTGGGAAAATAGAATTAAATAAATGACACTTTCCTTGTCCCCTTTTCAAAGTCAGTTTTTCCTGCTTAATTCTTCAATTTCAGATGAATTTTTTAGATTAAATTCTGATCTTTCACAAAGGCTAAATTTTAAGAATTGGAATTAAGGATTTACTTCAACTTCTCTCAGTGGTTTCCATGAAATTAGTTTCCCTTATTGATTTTGCCACTTGACAAATGGAAGAAGGGTTATTTGGAGTTATTTTTAATTCTTTTGGCTGCAGAGCAGAGGAATCAAGTCCTGGTGCAATTGAGGGCCCAGACCTGAGCTGGTCTGGATTTGGGCTGGTCTGGATGGTTGAGTTGCACAAGATCAGATTCAGTTTATGCTTTGAAGGGGGGGTTAAGATGTACAAACCAAAATTTCAGGTTTCCAGAACTACTTGTTTGGGGTTTTTTTTATTATTCTCATAATTTATTGAAAGAGAAGACAGAAATTGTGTTCATTTTTCTCTTCCATGTCACTTGGGAGTTTCCCCTCCCTCTTGGCCTGTTTCAGCCCCTCCTTGTCCATCCCAGTGTCAGCATTGCAGGCTGCTCCTCCTTTATTTATCTGGGACACAGAAATTCCTGGTCCAACCCAAACTTCACGGCTGTTTTTGTCCCCCAGGTGACACCAGACAGGTGTCAAATCCCTGGAGCCAGCAGATGCAGGACCCTGGAAGGGACAGGAGCCAGGGAATGGCTCCCACTGGGAAAAGGGAGATTGGGCTGGGATCTTGGCAAGGAATTGCTGGTTGGGAGGGTGGGCAGGGGCTGGGCTGGAATTCCCAGATTCGCTGTGGCTGCCCCTGGATCCCTGGCAGTGCCCAAGGCCAGGTTGGACATTGGGGCTTGGATCCACCTGGGATAGCGGGAGGTGTCCCTGTCCATGGATGGGGTGGGATGGGATGGGATTTAAGATCCTTCCCAACACAAACCATCCCATGATAATCCTGTGATCCCACACTGGTCCCTCTGTGATCTCCATCAGGATTCCTCAGGTTGTGGTTGGCCAAAAACTGGGAGAAGACAGCCAGTGAATGTTTGGCCTGTGCTTGTCCTGCACCTGCTCTTAAATTCCAGCACTAACCAAAAAAAAGTGTTAGAAAAGATGGAAAAGGACCTGGAGTTTTCCTGATGCCTGAGGAATGAGCAGACACGTCAGGGAATGGGAGAATTCCTCATCCCGCATCCCAACAAACATTCAGCCACCCAAGCTGGGGGCAATCCCAGTGCTCCCATTCCTTGGCTCCCTTCACCTTTGCCAAGAGCTTCCCTCCCTGTTTTGGGGCAGCAGTGAGATTTTCCACCTCCTTTTCCCTTGGGATCTGGAGGAGGACTTTGGGGTGATCCATCAGGGAACGGGCCCTTCGGCTGGGCTGGATTCTCTCTCACCTCCTCCCACCTGTGCAGGTGAAACTCTCCCTGATTTTGGCCCGGGGCCACCCGAAACCTCTGAGTGGCAAAACAGCGGAAAACTCCCGGGTGGAATCCCATGGGAATGAAAGGGAGCACCCAGTGTGGGGTCCAGAGATGTGTGGGGTGTAGGTTCCTCTGGAACGGGGATTTGGGGTGTAGGTTTTGGCATAAACTCCCGTAATTCTGCAGGATTTTAGGGAAACGGGAGAAGCTTCCGAGCCTTGGAGCTGCGGCTCCTGGAGCCACCTGGGTGTGCAGGTTTGGTGCTTGCTCAGATCCAGCTGCTGGGCTGAGTCACACAATCCCAGGTGAGTTCCCTGAGCCGGGTGGGAATCTTTGCTTTCCCCCTTGCAGCTGGGTCAGGAATGTGTCACTGCTGAACTCCCCTGCAGGTGAACACTCAGCCCTGGGCTTCACTTGTCCCGGGAAAATGAGTAATCCGAAGGTTTGAGAAACTTGGAATTGCTAAGGGGGGTTTGTGTCCTTAAGAAAACCTCTGGAATTCCAGAGTTAGTGCCAGGAAGGCTGGATACTGGAGGAGACCCATATTCCCGCTCCATGTGGAACAAATCCCATCTCCCACCACGCTGGATCTGGGAATTTGAGTCAGGTTCAGCGTGGTCGTGTCCATGATCCACCCCTCAGGAATATCATTCCATGGAAAGCCCAGAGAGGGATTTACAGGATTTTATCTCTACACATAGAGCAGTGCACACGTTGTAGGAAAAGTAGGAAAGGACTTGTGGAATTTAAGCCAGGCCTTGCTCCTGACCCATGCCGGTGGATTTGGGAACGGTGCTTGCACCACCCAGAAGCTCTGGGTTGGTTAAAACCCCCCAGGGGGATCAGATTTAATCATTTCTGGATTCATCTCCCTTGCTTTTCTGTGACCCTTTGGAATCCGAGCTCGCCCCGGCTCTGACTCATCCCTGTCTGAGCCGTGCCTGAAACTGGGTCAGGCTGGCACAGAGGTCCCCACTGAGGTTGCTCTCTCTCCTCCAGGCTTTCGGTGGGGAAAAATCTGGATCAGAGGTCAAAAACCAGGAAATTTTTACTAGAATTGGGACCACAGAAAATAATCTGATGTTTAGGAGCAAACAGAAATCCTGGTGGTGCTGGGGCAAGGGAGGAGAGGATGGAGGAGAGAAAGGGAATCATGGAATGGTTTGGGTGGGAAAGGATCTTTAAGCCTCTGCTGTTCCAGCCTCATCCATGGGCAGGGACACCTCCCACCATCCCAGGGTGCTCGCAGTGTCCAACCTGGCCTTGGGCGTTGCCAGGGATCCAGGGGCAGCCACAGCAAATCTGGGAATTCCAGCCCAGCCCCTGCCCACCCTCCCAGCCAGCAATTCCTTGCCAAGATCCCAACCCAATCTCCCCTTTCCCAGTGGGAGCCATTACCTGGCTCCTGTCCCTCCATCCCTTATCCCCAGTCTCTCTCCACCTTTCCTGTGTTTCCCTTCAAGTCCGGGAAGACCACAATCCACTGAGAGCTCTCTGAACGGGATCTTTGCAGCTAAACTGGGGCTCCCAGGGCTTTGGGAAGCAGGAAAATCCCCTCTGGAAAATTCCAGAGATCCCGAGGAACTTTTCTGGCTCCTGGTGCCATCAGCAAGGAGAGGACAGTGGGGATGGTTTAAAATGAAAAGAAAAGGTTGATTTGGAATAAATAAGGAATAATTTCTTTCCAGTGAGGGTGGAAAACCCTTGGGAGGTGTCCCTTAGGGAAGTGGTAGCCGTCCTATCCCTGGAAACCTCCTCGGCCAGGCTGGCTGTGGCTCCGAGCAGCCTGACCTGGTGGGAGATGTCCCTACATAAAGGCTGGACTGGAGCAGCTTCAAAGATCCTTCACATCCCAAACCATTCCATGATCCCCAGCACCAGGCACAGGAATTGTTCTGGAATTATTCCATCCTGCCTGGAGACCACCTCGCCTTCCACAGTCCTCCAGCCCTTCAGGCCCAGCTCTGCTGCTGCAGGACGTGGCTCTGGGGACAAGGGGACATTGGGGCCACCTCCTACAGTGTCAGGAGCAGCCTGGATGTTGCGATACAACACGAAACGAATGGCACGCACCCACTGAGATGTCCAAGGTACAAAAGGGGCAGTTCATTTCTGTACCCTGATATTTATATTTATAGAATTTCATATAAATTTTATTCATATTTTATAGATATTTGTAGAATTTCATATAAATTTTATTCATATTTTATAAATATTTATAGAATTTCATAGACATTTTATTAGTATTTTATAGATATTTATAGAATTTCATAGAAATTTTATTTATATTTTATAGATGTTCATAGACTTTCAAAAGTGACCATGGATCAGAGGATGAAATTGCCAAGGTGAAAAAGGGGCAGCTTATTTCTGAACCCTGATATTTATATTTATAGAATTTCGTAGAAATTTTATTCATATTTTATAGATATTTATAGAATTTCATAGACATTTTATTCATATTTTATAGATATTTACAGACTTTCAAAAGTGACCATGGATAGGCAGATGAAATTGCCGAGGTAAAAAAGGGGCAGTTTATTTCTGAACTCTGATATTTATATTTATAGAATTTCATAGAAATTTTATTCATATTTTATAGGTGTTTATAGACTTTCAAAAGTGACCATGGATTGGAGGATGAAGTTGCCACCTCTCCAACCACACTGGTCAAACCAACAGTCCATCAGTTCTCTCTTTGTCTCGAGATCTCTCACTGCTCAGAGTGACCCCGAGAAATGTTGGAAAGTCTCTTTTCCCAGCCCGGCGCTCGAAGAAGGAGTCAGAACTCTTCATTTCTCTGTCTCAAGGTTGTTCATTTTTCCTTATCTATAACATTTTTTCTCCTGTCCAGCCAAGGTCCATCCAGCAGGACTGTTCCAGACACTCTGCCTGCCCCAGGGTGGTGTTATGTCTTTATACTAAAAACTACGTGTACAATGTTTACAATAACTTCCCAATACCTATCACCTATGTTAGACAGTCTGTCTCTACTCTGAACCAATCCAAAAGTGCCACCATCACAGGAGAAGATGGAGGCCAAGAAGAAGGAGAAAGGCTGGACACGCCCAGATCCCTCCATCTTGCCCCCTGAGCCCCCATTCTAAAAACCCTAAAATCTACTTTTCCACCCTGTGATAAATTCACCATCATTCTACTTAAACTGTTGTGGCTTGCAGATCTTCATACAAGGTTGGTAATTTGTTCCACGGGTCATAATCCACAGGCATTTTGGGCTCTGTGCCAGGGTCTCTGAGCCCCCTCCAGGGATCTGGACTGCTCAGGACAGACAGAGGGATGTCCTGGGTTCCGACAGCTCTTCTTCTAGAAAGAAATGTAAAACGATCTTTATTTACATGAAAAGTGCGTGAGAAACTCCATTACAAAAATGTAAACATCAGAAGAATTTAGAAGAACATGGTGACACCTGGCTGGGCAGGAAGGGAGGGTTGGGAGAGTCCTTGGGATTTGGGAAACTGGGAATGAGGGAGCTCAGACGTGACAGCAGACCCTGCTTTGGATAAAGCCGAGCTCACGGAAGCCAGGCCTTGCTCCGTGTGGGATCTGGGCCTCGTGTTGGAACGTGCCTTGACCCCGGCTGCCCCCAGGGAATGCTGAGTCCGGGAACTCCACGGGTTTGAGGCCCAGGGAGGCCAGGACCCACCCTGAGATGGTTCAGATAGGGAGAGTGAGTGAGACAAAGGCCTGACGCAAGAGCTGACCTCGGAACGGTGCTGACTTCCACAAGGATTGTTTTTCTTTTTTTCTTCATTTTTTTCCCTCTTTTTGATGGCGTCTTGCAAAGCTTTCCCACAGCTTGGGGTGGGTTTGGTCACTCTGTAAATGCTGGTGGTGCCCAAACTCCAAATTTGTGTCCCTGGGATGTGTGGAAGCATCAGAGGGAGTTCAGGAGGTTTGGGCAACACTCAGGAATGGGGAGGGATTTTTAGGGTGTCCTGAGCAGGGAAATATTTGGGCCAGAGGATCCTTGGGGGGCACATCCCACTCAGGATATTCTGGGATTCTGTGGTAGAAATGTCCTGTGCTGAGTTCTGCACCAAAAATGTCTCCTTGGAATGCACCACACAAAATCCGCTCACGTTTAGGGCCCAAAAGGAAAAATCTGGGGAAGTTTTCTCCTGGTGCAGTTCGTTGTTTGCTATGGACCATCCTTTTTTAGGGTATTTTTCTGTGGGTCATCCTTTTTTAGGACACTGTGGACCATCCTTTCTTAGGATACTGTGGAACATTGTTTTTTAGGGTATTTTTCTGTGAAACATCCTCTATTTAGATACTTTTCTGTGGAACATCCTTTTTTAGGATATTTCTCCTGCGGATCATCTTTTTCCAGGGTATTTTTTCTGTAGATCGTCCTTTATTAAGATATTTTGCTGTGGATCATCCTTTATTGAGATTTTTTTCTGTAGATCATCCTTTTTTAGGGTGTTTTCTGTGCTTCATCCTTTTTCAGGTTTGTTTTTTTTTTTTTTTGTGGCTCATCCTTTACTAAGATATTTTTTTGTTAAGATATATATTTTGCTGTGGACAATCATTTATTAGGGTATTTTCCTGTGGACCATCCTTTCCTAGGACATTTTTCTGTGCAACACCCTTTTTCAAGTTTGTTTTTTTTTTGATCATCTTTTATTAATATATTTTGCTGTGGACCATCCTTTTTTAGGGAATTTTTCTGTGGATCATCCTTTTTCAGGGTATTTTTTTTTTTTATAGATCATCCTTTATTAAGATTTTTTTCTGTAGATCATCTTTTATTAGGATACTTTCTGTGGACCACCATTTATTAGGGCACTTTTCTGTGCACCATCCTTTTTTAGCATATTTTCTGTGGATCATCCCTTATTAGGGTATTTTCTGTGGATCATTCTCAGTCCCCATCCCTGGAGGTATCCAAGGAATTCCTGGAGGTGGCATCAGGGGTCTGGGCTGGGGACAAGGTGGGGATTGGACCTGATGACCTTGGAAGTCTTTTCCTCAGTGATCCCAGGATTCTGGGATTGTGTTAAATGGGGTTTTAAGGGAAAATTGTTCCCTGTAAGGGTGGGGAGACCCTGAAATGAAATTCCCAGATTTGCTGCGGCTTCCCCATGATCCCTGGCAGTGTCCAAGGCCAGGTTGGACACTGGGGCTTGGAGCAGCCTGGGATAGCGGGATGAGGCTGGAATGGGATGAGCTTTAAGTCCCTTCCAGCCCAAACCATCCTGGAATTCTGTGAATTCTCCAACTCCTCATCCGCAGCTCCTCTCTTCACTCCAGGGGCAGCAAATAATTAAAAAAATAACGACAGCAATCACAGCCCAGACCTGATTTCATCCGTGGCACTCGGTGGGCCGGGCAGCGTCTCCTCACGGCTGGGATTTTATTCCCTGTGCGTTTGTGCTGGAAGGAAATCAGGAGCCAGGTCGGGTTTTATGGGTGTCTGTCAGCAGAGGAAAGGAATGAAGCCATCGCGGCGGCTCCACCCGGCCATAAATCTTTTATGCATTGTGAGAGGAAGCCCAAACAACATCAGATTTGCAATTCCAGGGCCGTGCCAGAGCGGGACCGGGCTCCTGTTTTCCAGGGCAAGCAAATTTTGGGGTTTGGAGAGGTCAGAGAGGAGACGCTGAGCCCGGGTGCTTTTGTTGTGGGGAATGTCACTGTCAGGGCACTCCCGGGTTTTATAAAGTTGTTTCTTGCCCTCAAAAATGTCTTTAAATCCTTTTATTGTTGATGGGGATTTCTGTCCTGCAGTGCTGGTGCAGGGAGCAAAGGAGAGAACATGGATGGAGTTGGGATTCAGGAAATTGTGGAGTGGTTTGGGTGGGAAAGAATCTTAAGGATTGTTCCATTCCACCCCATCCACGGCAGGGACACCTCCTAATGTCCCAGGGTGCTCCAAGCCCCAGTGTCCAACCTGGCCTTGGGCACTGCCAGGGATCCAGGGGCAGCCACAGCACACCTGGGAATTCCAGTCCAGCCAGCAATTCCTTGCCAAGATCCCAGCCCAATCTCCCCTTTCCCTCTGGAAGCCATTCCCTGGCTCCTGTCCCTGCAGGCCTTGTCCCCAGTCCCTCTGCAGCTCCCCTGGAGCCCCTTCAGGGACTCTGAGGATTCCCTGGATTTTTCCCATCTCCAGGTGGAATAGTTTGGGTTGGAAAGGACCTCAAATCCCATCCATTCGAACCCCAACACCTCCCACTGTCCCAGGTGGCTCCAAGCCCCAGTGTCCATCCTTGGGCACAGCCAGGGATCCAGGGACAGCCACAGCAAATCTGGGAATTCCATCCCAACCCCTCCCCACCCTCCCAGCCAGGAATTCCTTCCCAAAATCCCACCTAACCCTTCCCTCCTTCAGCTTCCATCCCTCTCCCCCTGTCTGACCCCTCAGGAAAATTCCCTCTCCAGCCTCCTCCAGGCACCACGAGGCTGCTCTGAGTTCTTCCCACTCCCAGAACTGTGAATCCTCTGTGGAAAACCAGGAACTGGGATCCCAGAATTCTGAATCCTCGGTGGAAAACCAGGAATTGGGATCCCAGAATTCTGAATCCTCGGTGGAAAACCAGGAATTAGGACCCCGGAAAACTGGGAATTGGAATCCCAGAACTGCAAATCCTCCATGGAAAACTGGGATTTGGGGTCCCAGAACTTCGAATCCTCCGTGGAAAACCAGGATTTAGGATCCCAGACTTGCGTGGAAAAGCAGGAATTGTGATCCCAGAATTTTGAATCCTCCATGGAAAACCGGGAATTGCGATACCAGAACTGCGTGGAAAAGCAGGAGTTGAGATCTCAGAATGGCGAATCCCCTGTGGAAAACCGGGAATTGGGATCCCAGAATTCTGAATTCTCGGTGGAAAAGCAGGAATTGGGATCCCCGGCCCCACAGCTCCGCTGATTTACGGGCGCTGCCAGGACGGGGCCGGCGGGACCCCAAACCCCTCGGGCGGGATCCCAAACCCCTCGGGCAGGATCCCAAACCCCTCGGGCGGGATCCCAAACCCCTCGGGCGGGATCCCAAACCCCTCGGGCGGGATCCCAAACCCCTCGGGCAGGATCCCAAACCCCTCGGGCGGGATCCCAAACCCCTCGG
>JAWWMS010000208.1:70789480-70800769 GCA_035048045.1 Chlorospingus semifuscus
CCAGCTGGAGCAGGAATTGTTTTGTCTCCCTGCTCTGTGCACAGAGCTCACCATCCCCTGATATGGAGCTCAGACCCTCACACTAAAGCAGCACAGAACCTGAAAAATAGAAAAGCTCAAACCTGAGGCATCACCTGGGGACACCGGACAGGGCTGGGGATGGTTGGATTCAATCCCAGAGGATTTTTCCAACCTCAGGAATTCCATGGAGAGATTCAAGCAGGGCAGTGGTTCAGTGCCAGCAGCTCTGTCCCCACCCCACCAGCCCCTGCTCCCATTCCTGTCCCTGCTCCCATTCCTGTCCCTGCTCCCATTCCTGTCCCTGCTCCCATTCCTCCTGTTCATTCCCAACCCAGACCCTACAACCAGGAACAAGAACTAACAACGAGCAGAAACCAGAGCTCAGCTCTAGGGAAGGTGTTTTAGGGAGCCAGGAGCAGGAGAAAAACCTTCAGAGCAGCAAATTGCCCTTTTGCTGACCTGAGCCTGAATCCTGGCCTGGCTCTCTAGGCCCAGCTCGGGTGGAGCAATGTCAGAGATCCTGCACAGCATCGAGGGAACGGCCCCGGCAGTGTCAGACGGAAGGATCATAATGTAATAGTTCCCCAAAACTCCCAATATTTGTCATTTACAATGGCGTTATCTCAGAGCTTGGCCTGCAGTTAAAAAGGCCCACGTTGAATAAACATTGAGATATTTATTATTTTTAGTGAAATCGACCTTCCAGTCACCTCGGTTTTATGGCTGCGCTGCTTATAAATTCCCAAAGGATTATTTGCAAACTCCTGCTCCTATCTGGCAGCCTTATCAGCAGGGCAGGAGTTCACATATTGTACCGGGGGGTCAGCCCGCGGTCATGGGCTTCCAGAGGGGGCCAGGCACCTGTAAATCCTGCAAATCCTTCCCTCGGCAACCAAGGCGAAGGACAACATCCAACAGGCACGGAGACTTTTCCAGGAAACGCTGAACTTTGGCAGGAAGGGCAGAGCAGGGGGAAAGAAAGTGAAGGAAGGTCAGGCGGGGGTTAATTGAGAGCTGGACCTTGGCGTGGTGGCGGCTGCGGGGCAGGACGGGCTCTCCTGGGATGGTTTATGGGATTGTTCATCCCAATTCCCTTCCTGGGGAGGAAGGGGCTGCCTCAGGGAGAGATGAGCATGGGAAAGGTTTGGATTTCTGCAGATCTGGGATAAAATATCCCAACTTCTTCAGGGTGCCTCCATCCCAAACCAGTCTGGGAATCTGTGAATGATTTAAGGAGGGCACTGGCAGCAAGTCTAATGCATGAGAATTTTGGGGTCAGCTGGACAAGGTCTGGCCTGGTTTGAGCTGACCCTGAGCCCTAGCCCCAGCCCAGGTACTGTTCAGCCATTTCAGGCTGTCCTGGGATGTTTGATTGGATTGTGCATCCCCATTCCTTTCCTGGGAAGGAAGGGGCTGCCTGACACTGTCCTGAGGGTGTGGATTTCTGCAGATATCAAACAAAACATCCCAAACTCTTCAGGGTGCCTCCATCCCAAACCAGTCTGAGAATCTGTGAATGATTTAAGGAGTGGGACTGGCAGAAAGTCTAAGATGGGAATTTCAGGGTTAGTTGGCCGAGGTCTGGCCTGGTTTGAGCTGATCCTGAGCCCTAAGCCCAGCCCAGGCTCTGTTCAGCCATTTCAGGCTCTCCTGGGATGTTTGATGGGATTGTTCATCCCAGTTCCTTTCCTGGGGAGGAAGGGGCTGCCTGAGGGAGAGATGGGAGTGGGAAGAGTTTGAATTTCTGCAGATACCAAACAAAACATCCCAAAATCTTCAGGGTGCCTCCCTCCCAAACCAGCCTGGGAATCTGCAAACGATTTAAGGAGAGGGACTGGCAGAAAGTCTAAAATGGGAATTTCAGGATCAGTTGGGCAAGCCCTGGCCTGGTTTGAGCTGACCCTTTGCCCTAAGCCCAGCCCAGGCCGAGCTCAGCAGCCCTGGCCTGTCTCAGCCATTCACCTGCAGCCTGGGCTGGTGGCACCAGCTCCATCCCCCGCTGGCAGAGGAGCTGTGGAAAATGGCAATAAATAAAAAATTGTGACCTAAAGAACAGACTCAGAACGTGATTTCACCATGGAGGGGTCGATCTTTTATGTTGCCTCTGACCAAAGTCTGTGTAATGCCGGGGCTGCTTTGATCAATATCCAAAATAAAGGGGGAGAGGTGAGGCCTGGGCCAGCTGGTTTATCTGCAGGAGCATCTCAGCAGCTGCTGGGTGCCTTGGATTTCCAGGCCAAGACATGGGATGGCTTCGCTTTACACAACAGAAAATGAAAAGCAGTTTTGTGTTTCATGTTTCCCCTAAGCTGCAGCGAGGCAGAAAGCAAAGAGTGAACCCAAAGCAGAAAGGAATGAAATAAAAATAAAAATAAGCCAAAAAAACTCAAGGCAGAGTGGGCTGCACTGAAGGTGCTCCCAAAAAGTTGTCAGGAGGCAGCTGAGGGTGATTTAAGTCCCTTAAACTCTTCCCTGAGTGGGGCTGGTGCCTGTTAGTGCTCATTTAGGCTCTGCCTCGGCGGGGTGGGTTTTTTTAGCTCGGTGCTAATTGCTTCCCAATTACTTTGAGGTTCTTCACATGTTCCTGAAGACACTGGGATTGACACTCCCAGCTCTTTGATCCCAGCTACAAAGGGGTCATTTTAGGGGAAAGAACAAGTGTCCAAAAACACAGGCAACAAGGCAGAAAGAAAAAGGGAGCGGATTCTGAGGTAAAAACAGCCCGAAAAGCTGGAGCTGCTGAAGGATTTCTGGAGAATCCAGAGCTGGATAATTTAGATAAATGGGAGCTGACAGGGATTTACTATAAATTTGTCCTATCTCAGCACTGACATTTTTATCTGTGCTGCCTCTCCCCCGACCCTCGAGCTGCTTTGATGCACAAAGTGCATTAAAAAGGTTAAAAAAAAAAAAGTACAGTTAATAATAACCCCCCTATTTTACTTCAAACAATCCATGTAGGAATATCTTGTCAGGATGGATAGTCTGTATCCTTTTGGAACAGCTCTCCTTGGGAATTTTAGGGAAGGACAAGTTTTGTGTCTCTCAGTGCCCAGCCAGCATAGCCTTGGGAGTAGAAACAAGGTTTTCTTTTGGGGTTATCGCTGGAATCACAAGGTTTTGCTGCAGGAGCTGCTCAGGGATCCCTGGGCTCAAGGTGAGCCTGTGGAATTCCCACCTGGGATGGCCACATGGAGCAGATTCCATTGGAAATGAGGGATCCTGTGGATCCTGGCTCTCCTGCCAGCCCTGCACTTAAATCACTGTAATTCCTCTCAGAGGTGTGCTGCTGCTGGTGCTGCCTGCCCCAATCCTCCTTTTCCTGCTTTTTTGGGATGGGGTTGGGCAGGGGGGCTCCCACTCCCTCCCCACCCTCTCAGGGGCTCAGCATCCCCACCAAAAATATTTGTGCTTTGCAGAGGGGGGCAGAACAATTGAAGTTCTCCTTTCAAGGCAGGAGGGAGGCTCTGTAGGAACCACAGCTCCAACAACGAGAGCCACCCAGCCCTGCCTTTCAGATGAAACCAAACCTTTTTTCTCTTTGTAGCACCACTTGTTCCTTTTATTCCCCAGTGCAGCACAAACCCCACCATGGAAACTCTGTGGTTCTTCTGTTTCAGAGCTCGGGCTTGTCGAGTTTTCCTTGGGAACTTGAAAACTTGATTTTATTTTTGTGGAAAGGAGCGGGGCGCGCAGTGGGAAAAAAAACCAAAAATTCCCTTTCTGGTGACTCCTTGTTCATCTCAGGCACTTTGCAGGCTGTCCCATGGCCGTGTCCTGGCATTTCTCAGCGTCTGCTGCCTGGGCTGGTGCCTGGTGCGGGGAGATAGCTGTAAACAGAGCTCTGAGATCATAGGGGAAGGCTGGGGGGAGCCACTTTGTGCACGGCATTGATAAGGCCACAGGAAAAGCCATTAGAGCGGGCCGGTGTCAGTGACCTGTGATAACCACCCTGTCCTACGTGCTAATGGAGCCTGGCCCGAGCCTGGCCCTGGTGGCAGCACAGTGAACTTTGGGAATTGTCACAGAGCTCCCTTAACCCCCTGACCTCCTTTTCTTCCCCGGGAGAAAAGCTCTTGGCTGCCATCAAAGCGGCGGCCGCGCAGAAATCACAGGGCTGGAAATATTCCCCTTGGAAAACAGGCCTGGAAAAGGGAGGGAAAAAATGAAAAAAAACCCACCCTGAGCCAGGGAGGTTTTCCTGCAATAGCCCCGATGCAGATTCCTTGTCAGCTGAGGGGAGGGGGAGCAGCAGAGCTTTCCCAGGGCTGGGAATATCCCAGAGCTATCCCAGGGCTGGGAGTATCCTGGGGGTCTGAATTTAGGGCTGGGAATATCCTGGGGGTCTGGATTAAGGGCTGGGAATATCTTGGAGGTCTGGATTTAGGGCTGAGAATATCCTGGGGGTTTGGATTTAGGGATTGGGAATATCCTGGAGGTCTGGATTTAGGGCTGGGAATATCCTGGAGGTCTGGATTTAGGGCTGGGAATATCCTGGGGGTCTGGATTTAGGGCTGAGAATATCCTGGGGGTCTGGATTTAGGGCTGGGAATATCCTGGGGGTCTGGATTTAGGGCTGGTTTCATCCCCTCAATCCCATCCCTCTCTCAGTGACCAGCTCTGGTTGCCCCCACTGGGGGAAATTCATGGAATCTGTTTGGTGGTTTGTGGGATCACTCCCTGGGGAGGGATCTGGGGGGCTCTGGTCTGACCTCCAGGAATGAGGGATAGGGGGGATTTTGGGAAGGATTCCTGGCTGGGAGGGTGGGCAGGGGCTGGGCTGGAATTGCCAGATTTGCTGTGGCTGCCCCTGGATCCCTGGCAGTGTCCAAGGCCAGGTTGGATCCACCTGGGACAGTGGGATGTGTCCCTGCCCTTGGATGGGGATGGGAATGGGATGGGATGGAAATGGGATTTAAGGTCCCTTCCCACCCACTCCATGATTTTACGTCAAGATCCTTGGTGCCAAGAAAAGCCAAAAAAAGAGGTGTCACTTCACCTAAACCAGGAATTTTGTTGTGTTGACTTCAGGGAACCCTCCAACCCTTTTCATCCCCCTTTTTCCCTGGATTGCTCCTCCCAGTGCAGTACAGGGTCCCCTTTGGGTGACACTGGAGCAGAATCCCTGGACGAGGCAGAAACCCCAATTTTGGCCGCTTCTGCAATAATTCCAAGTGAGGATTTTGCAAGAGCGGGTGTGGGATCCCTGGCATGGCTCCAGCTCTGCTGATCCCATGGACGCCTGGAAAAGAGAAACCCCAAATCCAAACAACACCCCCGCACCCCCTGCTCCTGCAATTTGGGATGTGTCCAATCATTTTCCAGAGCTGCTGCACTGTTGAGTTTTTAGGAGTGGATGAGGTGATTATCCAAGTGTTAACGAGATAAGAATTAGGGGTGAATATTCCAGCATTTTTTGGGATTTGTGCTGCTGTGGGTGATGGGAAGATGGATAAGCTGGGCTTTGCTGAGCTCCTGCAAATTCCCACAATTATTTGTACCAAGCTCTGGGATCAAAGCTGCTCCATAAATGGGAGTTATTAATAATCCTAATTATTGGATGTTGGAAAATTGGTGCTGGGTGTTTTCCCATTAAAAAAATAAAAGGAGAGGGATAGAACCCTTTCAACTTTTTCCCAGGAATATTAAATCCATTTATAAAACAATACTAAGGAGTTGCCTCAAGGAGCCTGGAATTTGGGGTTATTCCTGGGGATTTTATCTTGCTGTGAAAACAATTCCCAAATTCAAAGGGGGGAATTTTAATATATAATCCCTGACATTTGTGTTGCCCCTTTTCACCCCAGTGGATCATAAATCATTTTTCCAGACCAGGAACAGAGGGTAGGGGGTGCTGCCCTCCCATGTGGATGGGGTGGAACTCGGGAATGATCCCGTGCCAGCGGGATGAAGCAACAGCTCGTTTGGGAGGTGAAGTCATGGGATCACAGGAATTAGGGCTGGGAAAAAGCTCATTAAGGAATTTGCTGCATCCCTCTCCCACTACGTGCTCGTGCCTCTGTCTCGAGCTTTGTCCGGACTAGTTGGGAACATCCCAGGGGAGCGGGAGGAACATCTCCAAATGAAACTGCAGTGGGAGCAGATGGGGGAGCTGAAGCCCGGCCAGGAATGGGAATGTTTCTCCTGGAAAAGATAAAAAAAAATTTAAAAAAATTAAAACAGAAAAAAAAGAAAATAAAGCCATGGAATCTCTGGGCTGCCAGGCTTGGGATGAGCCTCCAGCAGCACAAGTGTTAAATCCCGGGATCATTTAGGTCTGAAAACCCCTCTAGGATCGAGTCCAACAAAGCCAGATCCACCACCGGCTTTTCCTGCAGATTTCCTCTTCAGATCCCAACCAATCCCATCATTTTTCAGTGTGGAAGCAGCTCTGGTGGAGCACCTGTGAATTCCAGGGGGAGCAGGAATGCTGGAGGATGCACATGCACCTCAGGAATGGTGTCCATGAGCCTGGAATGAGCTGTGCTCCCACAAAGGTCATTCCAGGTCAGGGAAGCAGGGCAGGGTTGGAGATCCATGTGGGAAGCTGTGGAAGTGCTGTTAATGGAAAATTGTTCAAAGCAGGGCTGGAAAAGTGGATTCCAGCATGGAAAAGTGTCCTGTGTTGTGCGTGCAGAAGGTGGGGGAGCCAACTGGAGCCCCAAAAATCTGGGATGTGCCGGTCTGGGAAGAACTGGGAGAAGAAAAAGGGATTTTTTTACCAAATTTTTGTGTCCACAGGGAATTCCTCACCCTTTTAGGCCTCTGTAATGTCACAGGGAGAGCAAATCCAAGGTGATGCTGTTCCCTCTGCCCCCAAATTCCCAGCAAAACCCCAGCCAGGCCTGTTCCTGGACAAATCTTCCCATTTTCCCTAAACCTTCCATTGGGTAAACCCTCCTGGCCTCACTGTCTGTTACCTCCTTTTTCTCTCAATTCCAAAGGATTTTTTCCTCTGGGATGAGCCAATTCCTCAGGCTTCCTTTGGGATCCCAGCTGCAGGGCAACCCTTTGGCAATCTGGGAATGAAAGTTGGTGTTTTCCTGAATAAATCTTCCCATTCTTCCCTTGGCTAAACACTCCCTGAGCTGAGTGGCTGCTTCCTTCTTTTTCACTCAATTCCAATGGATTTTTTGCCCCTGGGTTGAACCAGCTCCTTGGGCTCCATTTGAGATCCCGGCCTCAAGGTGACCCTTTGGCAATCTGGGAATGAAAGCTGGTGTTTTCCTGGATAAATCGTCCCATTCTCCCCTTGCCTAAACCCTCCCTGGGCTGAGTGGCTGCTTCCTCTTTTTGCACTCAGTTCCAGTGGATTTGGAATTCCCTTGCTCCCAAATTCCCAGCAAAACCCTAGCCAGGCCTTTTTCTGGATAAGTCCTCCCATTTTTCCTTATCCTCCTATTGGCTAAATCCTCCTGGCCTCCCTGGCTGTTTCGTCCATTTTCTCTCAATTGCTAAGGAATTTTTTGCCCTTGGGATGAGCCAGTTCCTCAGATTCCGTTTGGGATCCTGGCTGCAAGGTGACCCTTTGGCAAGCTGGGAATGAAATTCCCAGATTGTTTTCCTGGATGAGCTTTCCCATTCTTCCCTTTGCTAAACCCTGGCCTCAGTGGCTGCTTCCTTTTTTTCCACTCGATTCCAATGGATTTTTTACCCCTGGGATAAATCAACTCTAGGGCCCCCATTTGGGATCCTGGCCTCAAGGTGACCCTTTGGCAATCTGGGAATGAAATTTGGTGTTTTACTGGATAAATCTTCCCATTCTTCCTTTGGCTAAACCCTCCTGGCCTCACTGTCTGTTTCCTCCTTTCCCACTCAGTTCCAATGGATTTTTTGCCCCTGGGATGAATCAGCTCCTGGGGCTCCATTTGGGATCCCTTTGGCAATCCAGGAATGAACCGCGGTGTCCCGGCAGGACGGGAGGGAATCATCTGTCCAACACCAAGTTTTTGGGAATGCTGCCTTGCCTGGCTCCTGGACACACCCACTTTTTCCAGGATCGACCTTCCCACCTCGGGATATTTCACACACAATGGCTGGCCTGGTTTTCCAGACAATTATGGGGAATTGGCACCCGCCACATTCCAGCCCCGCTCCTTTGATGCCAGGTGATTTCGGGGCACTCAATGACAGGACATGGACTGGGAGAAGATCCTCACCCTCTGGAATCACTCCCCATTCCCACAGCCTCATTCCTTCCTCCATGTATTAATAGATAGGATTCGATTCCCTCCCCACAGCCACTGGAGTTGTTTTGAGCCTCGTTACTCTCCGGGCCCTTAATTAAAGCACCCTCATTAATTATCTCAGGGGACACTCCTTCAGCAATTATGAGTTGGAGGGTGAGGATGGCTGCTCCCATTATCCTAAGGCTTGGGAGATGTTCGGTAGGATTGGTTGGATACTTGGGATTTCATCTTTTTCCATAGCTAAAACCACTTTTTTCCCCAATGGTTTGTGTTTTTTAGGGATGCAGCAAAGCAAATCCTGGACCTTTTTCTTCTTTTCCCTCTGCGCAGCCAGGTGGAAAAAAATCCATTGATTTTAGAGGATCCATTGGTTTTCAGTGGATCCATCACTGCCTGGATTATCCATGGAAAATCCATGGATTTTTAGTCTGTCCATGGATTTTAGTCAACCTCCACAAAACCCCATTATTTAAATAATTATTCAACTAAAATATTAAATAATTATTAATTGATTATTTAATTTAAAATATTGTTTAATTTAAAAATTAATAATTTTAAAATAATGTAATTTAAAATATTAATAATAATTAGATAATTGTTTAATTAAACAAATAGTCGATTAAATCATTTACTCCTTAAATAATTAAATAAGTCCAATCCTTAGGAAAGGGAAACTTCGGGGTGATATCAGGACAATAAAACAACAGAATGATAAATAAAAATCCCAGAAATTAAATAATCCTATAAAATACTAGGTATGCGATATATTTATAAACTTATCTAGAGGAAAATATCTGGAATATTTGGAGGAAAAAATTCCTGTCTGAGGACAGAAATTGATTTATAAAATTCTGGATTTATAAAATTTTGGATTTATAAAATTATTGATTTATAAAATTGTTTATTTGGAGAACTGAAATGAAACTGCTTTTAAGGATAAAAGAAGGAAGGATTTGAGGTTTTCCCTGTGTCCAAAGTGGATGGAAGAAGAAATCCTGGATGTAAAATTTGGATTGGGAAGAGAAGGGACAAGGAATCCAGGGAGGGTCCTGGCACTGCTTGTGCTCCAAAATCCGTCTGGTTTCTCCTTGTCTTGGAGGTGAATGGGATGACCAGGAGGAATTCCAGGTGGGAGTTCCAGGATTAGTTTGAAATTCCCTCCTGGACTTTCTCCTGAGGGAATTACTCTGGAATTCTGCTGTGGGAATCACGGGGCACTTCAGAAAGGATGGAGAAAGGAGAAGGGGAGGGTGGGGATGGGATTTGTCACCTTGAGAGGTTTTTCACAGCTCAGGTGTGGAGCTGCCTCATCATCAGGAATTTAGGAGATAACATTCCCTCTTAATGGGCCCAGCTGGCTAAAAAATCTGGAATTCCACTGGAGTTATTTGATAATAAATTCCCATATTAAAAAAAAGTGTTTTACTTTTTACTCTTACTTTTTACTTTTACTTTAGAAAAGAAGAAAGTGTCTCTATTAACCCAGGATGATTTTTCTTTACCTTTCACTTTTTACTTTTTACTTTTTACTTTTTACTTTTTACTTTTTACTTTTTACTTTTTACTTTTTACTTTTTACTTTTTACTTAAAAAGCCCCCTATTTCTCTTAATACAGGATAATTTTTCTTTATTTTTTAATTTTACCCTTTACTTTTTACTTTTTACTTTTGAAAAAAAGTATTTCTCTTAATCCAAGATGACTTTTCTTTATTTTTTATTGTCTACCTTTTACTTTTAAAGAAAAAGTATTTCTATTAATCCAGGATGATTTTCCATTAATCCAGGGATCTCTGGGAGTGAGTGATCTCTGTGTCCCCTTGGATTTCTTCTCCCTTATTTAGCATTTCTCTGCTTTTGTCCTTTTCCCTGGAGGATTCCCACGTGTCCCTACATTTCCTCCTGAATTTGGGATTACACATGGATAACCCATCAGTGGTAAAAGTTCATCCCTCCATTTTCCTCTGGGAGCTTTTCCTTTTCCCTCTCATCTCCAGGAGAGGCTCTGGGCTCCAATGTTTGGGATTCAGAGCTCAAGAGCTGAGGACAACCCCAGTGCCTAAACCTGACCCCAAATACCAACCAGAACAATGGAATTATGGAATACCCTGAGCTGGAAAAGGTCCATAAGGATCATCTAAGCTGGCTCCTCTCAACCCTCCATCCCTGGAAATTCCATCAGCTTTAAGACCCAGACTCATTTTTCCTGGTGGGAGATATTGGAGGGGGTCAGGAGAGGCCTCAGTGCTGTTTCCCTGTTTTTCTGTGGATACGAATTCCCAGTTGGTGATTCCATTCCTGTGGATAGGGAAGGGTGGGAATCACTCATCCCGGCTCTTGGTCCTTTTTTTTCCAGCCCTTTTTAGGTGTCCCAGAGGGTCTGGAAGTCCCTGAGCACACGCACAGTTGGGACGAGCAGGGAAGTACCCCAGGGGCCATCGCTGTGAATCAGGGTTTGAGTTTAGGGTGAGAAAACTCCAAGATTGGGATCCAGGACAAATCAGAATTGATTTTTCCCTTTTTTTATTTCCCCACAGTCTGGGATGGATCAGCCCTCTGGAACTTTGTTGTCCCTGTCGACTCTTGTCCCATTCTTTTGGGACAATGAGCTCTTAAGCTCCTGACACCAGGAACAATCCCAACGGCTTTGGTTTGAGCTGCTGACAGAGGGATGGGAAATGAGATAATGATGAGGATGATGATGATAAATTATGGTTATGATGCTGATAAATGATGGCCCTTTCTTCATTCACCTTCTCCAGGACAACTTTGTCCAGACCTCTGTTCCATTCCCAGCCAGGATTTACTTCCCAAGCTCTTCACCCCAAAGCTCCTCAGGCTTGGAATCACCTCAGGTCTGGGGACTCTTCCCTTTCATCCCCTTGGGTTTGGGGACCCTTCCCTTTCTGCTCCAGATCTTCTGAACCAGGAGACCTGCAGTGCACTCTGGAGCCAAGCCGCAGATTCCCTGTGGAATTCCACATTTTCTTTTTTTAAAATCCTATCTTTCCTTTTCCTTTTCCTTTTCCTTTTCCTTTTCCTTTTCCTTTTCCTTTTCCTTTTCCTTTTCCTTTTCCTTTT
>JAWWMS010000208.1:70815304-70831646 GCA_035048045.1 Chlorospingus semifuscus
TTATTAAACTAATAAAAAACGATTCATTAAATTAATAAGATCTTATTATATTATTTAGGTTTTTATAATATATTATTTAATATATTATTTATTATATTTTATTATTTTAATACATTATCAATAATATAATATATTATTACTTTATTATGTTATTATTTTATTTTTATTATTTTTATATGGTTTTTAATAATTTTGTTATTTTTATTAATTTCATTAGTAAAAATTACTATATTAATTTTGGTTTTCTAAAATATGAAGTATCTATTAAAACATCATCTTTATACAAATATAATAAAGTTATATGCATATAATTAAAAACCGTTATTATATGTAAATTGTGAATAAATTATAATTATAAAAATTATATCTACAATTATACAATTATAATTATAATTTATTTTTATATTATTATAATTATTACAATTTTATAATTATAATTGTAAATAATAATAATTAGAATTATGTAGTATAAAAACATAACATAGATATAAACATAAATATATATATAAAATAAAATTCTATGGGATTATATAAAAATGCAGCTATAGAAATTTTATTTAAATTATATTATTTTATATTTTTCTTTTTTTAAAAAAGGGGGGGAAATTAGGAAAAAGCCCTTAAGGCTTTTAATTGAAATTAAAACAAATACTTCATTTTTATTAAAATGGCATTAATTAATGGCAAGGTAATTCCACTAACAACTTCTTACCTTGGATTTTCTTATCCAACTTGATTTCTTTTTGAGTTCCTTTGGAGGTGCAGATCCAAGATTTTATCTATTCCCTGTATTTTCTTTAACGTTGGGATTCTTCCAGTTCCCAACTTCCAACAGAACTTTTGGAGAGGGACACTTGGGGACACGGGCTGGTGGTGGGACCTGGTGACCTTGGAGGTCTTTTCCAACCTCCAACATTCCATGATTTTCTGTTCCTGTCCCACCTCCTTTGGGAAGTTCTCCTGCAGGCCCAGAGTTATCCGAGGTCATGGAGAGGGCTCTCCTTGGGGGTTTCTGCCAGGATTCCCAAGGATTTTCTTCCATGTTCTCGTGATTGTGTTTTCTCACATTCCAAAGGCAGAGCCATCAGATTTCTCCATCATCCAAGGAAGCTGAGGATGGTTTTGCTGGGAAAACCAAGTCCTGGTCTCACCTGGATGGATGGTTGGGAATTCCGCTTGTTGGTGGGAGCCAAACAAAGCCATTTCTGGGATCAGGACACATTCCCAGCCTTCCTCCCTCTTCCTAAAAGCCCCTCTTCTCCAAAGGGTGGGGATTTGGGAGTTTTCTGCTCATCTCCCAGCCAAGGAGGGGAAAATTCCCACAATCCCTTAATTGTCTCCCCTCTCCTCCAGAATTCCCAATGGGAGACAATCCTGCAGCTTTCCAAACCCAAAGGAGTACCAGAGACACTGAAGGAGAACCAGGATTTGCCCTTTGGTTTAGTTCACAAGGAGATCTTGGATCTTGGGCTCCTTCCTTGGATCCCAGGCTCCTTCCTTGCTGTTCCATTTGGGAAAGGACTCCTGAAGATGGGCCTCAGGAAGAGGGATGAAAGCAGGAATCTGGGAATGTGTCCTGATCCCAGAAATGGCTTTGTTTGGCTTCCACCAAAAAGAGGAATTCCCAACCACCTGGGACTTGGTTTTCCCAGCAAAACCATCCTCATTTTCCTTGGATGATGGAGAAATCCAGTGGCTCTGCCATTGGAATCTGGGGAAACAACCATGAGGAGATGGAAGAAAATCCTTGGGAGTCCTGGCAGAAACCCCCAAGGAGAGCCCTTTCCATGACCTTGGATAAATCTGGGCCTGCAGGAGAACTTCCCAAAGGAGCTGGGGCCGGAACAGAAAACCATGGAATATTTGTGTGGATCCATCCCTTTGGCAAAGCTCAACTCCTGGCCCAGCTCAGGGACGCTTTTCTGTGGAATTGTCTTTGTTCCTCCACGTCTGACCTCACAAATTCTTCTTTCCTATTTTTCTTTTTTTTCCCCCCAATTTTCCCCCCCTCCTCCTCTCGTGCCTTCCCGTTTTTCCCTTCGTGCCACCAGCACGAAACAGCTCTGGGCTGGAGCGAAAGAAGCGAGGAGCAGCAAGGAATCAAGCGGGATAATGGGAAGAAAGGCTCAATGTCTCTCCCGGGATTTCTCAGGGTTTCTCTCCAACTGTTTTCCACGGAGTCGAAAGTTCAACCTCCCATTTGCTGGAGAGGAAGGGGGGGAAAAAAAATAAAAAATTTTAAAAAACCAAAAAAACCAAACCAAACAACAAAAAAAATGGAGAGAAAGAAAGAGGACAAGTCGTGATGTGGGAATCTTTGGCCTGGGATGAAAATGGAAGGCGCCACTCGGAAAAGCGGAGCTCTTCCAACGAGATCCAGATGTTCCTCGTGTTCCTAAACACATCCAGGCCGTTTCCAATTAGCCTGGAATTAGAGCAATAATGGGAAACAAAACAGGGGTGGTGCTTGGGGTTGTTTTCCCTCGCTCTGCTCCGTGTCCTTCCCGCTCTGCCCCAGCTGGATCGGGAGCGTTCCTCCAGCTGCCATCTCCTTCCTGGAACAATCCCCATCATCCCATTATTCCCCTCATCCCTCCTTCCCTCATTTTGTGGGACCAGTCCTAGTGCTCAATGAGAATGGCTCATTCTGCTCATTTTCTGCTCGTTAGGAGCTCCTGGATAACAAATTTTGGGGAACTTTTATGGAATTTTGGGGATTTGTTTGTTTTTTCCAAACCAAGCCTTGACCAAATGCCTTTTCTCTGCTGTGGGATTCCTGATTGGGGCAAAAATCAGGGAGGGATTTTTCTCCAAATATTGGATTTTTGGGATTCCTCATTAGGGCCAAACACAGGGAGGGATTTGCCTTCAATTATTGAATTTTTGGGATTCCTGATTGGGACAAAAATCAGGGAGGGATTTGTCTCCAAATATTGGATTTTTGGGATTCCTCATTTGGGCAAGAAAGAAGGAGGGATTTGTCTCAAAATACTGGATTTTTGGGATTCTTCATTTGGGTAAAATTCAGGGAGGGATTTGTCTCCATATATTGGAATTTGGAATCAGAAATTGTCCTAAAGTGCTTTGTTTCCTCGATTTCTTTTTCCCAAAGAAGCCAGGGAGTTCATTGAGGATTTTTAGGTGCTCAAAGTCAAGTTAAAAGCAAAAACAAATTGAAAGTATCCCAAATCCAGCCCCTCATTCTTGACTTCCCCCATTTCCTTTGGTAAATCTATATTGTAAGCCTTTTCCTCAGAATTTTTGGTGGAAGGTTCCATGCCCAAGGCAGGGAATTGGAAGGAGATGATCCTTAAGATCCCTTCCAACCCAAATTTTACGATTTTATGATTTTATAGTCAGCAAATTGTTAATTATAATAGTTAATTATTTATTTAAAATAATAACTTAATTATTAATTATTTATTAAAATAAAATAGTTAATTAATGAAAAAGAAATTATGTGAGTTAAATAAATAATACCTTATAAAATAATAAAATAATAAAAAATAATAAGTATAAATAATAGAAATAAATAATAGAATAAAATTGAAATGAAAAAGAAGAAAGAAAAATAAGATATAAAATACAAAAAAAATAAAATACAAAAATAAAATATAAAAATTAATAAAGATTAAAAGAAATAATAAAATAAAAATTAACATTTAAATAAAAATAAGTAAATAAAATATAGATCATAAATAAGTACATTTAGGAGGAAAACACTGGGGGTTTCAGGCCAGGAAATCCAGACCCTCACTCCCTTGGAAAATCCAAAGGAATTGTCCAAACATCCCAGGACAAGGAGCAAGCAGAGGGTCCCACACTGGGGGAGGAGCTCTCCCAGATCATTCCCACCCTTGGGAATGCGCAGAGGGATGTGGGGAGGGTACCAAGGTGGGAATGGCAAGAAAGGGAAGCGGAGAGATTGAATTGATCTCCTCTCCACGGAATGTTGGATGCGAATGATGGGAGCCACATTCCTGAGACTGGGAAGGGTTGGGAATTTTCTGCCAGAAACCTGGGACGAGTGATGCCTTCTCCGGAGAAGGGGGTGCCAGAGCAGTATTCTGCCTCCCAGACCAAGCCAGGACCCCTTCCACATCCAGAAGGAGAATTCTGGAATTCTCTCTGTGGATTTCAGCCTCTCCACAGCCCTGGATTGGGCAGGATGGCACAAACCACGTGAAACCCCTCAAATTCCACATCCATGGCGCTCCCAGCCTGTTTTCTGTGGCTCTTCCCATGTGGCCACATTCATTCTCCTTTGCTGTGTTCCTCAGCCAAGAACCGAGGGCAGGCACCTTCCGAAATCCTCATTTTCCCTGCCTCCCGTTCCCACAGAGGAGATCCAGAAGGAAGCTCCCTGTGGAGCATCTCCGGCCTTCCCAATACCCACCCTCATTCATCAGGAGCTCAATCCCTTTTTTCTTTCCCATCCTCTCCTTCCAAAGTCCATTTATGGCAACCTGTGGCCTCCACATGGACATTGTTCGAGTTTATTGGAGCTTCCTTGATTTCCCTGGAGATTGTTCCAGAAGACAGAGGAATTGAATAAAACAAATGGATTCTGGGTTATTTACTTTAATTTTTCCACTTTTTTTTTTGTGCCTCAATTTGTGTGTTTTAATTAAGGGAAGAGAACCAAACAATGGGATCATCCCATTAGCTCCTAAACGTGCTGGATGGGATGCTCCTTGTGGGAAGATGCCTCCTTGAAGGAACAAACAGGAAACTCTCTGGGGAAGCCACTTCCATGAGACCCTGTCCGGCACATCCCAGTTTGTGCCGGTGCAGCCCAGAATGCTCAGGTCCAGCTCCATCCCGGTCCCGTGATCCCAAATCTGCTGAGGAGCTCCAGAGGGTTTATTCCCTCCAGGATGAGGCTCCTGGACATCCTCCAGCCACCAGCTGGCCCCAGTCCAGGTGGCTCCTCTGTCTCCAAACTACAATTCCCAGCTTTTCCAGACCTGACTTAACAGGGACAGGATTAACACAGGCCCTTGATTTGCTGGATCAGCTGCACAGCAGAGCTGATCCATGCTCTGGAAAACCTGGAAGCTGTGCATGGACCTGCCCAAGCAGCATAGCCAGAGGGTGCTCCAGGCTCCTGGAGATGTGTCCTGGCTCAAGGGAAATCCCAGTTTGGAGCCAGGACACATCCAGGAATAGGCTGTGACCCCAGAATTGGGGATTTGCTTCCTCAGGCAGCTGGTAAATCCCAGGACAACTCACCTGGCCTGTTCCCATCCTTCTCCAAGGGACTGGAATTCCTCCTGTGCTGCTGGAGGGGATTTCCACAGGACAGACCCGATTCCAGGTGTGGATAAAACTTTGGGCACTGCTGGCTTGGACAGGGAGCCGGGAGATCCTTCCTGAGCTCCTGCACAGCCTGGGAGGGACATGGAGGGGCTGGAGCATGGCCAGGGAAGGGAATGGAGCTGGGAAGGGGCTGGAGAATCCCTGAGGGAGCTGGGAAGGGGCTGGAGAATTCCTGAGGGAGCCGGAAAGGGGCTCAGCCTGGAGAAAAGGAGGATCAGGAGGGACCTTGTGGATCTCTACAACTCCCTGACAAGTTGGAGGCAGGTGGGAGTTGGGATCTGATCCCAGAGAATAACAGGATAAGAGGGAACAGCTTCAGGCTGGGCCAGGGGAGGGGCAGGCTGGACATCAGCAGGAATTTCCTCATGGAAAGCATGGTCAGGCCTTGGGAGTGCCCAGGGAGGTTTAGAATCCCCATCCCTGGAGGTGTCCAAGGAATTCCTGGATGTGGCACGCAGTGCCAAGGTGGGAATCAGTCCCAGGTTGGACCTCCTTGATCCTGGAGGATTTTCCAACCTCAACAATTCCATGATTAGGGCAATCCTCCCCTGGCTCCCACTTGTCCCAGCTGGGCTGCAGATCCACACCTCCCAGGTTCTTCCAGGTCAGGTCAGTGCCACAGCACAGACAGGACCAAAGCTGCTTCCAAGGAGCAATCCCCAGCAGCTCCATCCCGGTGCTGAGCCAGGAGAATCCCGATTCCCTTCATCCCTGCTGTTCAAACCTCTCGTCCAGGAGCAGCAGGAGCTCAGATTCCACCCACAGCCTGTCACACTCCGGCAGCCCAGGAGGGAAAATCGACCTTTGGAGCTCCACAGGAGCCGAGGCCGAGGAGCCCCTCCCCATCTGCTTCCCATCCAACCTTTCAGCTCAGGCACATTCCCTTCAGGAACACCGGAGATCATCGGAGCTGGTGTGAGAAGGGCAGGCAGGGCTGGCAGAAAATCTCTCCAAATCTTGAAGTTTAAGGCTGGCCTCGAGTGGGGAGTGATCCCAAATAGGAGAGGTGAGGGGGGGATTCCAGGCTGGAATCAGCACCCAGGGAAAGGGTCAGGGCTAATTGTGAGTTTTATAAATTACTGCAAATTTAGGATTTTAGGGAGAGATGGGAGTATGGAAATGAGCCTTGTTCCCTTGATAAACTCTCCTGGAGGTGGTTTTGGAATGGGGATGAGGTGAAGTCCTGGAATTTTCCAGAGGCTGGGTTTGCCCCTTGGATCTCCCATTTTCAAAACAACAACAGGAGAGGACTTTGTTCCTTTTAACATAGAAAAAAAGGGATTATCTCCTCCATCCTTAATCTTTAGGATGTGTTTAAATTTCAGTTTGCCCTTTGTAGCCATCAAAAAATCCAGATTATTAATTCGCATTTTGATCAGAGATCCGGGCCCAGCTGTGCTCACAGATCGAGGAATATCCTGGAATAACCAGGTCTATCTGGGATCTTGCAACATGGAAACAAACAGAAGGAAAGGAGAAAAAAAGAGTGGAAGTTCTACCAGAAATTTCCTGCTATCATAGAGCAGGAAAGGAGAAAAATGGTGGAAGTTTTTCTGGAAATTTCCTGTTATCATACAGGAAATCCATGGATTCTGTCAGTTTTTAACTAACCTGGCACAGGATGCCCAGAGATGTTGTGGATTTCCCATCCCTGGAAGTGTCCAAGGCCAGGCTGGAAAGGGCTTGGAGCAACCTGGGATAGCGGAAGATTCCCTGACCATGCAAGGGCCTGGAATGAGATGATCTCCAAGGTCCTTTCCAACCCAATCCCATTCTGGAATTCTTGGTTTTAAAAGACCTGAGCCTGTATTTTTTCCCTGCGTGTTAGGAAAAGGATTTGGAGGGAAAGGAGCTTTTCTCAAGGAGTTGCTTGGAGCCTTTTAAAGTAATTTTCCAGCTGGAAAATGTATTCCAAGAGAGTTTAAAGAGGGATTGCTCCTTGGAATCCAAATAAACCAGGAATGAACTTCCCAGCTCAAACATCAACCAGCACAGGTGACTGATGGACCCAGGAGGAGAATTCAGCCTTTTCCCAGGAGGAGAATCCAGCCTTTTCCCAACCATCTCCTAATCCAGGGACCATTACCAGCCCTCGTTAATCTCTGTGTTCCAGCCCTGCCTGATTAATCCATGGCAATTACTCCAGGCACCTCTTCAGAGAGTTCAGCTCCTGGTTCATCCTGGGGGAGCAGGAAGAGGAGAGAAAAGAAGGACAAATTCCAAATTAAATCCATCAAGGAGAACAAAACCTCAAAAGGACTCCCCAGCCGAACACTCCCAACGTCCCGTTCCTGCTGGGAATTCATTCCCGTTGCTCCTGATTTACAAGGGACATATGGAGGGTTGTTTACATTCTGCTCCTGGTTTATGTTCTTCCAGAAAGGAGGAATTCCTCCAGTAGGATTTGATTGCTTTCCTGTATCCCTCTCTCCCCCCACCCTCTGGGATCTGGTTTCGCTTAATGTGCCCAGAAGTTTCCGGAACAAAATAGCTCCTTGGATATTTTTTCCCCCCTTTTTTTAATAGCTGAACAAAAAGTTGGCTCTTTTTTTCCAGGAAGGTTCAGCCTGAGTCCCATTATGTGGATCTGTGATCTTCCAGAGTCTTCCCTGTTTCCACAGAAGGCATAAAAAAATCCAAATTATTAATTTGAATAATCCAGGGAAGCAGCCATGGCTCCATGTGGCACACGGATGAAGAGCTTCAGCCTGGAGCATTCCAATGGAAACCATTCCCGCCCATTCCTTTGGGAATTTTGGGTTCTCCAAGCTGAGAAGGACTCCCGGTCTCACACTCCTGCTCCACAGATTCCAAAACTTCTGTAGATCAAGGAACAAATCCAAAGGAATGTTCTTCACACCGCAAGGAAAAAAAGAGGAATTTTTTTGTTTTCCAAAGGACCCGCACCAGAGATGAAGCTCCTCCAAGATTCCCTGAAATTCAGGTTGTGTTTCTGTTCGATGGATAATCCATGATCAAGCTGTCCACCCAGTTTATTCCCTAAATTCCTGGAGACAGAGTGGTGTGAATTCCAATGCTGTTCCCATAGGATTTGCATCCTGGGCTGGATCCCAGGCTGCTCCAAGCCCCATCCAACCTGGCCTTGGACACTTCCAGGGATGAGGAGTTCACAGCACAGATGATCCATGAAAAACTCCTGGCTTTTGCCAAGGGGATTCCAAGGAGCCATGAAATTAGAAGACGTCATGGATAATGGAAAATGTTTTTGCTTTATGAAATTTTGGGATCCAGGTCAGAGGAGCCAAGGGCACTCAGGGTTATGATTCCATGGCCTTTTCCACGAGCTTGGCTCCTCACAACACAGGAAAACACCTGGAAACCTCAGTTTTGCTGAGCCAGAATTACCTGGGAAGGAACAGATCCGTTTTCACATGCATTTTTCCCAAATAGGACACCATGACGTTAAATTTGATCCCAGAACCACCCCTCAATTCCTGGGTGTGAAATCTTACACTTTGGACACATTTGCCTGTAAAGTTACAAATTTTTAAGGAAAAAAAAATGGAAGGGTGGTTCAATCCCTGGATACACCTTGGCAAGGGAGAGGGAAAAGCATCCCGTCCATCCCTGGATAACATCCTGCTCTCCAGGTGGGAATTCCCCAACAGAGACCTTATTTTGTTATCAGAGTTCTTATCTGGTGAGTTTGAGGCTTTGGGAACACAAGAGGACTGTGAAATATCCATTGGATCGGACATTCCAGCAGAACCAGTGAAACACTGCAATTCAGGCCAGGTAACGCTCAAGTCCCACCTATGTAAAAAACACAGGGAATGACCAAAAAAAGGGATAAAATCCCACCGAAATTTAGGGAAAATCAGCTCCTTTTAGAAAGAGAGAATTCCGAGTTCATTTAAATAAGGAACAACAAGGATGGAATTGCATCTCCTTGGCTTGTCTGGTTTTTATTTACCCTTCCTCCCTTCCTTGGAAAAGCATCCCAGAGCAAAACACAAAGGGAAACGAGCCCGATAAATGGACCATCAAGAAGAATAATTAGTCCAGAAAGGAAAATTAAATAGGGGCAGCCACTAATCAGCTGCTCCCACTGCAAGGAGGAGGCTGGGGAAGGAATTCAGTTCTTGGAGGAGCCTCTGAGGCAGAGTGGAAAGTAAAAATCCAGCTGGGCAGAAATTGGAGCGGGTCTGGGAGCACGGAACAGGTGGAATTGGTTAGGGAAGAGCTCCCTCCCAGCCGGCTTCTCCACCCTCCCAGTCCCCTCCTGATTTTCCCTCCTGGATGGCAGCTCCAGGAGCTGGGAAGGGAAACATGTGTCCCCCTCTGAGATGGTGGAGCTGATCCAGCTGGGAGAGGTGCTGGGAGGGATCCAGAGGGATCCCAATGTCCAGCTTCCCATCTTTTCCCAAAGCGTCCATGAGATGTTTTAAACTCATCTTCTTTGCTGTGCAGTGTGTTGCATTGTTAAATCTCTTAGTTTTTGGGAATGCCGGGATTTTTATCAATGAAATGGCATCAGTTTTTGGGAATTTTAATTCCCACGTGGTGGCATGTGTGTGTTTAACTTGGAAAACATCTTTGGGAAAAAGAGGAGAAATTGAGAGATTGGAGGAGAAAGTCTTGGGAAGGCTCACAGCCCCTCCATGCTTGGAATGGGAAATTCCTTGGGGAAACTACTTTTTTCAAACACAGAATCATGGAATCATGGAATGGTTTGCATTGGAAACGCCCCCTGCATGTGTTTCTTTATCTCATCCCTCAGCAGCCTCAGGAAGAACCCCCAGTCCCACAACAGGAATAATCAGATTTGTTTTCTTCAGGAAAAAAACAAAAACCCCATCCCTTAAAAATATTTTCAGGCGTTGGGTGGGAAATATTCTCTGAGTCTGCAAATATTTTCTATTAAGAATTTGTTGGAGTTCTGGATGTTTTCCAAGGTAAACATGCACGTGTCACCACGTGGGAATTAAAATTCCCCAAAACTAACAGTATTTCTAACAGATAAACTAACAGATAAAAACCCCAACATCCCAAAAAAGAAGAGATTTAACAATGCAACACACTCCACAGCAAAGAACATTCCCTGAGTTTAAACAAAAAATCCCAGAATTCCATGGATGGGTGACTTCATGTCCAAAAATACCCAAATGTGGCCCAGACAGACGTAGAAAACCTGGGAGTCATCCTGAGGCCAAATGGGGGAATTAATCCGAGTGGAAAAGATCAGGAAAAGGAACTCAAGGTTGAGGATCTGCCTCGAAAGCTCCGGCCTTTCCTACATCAACATTCCTGAGCAGTTCGGAAGAGATCCAGGATCATCCCAGGGTTTCCAGAGGCAGCTCAGGCAAAAGGAGAGGAAATTTGTGCTGCCACGGGAGAAAACCACAAGAGAAGCTCTGGATGTTTCTGTTATTCCTTGAGCAAATATTGGGAGCCAAAATATTCAGGGACTGGGTTCAAACGTGGCTGGGGTGGGTGAGTATTCCAAGCATTTTCAGCTTTCCTGGGATAAACAGCATCTGCACAGGAGGAGGGAATTTAGGGAAATTCAGGCACCCCTGGCTCGGGTCAGCATCAGGAGCTGGATCCTGACACAGCATGGGGGATTCGGGATGAATAATTCATTCCCTGAGGGAAAGAAATCTTCAAAAATTCTGGGGTTTGGGCCCACCAAAAATATTTGCAGACTCAGGGAATATTTTCCACCCAAAGCCTGAAAATACTTTAAGGAGTCAGGGTTTGCTTAGATTTTTTTTTTTTCTATTTTTTTACTCCAATGCCTCTGCTTGAAACAGAATTGTGGGGCTAAACTTGAGTTTAAGCCAACTGAGCTTAAAGATGATCCCATTCCCAGATTTCACCGGCACTTGCCAGGTGTCACCTCCCCATCCCAAGGCCACTAGAGGTGATCCCAACCCAAAATCTGGGACAAGAACTTCATTCATCCCAAATTTGGTGCTCATCTCAAACACTCCTGGCTGGGAAAATCAGCCTTGAGCGATCCCCTGGGTCCCCATCACTGCTGGAGCCACTCCTGGAGGGCTCCTGGCGCAGGGAAAGGAAAATCATGGAGTCACAGGTGGAGTTTTTTGGTGTGGAGGGAGGATTGGGGTTGGGGACAAAGGGACAGTTTGTCCCAGTGCCACCGAGAGGCCTCATGGCACTGATTCCCACTCGAATCCTGGGAGCAGAGCCTCTGGAGCCCAAATCCAACCAGGAGAATGAGTCAGGCACCTGGCAGCGCATTCCAGGGATATTTGCCAAGGCAAGTTTATTCCCTGCTCCTTTCCTTCCTTGTCTCCTCCCCTTTTCCCACCTTCCGTGAGTAACCGGAGGCAAATCCTTCAATCCGTGGCTCTGGCACAGCCCTGGATTTGGCAGGAAGCTGCTCAGGTGAGGCAGTGCTTGAACTTTGACTTTTCTTGCCTTTCCCGAGCTTTTCTCCCAGAATATTTCAGATTAACCCAGGAAACCTCCCAGGTGTGTGATCCAGCTCTTCTCTCATCCGCAGGGAATGGGGACACAAACCAGGCAGGATCCCAGTTTTTTCCCACCTTGTTGCTTAGGGTGGATTCTGGCACGAGGAGATTGGGATGAGATCCCAGCTCTGCCTTGACAAGTCCTGACAAAATTCCTCCCCATCCCAATTTTGCCACACTGGATTCGTGCTCCAGCTTGGTTCCGTGCAGGGGGGACATTCCCAGTGTCCCCACATCCCTGCCAGCAGATCCCACCAGTTGAATTGCATCCAAACCAGGGAGATGCCCTTTGGGGGGAGTGGTAAACACAAAATCTATGGAATTGTAGGATATCCTGAGTTGGAACTGACCCAAAAGGATCCAAGCCCAACTCCAGGTCCTGCACCAGGACAGACCCAAGAATCCTCCCCATGCCTGGGAGTGTCCCAAACCTCTGGCAGGTTTGGAATCTGAAATTCCAATGGGCTTTCCCTTCTGCTATCCCAGGTGGCTCCAAGCCCCAGTGTCCCACCTAGCCTTGGGCACTGCCAGGGATCCAGGGGCAGCCACAGCAAATCTGGGAATTCCAGCCCAGTCCCTGCTCACCCTCCCAGCCAGCAATTCCTTGCCAAGATCCCAGCCCAATTCCCCCTTTCCCAGTGGAAGCCATTCCCTGGGTCCTGTCCTCTCCTTCCTTTGTCCAAGCTCCCTTAAAGTGCTGGAATACTGGGATAGGTGCCCCTGCTCCAGATTTCCACTTTCCTAAAAACAGATGGATGTGAGATGGCCATTATTGTATTAACTCCTCCTTCTCTTACTGATGGAAAAGTGGGATCTGCTTCCCAATTTTTCAGAAGCAATCCATTAATTAGGAAGTCCATTCAAAACTGGGCTGGCTGCATTTTCTGGGATCATGTAATTTCTTGGGACATAGGGAAAAAAATTCCATTTTTCCCCCACAACTACAGAAGGGTTCCTTGGTTCTACAGCCATGGCATGGAATTGGAAGCATCCACCTTTTCCTGGTTACCTGATCCTGAGTCTGCATTTCCTTTACTCAAAGAATCCAAAAGAAACCCCAAAAATTTTGCTTTAGATGGAATCAAAATATTGGGAACCTTGATCACACTTTGGGTTGATTTTCCCCTCCTCATTTCCAGCCTACTCAATTCAATAATTCCAGGGTCACATCCACATTTTGGAAATCCCCCACATTTTGGGTTCAGTCATATGATTTATTTTGAGGATTTTGGGGATACAATGTTGTGATCCAATCCCAAGCAGAAACCTCTAAGTAATGGAAAAAGAGCAGATTCCAATAGTGGAAGTCAGGGAAGGTTTTCTGATCCATTTCCAAAGTATCCAAATTCCAGGTACTGATAAAATTCTTGAGTATCATCGATGCCATTATTGCTCTGGAAAAGAATATCCCAAGAGCATCAGCAAACTTGGGATCTGAACAGTCAGGAGACAAAGGGAAAAGAGGGGAAGTGGGTTAAATTCTTGGCATGAAGGGCAGCCCAGAGAAGGATTGGGAATTGTCGCTGTGCAGCATCCCAGGAGCACCACTCCATATTCCCACAAGACGGTAGGTGAGGTCATTCCTGAGGTATTTTCAGAGGGAAAACTGATCCCTTCCAGGGAACTTCAAATCCACCTCTGAAGGAGGTGACGTTACCTGTACACAGTTCCGATGACGAGGAAAAATGCCGGGAATGTTAAGTGACAGGGGTGGTTTCACAGAAACCTCTCAAGGATCTCCAGCTTCCTCCTCAGCCGCCATTAAAAAAAAGGAAAAAAATACAGAAAGAAGAGTTTTCCCAACCATGAAGTCACTGAAGGTCCTTGTTCACGGTTTAAGGAATGTGGAATATTTACTGGCAGGGCAGGAATCATCCAAAAGTGGAAGGAGAGCATTAATTACAGGAGTAAATATAATTATCCAGAGTTTCCACAAGCAGCTTTGGAAAAGTATTCCCTTCTCCCTAAAAAGTGGCTCCAGAAGGGAATTGTGGCACCTGGCAGGAAAACAACCAAGGAGACACTTCCAAAATCCAGGTCCTCTCTTGGGCTGGAGAAAAGAAATGCAGGGAAGACACTGAGGTTGTCAGAACAATTCCCAGAGTTCTGAGCACTGGGAGATGCTTCGAAGGAGTAGTAGATGAAAGGGAAAAACAAGGGAAGGGGGAAAGGCAGAGTTTTCCTCAAAAAGCAGCACAAAATTCCCTGAGCTGGCGGCTTCTGCTGGAATTTCACTCCGTGCTGACTTTGGGGTTGTCCATATCCCAGTAGGGAAAGATCCCCCTCATTTAATCCAGGTCTAAAGCTTTTAATTAATTAATTAAAACCCTCCAGGCCAAAACCAACTCGAGCCCGGCTGTTGTGACAAGGAATTGTGATTCCTTCACCTCGGAGCTCCTTCCCAGCAGCTCTGCACAAGCAACACCAGGAGAGGCTGGGAATGTGGGAAGTGCTGATATTCCACACTCACAGAATCATTTCAGAAGTCTGGAAAGGATAGGGAAAAGCTTGGGATGGGATGTGAGAGGATTCATGGCACCTTCAGTCAAACTTCCAAGTGTTTCCAAAGAAAAGAGTGGATATTGAAATTCCCACCTCTTTTCAGCAATGAGCTGCTCAGACTCACAGCCAGGATTGGGATTGGATAAAATGGGTTAAAAATGAGGAAAAGCTCTGGTTTTCCTGGGTAATTCCATGTCCCTGGGTGACAGTGGCTGGACATGAGGACAGAGGCTCTGCCACAGGCAGGCTCTGCCACATCCCAGCCTGTACCTGTGGATTCCATGGAAAACTTCAACTGATGGTTGTTGCCTGCTGGAGAAAGGGCAAGGCAGGACCAGCAAATCCTGCCCCAGGTCCCACCTGAGGACACTGTGGAAAAGCCCTGAGCAGCAATCCAATGTTTTCCAGCTTTGTGCCAAAGTCTGGGAGATGATTCCCACATGCAAAACTCCTTGGCCTCTGCAGAATGCCAAGATTTTTGCTCCTTCCTAATCCAGGAACTGTGGCCTAAAAGGCCTCACACCCTTAAGGGCACATGGGGCTGGGTGGAATCACCCAGGAGGGGTAAAATTTTAGCTGAATTTTAAGGGAAAATGGGATTTTGAGCCTCACAGGGATCCAGCAGGGATTGTTCAACACCAGGATAACAGACTCAGGCTCCTTGGCCTCTGCAGAATGCCAAGACTTTTCCTCCTTCTTAATCCAGGAACTGCAGCCTAAAAATGCCTCACAGCCCTAAATCCACATAGGGCTGGGTGGGATCACCCAGGAGGGGCAAAATTTTAGCTGGATTTTGAGGGAAAACACCACAGGGATTCAGCAAGGATGGATCAGCATGGAACCAAGATGACAGACACAGGCTCCTTGGCCTCTGCAGACTTCCAAGAATTTTCCTCCTTCCTAATCCAGGGACTGCAGCCTAAAAGGCCTCACAGCCCTAAATCCACATGGGGCCAGGTGAGATCATCAAGGAGGAGTAAAATTTTAGCTGGATTCTGAGGAAAGGCCCTGCAAGGATCCAGCAGGGATGGATCAGCATGGAACCAGGATAACAGATCCCAGCTCTGTTCCTCAATCCCAGCCCCCAGAGGGAAGAGGCAGCTCAGGTGTCCCTCCAGGACAGACACAGCCCTGGGCTGTGACTTTTGGAGCTGTGGCGCTGTGCCCTGGCAAGGAGGAACCTCCGGCTTACTCCAACCATGACAAGAGGAAAAATATCCGGCTTTTCCAAGGGATGAAAGGCTCAAGGGATTAAGGCCCAGCCTCCTGCTGCCTTTCAGAGCTGCTGAACTGTGCAGGGATCGCCGTCAGCTGTGTTGGTTTAGTCAGGAGGCACAACAAAGCAGCCCAGCTTTCCCAGTGCCTTCACCTCTAGGAAGGATTCCCAGATTCCCGAAAATCCCGCTCCCACCTGGAGCCACGAACAAAAGAGGAAAAACTCTTCAACTTTTCACCCTGCCGAGGGCTCGTGGCATCGGGAATGAGTCAGGAGGCAGCTCCCGGAGCCCTTCCCTGCGCCGCACGTGCCTCTGGGCTTTGTCACCTCCTGCCAGTGTTTGTCCTGGCCCCACAGGAGGGGCCACTGGGTTCCTGGGAAGTTTTGCCTGTGGATTTGCCAGAAATAAATTAAAGCCCTCAGGTCCCAAAGCCAAGCCATGTCTGTGGTCTCGAAGATGAGAGAAAATTTGATAAATCCCAGATTTGCTGTGGCTGCCCCATGGTCCCTGGCAGTGTCCAAGGCCAGGTTGGACACTGGGGCTTGGATCCACCTGGGATAGTAGGAGGTGTCCCTGCCCATGGATGGGGTGGAATGAGGTGATCAAACCAAAACCATTCCGGGATTCTGGAGCCCCTCTGCTCTGGAGCCAGGCTGGCAGAGCTGGGAATGTTCCCCTGGAGAAGGGAAAAATCCAGGCAGAGCTCAGAGCCCCTGGCAGGGCCTGAAGGGGCTCCAGGAGAGCTGGAGAGGGACTGGGGACAAGGCCAGCAGGGACAGGAGCCAGGGAATGGCTCCCACTGGGAAAGGGGAGATTGGGCTGGGATCTTGGCAAGGAATTCCTGGC